>CM055100.1:46698072-46876015 GCA_029204225.1 Diphasiastrum complanatum | reverse complement strand
TTAGGTTGTCTCATGTAGATCTCTTCCTCCAGATAACCATTGAGGAAAGCATTTGTGAAATCAAGTTGGAATAGGTCCCAATTGAAGGTTGTAGCAAGACTAATGATCAACCTGATAGTAACAAGCTTAGCCACAAGAGCAAAAGTCTCATCATAATCAATGTCTTTGGTTTGTAATAATGCTTTTGCTACAAGCTAGCTTTATACTTACTTATCGATCCATCTTGATTATACTTCAATCTAATACCCAATTGCAATCAAGAGGTTTCTTCCCTTGAGAAAGATCCACAAGATCCCAAGTATGTTTGGAGTTCTTGCATTTTGAGGTGGATCCTCAAGTTCTTCTTCATTTGGAAGCTCCTCCTCCATCCTAGATCCTTGCATTAAGATGATTAGTAGCATTATCATCCAAGTCACAAGGATGTCCTTCATAAAAAATAACATCCCTACTCACTATCACCTTGCTAGTGATGGATTGAAGACTCTATCTCCTTTGCTATTCTCACCATATCCCACAAAGATGCCTGTGATGGAGGTTGCATCATCCTTCTTCCTTGTATCCAAGGATTGGTGTACATAGCAATGGATCCAAACACTTTGAGATCCTTGAGATTGGGCTTCTCTCCAAATAGAGCTTCAAATGACATGATTCCTCCAATAACTTAGGCAATCTATTGCACAAATAATTAGCACAAGTTATTGCTCACCCCAAAATGGTTTGGTAGAGAGCATCTAGCCTTAAGGTTCTATTTCTCCTCTCACTCACTCCATTTTGTTGAGGGGTGTGTGAAAGTACTATACTTTAGGACCATAAATAGATCTACAAAAGATTCACAAGATGATTGGATGCTTGCTTAACAATCTATCAAAAAACTAGACACAAAAAAGTTGATCTAGATTGGCAATTTGACAAACAACAAGCATTAACAATCAATAGCATTGATAAATATTGAAATCAAGCCCACACGTGTGTAATACAGGTTGTAGTACGTCCTTAAACTTGAGAAACAAGTAGAAATTGATTTGGTTTTGTTTGGATCACAAAAACTCAATGTACATAGTGAACTAGCTTGAGATTGCCAATGAGCTCCAAAAATATTCTATCTTCTCACTATGGGAGCTTGGAATACATAGCAAATTCGACTTCGTTTGTGAAGTTAGGTGGATTTTCAGCATGTGATAAGGAAGTTAACTCTGCTTTTTGCCCTAAAATAAACCCTAGTCTATATTCCTAGAGTCATGCTTGGCAGATAGCTAGTTGGTCAATTTTTTCACCTTAAATCTAGGATTAGGTCCTATAATCTAGGAATCACTACCGAAATGGCATGACCAACCCTTTAGAGTTAATCAAACATATAGTAGGGTAGGTTTCCCACGTGGCTCCATAGCCTCACATGTATGGAACCCACTTACGTACATAATTTTCATTATTCTACATGGTTTTTTATCAAGCTAGATTTGCCAATTTTGATCAAGCTAGATTTGCCAATTTTTGGCAATTCTTCACACTCCTCAAATTTAGCTTGATCTATTTGCAATCTCTTGCTAGAATGAATGAATGCTTTTAGAAGTGGTCTAAAAAAATTCCAGCTACAAAACAAGGAACTTTTGAGACTCCAATAGAGAATATGTCCCATGAAGGATGCCTTTGACCACCTCTTAATCCCTTACAAGATGTTTCCATAAATGTGTCCCTTATATACATTGTAGCACACTTCAAAACTAAATCATCATGCCAAGCCCATGGATTCCAAGGCATGTTCGTGCACTTGAATATAGCATCAATATGTAATACTAATACTATCCAACAAGTATTCAAAGGAGAGTAGACTCTCCAATGTTCACCATCCTTAGCGATGATGCACACTTGAATGGAAAATTTTGAGCATGCATTTGATGACTTGGGCCTTGGTCAATTGAGGACTCCCTTGGGACTCTCATGCTTTGAGGCTGATCCTCAAGATCTTCCTCCTTTGCCAAGCTCATTCTTCAAAAGCGACACTAGCTTCCAACTTAAACAATCTTTCATGTTTAAATCCCTTTGCAATGCAAACATCGTTCTTCAAGATGAAACAAACACCATGCTTAAAGTGGCCATCCAAACCACTTTCTAAAAGTAGACCAACACTAAGCATATTCCTTGGTGATTGATGGTACATAAAGGATATTTTCTAGATCCATGCATTTTGAGGATTCTAGACACAAAGAGATGGTGCCAACACCATCTATCCTATACTCTTCATCATTTGCAGTAAAGACAACTTTTAACATCATTGAATGAGTGTAAGGTTGAGAAAAAGTTTTTTCACAAGACATGTGGGAGCTAGCCCCACTATCAATCCACCATGTATCTCTTGAATTGTCATTGCTTGTTGGTGAGGATGTATATGCCATCAAGAATACATCTACTTCATCCTCCTCCTCCTCATGTGCAAGGTTTTCTTGTTTGTCCTCCTCCTCTTATGCTCTTAGCCTCCTTGTAGCATTCAGATACATAATGCCCCTTCTTTCCACAAAAGAAACATTTCTTTTTTACTGGGTCCTTTGAGCTTGATGCATCATCCTCTTCTTTGGCCTCATTTGGATGCTTCTTCTTTCCATTGGTCTTCTTTTTGCCCTTGAATGAGAAATTGGCTTTCTCATCACCATCTTGCAAAGTCAAGGAACTCATCCTAGATTTTGCATGGAGCATCCTACCTCTTCAGCCACTAATACATTGTGTGATACATAAGAGATCCTTCTCTATCACTTTCATTAGAATCTCTCTCTCTCTCTCTCTCCTCCTCTCTCTCTCTCTCTCTCTCTCTCACACACACACACACACACACACACACACACAACACATTAGAGATGTTGGCTTTCTTGACTTGGTTCACACATGTGTGGGCACCTCTGAACCTGCATTTAATGCATGATATTCATTTGATCCATAAAAATCCAATTTGTGAGCTTTTGATATAAGTGTTGGTGGAAATCCTAGGATAAGCTACCAAGATCAAGCTGCCATTGATTAGATTTGAATTCGATTCATGAGATCTAATTAATCTAGGCTGAAATCAGGTCCTCTAAAACTTGTTTTACAGGTCTTGAAAGTACATCAAAGTGTGTGAGTGAGATTTAGTCTGTTTTTGTCCAAAAATGTGAAAATCAGTAGGATTTGATAAGTCTTTGATAGAATCTCATTTAATCTTCATTATTGTTTTGTGAGATCCTTCCAAAAAGTTCTTTTGAATCAAGATCAAGGGGATCTTGCTACTTGAATATCTGTGCATTTCAAGTAAGTTTCTAGTGAGAAAATTTTGGAAAAGAACTTAAGGAGGGTCAAGAAGTTCAATCTACTTTGTGTTCATTTATTTTCTCAAGAGTAGTCAATAGAGTGAAAAATTGGCAAGATTTGATTGTAAGTAGATTTCACATCATCTTATCTTTATTCCAGCTTTGTGAGGGATGATAGAATTATGATTATAAGTCCGTTTGTTGGATTAGAAATCAAATTTGAGTGAAACACTACAAGTGTGAGACCTTTGTGAGTTTCAAATCAATCTAATCTATTTCTTGTGTGTAGAATTCACTAGTAAAATGGGATCTATTGGAGCATACCTTCTAGAAGCTAGTGAGATACTGAGTTCTACTAATTATGCTATTTGGAATGTTAGGATGGAGTCACTTTTGGTGCTCCAAGACCTTTATGCTCTTGGAAAAAAGACACCTTATGAGATGCTATATAAAGAGAAGCCTAAGGTCGATCACCTTCGAGTCTTTGGATGTATTTGCTTTGCTCGTATTCCTTTGGAGACTAGAAAGAAAGATGCTCCTAGCTCAAGCAAAGGAGCTATAGTGGGATATTCATCTACCAAGAAGGCTTATAGAGTCTACATACTCTCTACTTCCCAAGATTATTGAAAGTAGAGATGTCACTTTTCATGAAGACCAAAAAGATTATCTTGTAAGGGACCGAGATCAAGGTATCTGATGATGCATCTTCTATTATCTCTATTGATGACAATCAAGATATGATGAGGTCGAGGTTTGAGGAGGAGCATGTAGTCTCACCTAGAAGATCCATGAGAGAGAGAGAGAGAGAGAGAGAGAGAGAGAGAGAGAGAGAGAGGAGAGAGAGAGAGAGAGAGAGAGAGAGAGAGAGGAGAGAGAGAGAGAGAGAGAGAGGAGAGAGAGAAGAGAGAGAGAGAGAGAGAGAGAGAGAGAGAGAGAGAGAGAGAGAGAGAGAGAGAGGCTCTCATACATTGATAAAGGTAAGCAATTAGATGTTGAATCCACCAATTTTTATCTCTCATGAAAAGCCAAGAAGTGTCCAAGATGCACTCCATTCAAAGGAGTGGTATGAAGCTATGAAGCTATGAAGCAAGAGTATGAAGTTTTGATCACCAATAATACTTAGGAGCTAGTGGATCCACCATCCAACAAGCATATTATTGGATGCAAATGGGTGTTTAGAATCAAGTACAACAATGATGGCACCATCAACAAGCTCAAAGCAAGGGTATGTGCAAAAGTATTTGCTCAAATCCCAAGGCCTTGACTATGAAGAAACCTTTGCACCCATTGCAAAGATGGTGACTGTAAGGATCATCATCTCTATTGCTTGCTACCTCAAGTGGAAGATGTTCCAATTGGATGTCTCTAATGCTATTCTTAATGGATACCTTGAGGAGGAGATTTATATGGATCAACCATAAGGCTTCATCAAGCATGGTGAAGAATCCAAAGTTTGACTACTTTCCAAAAGTCTATATGGGCTTAAGCAAGTCCCAAGATCAAGATCTATCATTGGAAATCGGCCAAGAGAGTCTTGAGATATGTATCTTCAACACATGTTTATGACTACTCCACAAAAGTGAAGATCTATCTGTGGTTGGCTACTCGGATTGGGATTTTGCTACTGACAAGGCACATATCAAAAATCTACAAGTGCTTACCATCTCACTATCATCTTGTGAGGCTGAGTATAAGGCCCTTACAACAACAACAAAAGAGGTGCTAGCTCAAGTGCATCAAAGAGGAAGATCTACCTATGATCAAATGTGACAAACATCTTGGCTCAAGCCCTTGCCAACAATCATATCTTTCATGCAAGGAGCAAGTATATTGAAGTTGCACATCAATTTGTAAGGGAAAAGCTTATTGGAGGAGAGATCAACTTGGAGCACCTTGGATCATCTTCATGCATTGCCGATCTTCTCACCAAGTCATTGCTCAAGGGTTCTTTCATCAAGCTTAGATCCAACCTTGGCTTGATTCCAAGATCTATGCTTAATGAGAATAGATATCTTTTTAGGAGGAGAGTGAAAAATAGAAAAAGTTATCTATGTTGAGTTAGGGGGTGTATTAACTTTTGTGTCTCCATCCACATGTTAGTCTTTGATTAGGCCAATTTTGGCATTAGAGGCAACTTGAGCAAGTACACATGTAAAGTGATGATTAGGCCAAAAGTAGAGTTTGATGTGGCTCAAGCTAGCTTAGGCTTGTTACACTTGTCATGATGAGGTTGGATGTGTGACACTTTCCTATGTGTTGTCAAGAGATCTATTGACCAATCAAAAGAGAAAATCCATCAATTTGGTCCAATCAAGTTTGAGGGCTCATATGTCTCTCAACCAATCAAATTTGAAGGAGGTAAAAAAGGGGTCAATCATAAGTCACTCCTCCTTACCTCAAGTTCCTAAACATGCATAAATAATGTGAAAAATGCATTTAATTATATTCTTTTTACTGTTTTAAAGGATGTCAAATTCTAACTCATTCTATATCTGACGGATTCCGACACCCTTTGAAAACCCTAAAAAATTGGAGGGGCATCGCAACTTTTTCACATATTTGGAATATGTCTATGTTTGTCAAAAAATTAACAAGAAGTGTGGAAAATCACACATTGGTAAATATGCATTGGATTCCGACAGATTATGATACCCCAAACAAATCTGTTGGAGGGATGTCAGTATTCTTAACACATTTGAAAGATGCCCTTGTTTGTCAGAAATCTGCAAGGGATGTCAAAATCTGAAACTGGTATAAATGCATTAGAATCCAACATGTTGGAGATTTTCCATTTTTTCCACGTCGGACTCAACATGGACGTTAGTTTTCGACATCCATCGGGGTATTGTCATGTGATCCTCCTTAAATTCCACACTTAATCATCGACACGGAAGCCCTCGCTTTAGCATATCTCTCCTTCTTGATAGGACAGTCTAAATATGGATGCCCATACTCGAAATCCTTGTAGAGTGGCACGTCATCTTTGACCATGTCGCTCGTTAGGGCATTCGACAATATGATGATTGCCTCCACACCCATTAAATTTGATAGGGGACCTACATGCTAGTCCCCGAGCTTGATTGGCATAAACAGACACTAGTTCACTCTTGTGGCCATCTATATAATATACAAGTGTCTCATTGACAAAAAGAGAGGGTTCATGTGGTAATTCAAAAATCTCAAGCTCGGGCATAGTTGCATTCACGTTAGTGGCCTGACCAGGATTGACAATCTTCCTTCTCTACTCATTGGTTGATGGTACAGGAAGCGCAAGAGGCGGTCAGTTTTGGTTTGGTATATATGCATATTGTCTATCACATTGTCTGTGAGAATAGTATTGTCATACATTTGCTTGAATTTGCAAGTTGTATCTATACTCGGAGGTATCATGGCCAAACATGCTGCACAAGTGACAATATATTTTTGTCTTCTCCAAGCATTGGCATAGTTGTGGGCACTCAATTAGCAATATGATTGCCTCTATACAAATTGACACCAAGTCGTCTCTCTTCATGGATAGGTTGAGATTTGTGGTACCCTTGGTACCTATTGCACACCCTTAAGCTTCTAGTCTATGGTCCCAAGTAGCTCAGTAGTGAATTTTCATTATTAATCATTATGTTGGATTTGTAGGTTCTCTAGTACTTTAGTAAAGGTGTTGACTGAAGTCCCTTTTCCCAATAGTACCCTTTAAATCATTCGGTAGAGCTATCTGAATCACTTCTTGAGCTCTCATCTGTGCCTCTCGTATTGCATCAACACATGCTTAACTAAAGGGATCGTATTCACTCTTGTGTTTCATGTGGCATCTAGCCATAAACCCTAAAATCACATTTGCGTCAAGTACACTAGCAGGGTACATTGACCCTTTAACTTCTTTGTCAAAGTACAACAAAATGGACCAAGAATAGATCTGAATCAGATCCACAAGTGTGATTGGATTTTAGATTAGATCAACCTATCAATCTACACAAGATTAGATAGCATTTAGATCAAATCTAGATGAATAAATCTAACAAGAACAATAATTATTGATCAAAACTTGTACTTGCTGGTTTCACACGTGTGAAAACCTGTCAGAGTACGGACAGTAGGTTGAGAATAAAGTATACTAAGCTTAGAACCCAATCAATGCACAACTATCTACTACAAGTTGGATCTCACCTACTACTGTTGTTTTCACACATGTGAGCAGTCCTTGGCACGTGTGAGATCACTCCTATCCATGTGAAATAGCTTTTCCTCCCAATAAAATGATGCCAAGTGGCATATAGCTAGAAAACTAGATTTTGGCCATTTTAGCCACTAGATCTCAAATGAAATGGTATGTACAACCTATATGACTCATCTAAATGATAAATGCATTTATTTCACACGTGGAAACATGCTCCACACATGTCTTATGATGATATGTACTACTCATAATGGTATTCACAAGATATGATCAAGTTAGCTTTTGCCAATTTTAATTTTCCTCCTCAAAACTAACTTGATAAAAACATGATGATATTGAGATTGACTCCATGGGCTGAATTGGTCTTCTAATATGGATCCTTGCTAGTTCAAAGGTGTGAAGATCAGCCAATGAGCTTGATGTCGATCCGAAATCACCATATCCATGATAGTGCCTCTTTGATGTTGACTTTTTTTTTATGAACTTGAGAGCTTTACACCATCCTAGCACCTCTTTCATTGATTTGTTCCATCCTTGAAGCATATGGTTGATCCAAAAGCTCCTCCTCCTTGAAAATAGCTGCAACTCCATGATAAAATAAAGAGTCCTTCTTGACTCATGAGGATCACAAAGACATCATGTTACCAAGATCTCGAGGATTAGGCTCATCAACATTGGCAAGACTATGCATGCTATAATAACAAAGAGTTTGTATCATATCTTCATGCTTGGTTACCATGCTAATCTCAGATCTAATGAGGCTAGATACTTCAATATGGAGATAAGTTTCCTTAGAGGATGATTCACTTTCTCTCATAAAGAGTTTACAATTTGCCTCAATACATGAAAAAAGACAAATTTTCACACTATGAGTGGCCAACTCACTCATGCTCTTGCAAGACTCAAGAGCATACATTTGATGAAATAACCTTTTGCTTTCTAATTGATCTAAAATCAATTTCATATCATTAAGAACATCAATTATGTTCTCAAGAGAGACACCATACTCAACTAGTATTGTTTTACTCCAACCTTGAAATGCAAAAGTCGCACTAAAGCAAATTGATTCACCAAATGACATAAGAGAAGCAACCATGAGATGTATACTACTTGAAATGTGCTCCTCTTTCCCTTGAAATGTGAGCCATATGAGCTCAACCATGTCTCTTGATATTCTTCTTGGAATCATAACTTGAGAAGGACTCTCCTCCTCAATCCTTGGCACACTTGAACCTCGAGATGGCTCCTCAAGATCAACTTCTTGGTGCTCCTCCTTGATGGAAATCCGAGACCTCCATGTCTCAAAATGATCACAACAAACATGATCATATAATGTGTACTTCATATGATCATCAACATTACTTATGCTAGAAACATAAGTCCAAAAATTACCACAACTTGGCATGATTTTTCTAGTATTGAAATCAAGAAGTATTTCCATCTCAATAAGGCTAACTACTTGCTTATGGATATAAGTGTCCACTTTGGATGCTTCACTTATTCTCATAAGAAGTTTACAACTTGCCTTTAAAATTGAAAATTTACAATCTTCAACATTATGAATGAACACATCATTCATGATCTTATTGAAACCAACAAAAAATACATTATGAAGACATTTCCATTTCCTTGAATTCATATTCAATGTAATTTTACAAGGAAAACATGCTTTGCTATCTATTAAGGCATCACACTCAACTAGTATTGCCTTAATCCACCTTTGAGATACAAAAATCTCTTCAAAGCAAAATAGTTCTTCATAAGATTTCATGAGAGCATAAATGAAACTATTTTCATTTTGTGATTGCTCCTCCTTAATCTTTCTTGGTTTCTCTTGGATCATAACAATAAATTTGAACTTATCTAAAGTTCTAAGCAAAATGCTTTCCAAGGACATGAAATAAATCCAAGTGACATTAATGAAAGTGACATTTATCTTTGCATCTTGAACCAAAAAATTCTCTATCAAATGCAAAACTTCAAAAGGTTTGAAATGTGTGATGATGGACTTTTGAAGAAAATCTTGTAAGTCCTTGTGAGACTCCAAGCCTCATGCATCTTTCCACAAAGAAAACACCTTTCCTTGGATTTGTCCTTCTTGCCTTTGCACTTTGAACTTGAAGCTCCATCCTTCACCTCGGCCCCCCTTGCTTTGGTTCTCCTTTGATGGATTGGTCTTCATTTTGTAGCATCTTGAGACAAAACAATCTCTCTTGCCACAAAGGTTGCATTTAGGATCCTTAATTGCCTCCAATAGGTTGCCACCTATTGATGCCATGATGAGGAAGTAAAACCTAGTGATATGACTTTTCAAAATGTAATTTGTGACTCTCAAGAGACTAGATTTGAACACATTCAACAATCTAGAAGGATCTACACAAGATCTAGACCACAAATCTTGAATCATATCTCTTTCAACCTAGTCAAATGGAAACTAATCTTTGCCTTGATCACTAAGACAAAAGCAATCTATCAAATCACAAAGGTCAGATCCAAACACCCCTATTGGACTCAACAAATACCAATGAATCTTCCTCTTGAGAGTTGGAATGGATTTGAAAAGATTCGACACCTAGATTTTCCTTTTCTCTTGACTAGTTCTCTCAACTTTTGAGATTCTTGAACAAAGTATGGGTTTTGTTTCAAATACTTGAAAATCAACTTAGTCACTTATTTTGGATTCACTCTTGACCAAAATAATCTCACTCTTGAGATTTGGATTGAATTTAATTTGATTTGACAACAAATTAAACCACTAATTTTCACAAAAAAAGGATCTATACTAGATCACAAAAGCTTGACATGTATACTTGATTCAAACACACAAAGATCAGATCCAATCACCCCTTTTGGAATCCCTTGAAATGGTTTGATAACAATCTATGTCAATAATTTTTCACCAAGCTTAAAATTTAGACATCTAGAGATTCACAAAGATCCCAACCATGCATGAACACTCAAATATGGACTCCTCCATGTTCTAGACTCCCAATGGGATCACAACTTGACCCTCACACTCTCACAAAGAAAGTTGAATAGAACTTATTTGATATTCATACATATAATGTCAAAATTTTGCTCAAAAAATTGAATTCATTCACCCCTATTGGACTCCACCAAGTACCAATGACTCTACCTCTTTAGAGTTGGAATGAAATTCAAAATTTCAGAAATGTGATACTTCTCTCTCACTAAGATATGTGCTTACAAAGATCTAATACCACTTAGCAAGATTTGATCACAATGAAGAAGACAAATTTTTCACCAAAGTCAAGAATTGAGTTACTAGTTCTCAACCTATCAATCTACACAAGATTAGATAGCATTTAGATCAAATCTAGATGAATAAATTTAACAAGAACAATCATTATTGATCAAAACTTGTACTTGCAGGTTTCACACGTGTGAAAACCTGTCAAAGTACGGATAGTAGGCTGAGAATAAAGTATACTAAGCTTAGAACCCAATCAATGCATAAAAACACAAGACAAATAGAGAGAAAACACTAGAATTGCTCCAAAACAAGATTTAGCTTCCATTTTAATTATGGCCAAATGAGCCACCATATATACACAAGAGCTGATGCTTACTCAGCTGATTTGGCATGTGTGAGAGTGCCTAATCATCAAAGGATCTACCAATAATCATCAATATGGCACATGGACCAAGTTTCCTAACTTATAGCCACCTCCCTTGATTTTAGGCAATTTTCCTAATTTATAGGGACTTGCACAAATATCTACTACAAGTTGGATCTCACCTACTACTATTGTTTTCACACATGTGAGTAGTCCTTGGCACGTGTGAGATCACTCCTATCCATGTGAAATAGCTTTTCCTCGGGATAAAATGATGCCAAGTGGCATATAGCTAGAAAACTAGATTTTGGCCATTTTAGCCACTTGATCTCAAATGAAATGATATGTACAACCTATATGACTCATCTAAATGATAAATGCATTTATTTCACACGTGGGAATAGGCTCCACACATGTCTTATGATGATATGTACTACTCATAATGGTATTCACAAGATATGATCAAGTTAGTTTTTGCCAATTTTAACATTCTTGACCCTTTCAATGAAGTCTCTAACATACTCGTGGCTCTTAATGTGCAACATCCGAACTGTAAGAGAGGATCTTCTATAAATCTAGTGATCGTGAAGCACAAAATGAATGCCTTTCACAATGTGATCCAATCTTTCTTTTTGGAGTACGAGCTATTAGAAAGGCTCATCAACTAACTCTAAAGGCAACAAACCTCAATAGAAACATTCATCGAGTTGTCGATAAGGTAGTCACAGTGTCAGAAGCCTGTAGGAGGGTCGACAAATGTGTCTATAAAGATCTGAAAATGCTCGCTCTCGCATGTGTGGGGCGAGTATTTCCAAAACAATGTAAAAACATTCATTGAGATCTCTACAGGAAGGTCAGGACAAGGGCTATCTTTTGAGGATACTAGCGAATGTTTCCAAACACTCCTCACACATGTGGAAGTGAGTGTTTGGAAAAACTATTCTTGGTTTAAGAAAAGTGGACATGATCTTAAAAGATCCAGATTTTTCTTGAATCGTTAAGTAGAAGATATGAGTCTACTTAATTTAGGATTGTTTCTAATCAATAAGGCAACTTAGAAAATCTGAAAAGCTAACAAATAGCAGTTTTTGACTTTAATATATATTGTCAAGGAGAACTATCAGGGAAAAAAGAGTTTAAAAAATGGAAGGAACAATCAAGGAAGCCTTCAAAAAGGCTCAGTCTCACACGTGTGGAGCGAGTGTTTTGCTGAGACACATGATGACTGAAAAAAAGTAGATGATTCAGTGATGACCAAAAAAGAAGATGGCAAAGCAATGTTTTGGTGGCAAGATCTAATGGTCCCCACCACTTGGGATGCATTTATGGAAGTTTCAAAAAGGCATTCATCATTGTTGATGACGCGGACTATTATCAAAAATTTGTGAATTGCAAAATGGGTAATAAGAGTCTAGACTCTTACATCCAAAAATTTATGGATCTCTAAAATCAAGTTCCATCATTTGATTCGAAGTTGGCTTTATGGCAGTTTGTCCTAGGGTTGTCTGCCGATTATCTAAATGAGTGCAGAAGAAATGTGCTTCAGAATCTCGAGGATGTCTATCGAATAGCAAAAGAATATGATTCTCTGATTGTGACGTCTAGGAGGCAATTTTCGCAAATTTCAACTACCCTTGAAACCAAGAAGGGGAAGAAGCGAGGTCCAGGCCAAGCTCCAAAATATTTTGATGAATTGGAACAAATGACATCAGAACCACCAAAGAAAGAAAAAAAAAAGAAGCTTATGTCCCAGACTAGGACTAAAAAGACAAATATTTGCTATGTTTACATTAACTCTAGACATATGATGAGATTTTGTCTAGAAAGAAAGAAAGAAATGTGGCATAGATGATCAAAATCCCTAGTGGAAAATATAGAACTTTGGAGATTGACCTGTGTAATTGTGAGTGTGAATGTTCCATATTTAATTTTTGAATATGAATGGTTATTCAATAAATCGCCTATTTGGAAATTGATTTTGAGAAGCATTTCTCACTTTCAAGGAGGTTGACAAAGTTGTTACAATTTTTGGAAAAAATTTTGTTCATCCATCATACATGATTTCTACAGTTAATATAATAGAAGCATTTGACGATTCACAATATGAAGTTTTTTCTATGTTTGCGATACGTATCGTCAATGTTTCTGATATATATCTAAACAGTTATGAATTCTCTACATTTCTAAACTTAGTAACTTTAGATAAGGAACAAACATTGAAAATTCAGATTATAACTGAATCTCAATATGTTTTCCCAATTGAATTACCTCATGGTTTACATTGAAAAATGCAAAATATAACTTGATCTAGGCCAAATATTATTGTACATATGTAAACCTTTATGTGTGCCTGTTCCCATGTATGAAGAATAGGCATAGAGAGGCTCATGCATAATATCAAGACCGGTGAAGGTAAAATAGCAAGTTTTTGTTGTCAAGTTACAATTTTGGTGATTTCTAGCTTTTACAAGATGGTGCAATTTCATTGGAAAAGGTTGAGGCACTATGAGAGGAAAAAATTCAAGTTTAGTAACAACCCCACACGTCTGAAATAGGTCAACTCAGAAAGTTGTGTGAATCAAGGAAGAGCAAAAGTGAGATTTGCATCAAGCTTGTAATTCTCTCAATTGTCTTGTATTTTTTGTGATCCATTTGTTAGTACTTTGTACTCGTACTTTTGTCCGTACAGTAGGCTTCCCTTCACATGTGTGAACCTTTTTAATTGATTGTTCTTTCTTGGTTTATGAAGGAAGATCAATTCTATCTTGTATTAGATGACAGAATATTTCATAATAGTGCATCCAATTCCTCTTGAGGATTAAATGAATCCATTTTAGGTCCTTTATGTCATAAATTCAACATGGTATTAGAGCCAAATACATGAGGATGAGTGTTTAAACAAAATTTGAATCCAAAAAAGCTAATTTTTGGTGGGCGAGCTTCTAACAAATTAAAACATTGGTTTTTTGAAATCAATCATTGGATTTCTGTGTCAGGTACCTTCCCCACACATGTGAAGGTGTACAGGACCATAGAAGAGGCCAATTCTTGGAGATCATCCCAAATTTGCATTTTATGAGATTTTGATGAGATTTTTTTCACATGGTGTAGGAAAATCTATAGAGATTTCAAATCTATAGGTAGATTTGAGATTGGTCATCAAATCTAACATTTTGATCTGAGTTTCAGGTGTCTAAAAAATGATTTTTTTAGCTTTGTTCAAAGATCAAAACATAGTGAGAGAGAAAGATCTTGTGCTGGATGCAATGTTCAATTTTGCTCATTTTGAATGCAGAATTAACAATCGATCATCCTAAATCAGATGGCTAGACGGAAAGGACTGAATTTGCATACAATAGTAGAAAACATTTTTCTACAAGTTACAGTCCGTTTAAACTAATGTATGGATTCCAACCTAGATCTCCAATAAATGTGGAGGTTAAATCTGTTAAGATCCAGAAAGTTCTTATTTCTTGCATGATATGCAAAAAATGTTGCAAGTGGCGCATGATAAGATCTGTAGTGCTCAAGATAGAGCTAAGCATTATGACAATCTTCAAAGATCTCCCAACTTTTTTAGAGTTGATGACTGGATATATCATAGAAATCCAAAAGATTCTAAAACATTGCGTACATGCAAGCATTATAAACTGTCTACCAGATATTGTGGACCCTTTCGAATTGTACAATAGCTTACGAACTAGATCTTCAAAGAAAATCTACTACTCATCCATTGTTTCATGTAAACCAGTTAAAATTAAATTTACATGAAGGTAATACAGTTATTTGCCAATCAAAACTCCGAATTCAACAAAATGCTCTTTGTCATGTATGTTGTACTACGAGATATCTTAAAGGGGCAAATTGCTTCGGAGATTCACTAAACGCTTTGTGGTTAACACTCTATTTTTGTGTACCGTACTGGCATGTGCAATTTGAGTGCCCTTTGTTTGGCGGTCACAACCTTTTGTTTGGTTCTTTTGAAGTCTATGCAACCATTTGCGAGGCTTTTCCTATTTTTACAAAGACTCATGGTCCTAGTGATATCTTTCAAAAGTATTAATACTACTCTTAACTTCTTTGATTATGTTAGCTAGGTCTTCTTCCTTTGTGACAAATACGATATAACAAATTTTTTTGGCTCCACCCTAAACAGATTCTCACATTTTTTTGAGTAGAAACTTTTCAGGTTCTCCATAAAATTTTGAATTTGAAATAATTGTCCTTGAAAAATTGTGCCTTCTTTCTAAATTTTGAATAAAACATGATAAATACTGAAATGTTCCAAAAACAACAAATCTATGAGTTTGATTCAAAGGACTTCGGATTATGATTGGCAATTACTATGTCCTTTAATACGAGAGATCATTCTAAGGGTCCTTGGTGGGAAGATTTATAGGAATAACATTTCAAAGCCGGGATTTTATCGAGATGCTTTTGCTTTGGGTGCAAATCACCTTTGCTTTATTTAAAAATGCTTAACTTTAAGTCTCCAAGCAACGGATCGGCCAAAATACACTTTATTGTTCTGTGTTCCAAGATATACCAATCTAGTGTATTGGAGGCACCTTCTTCAGGTATCCCATTTATACACACACACACACACACACACACACACACACACACAAAAGGAAATTTGAAAGGTGTACCGATGGAGATGCCCTTGATTTTTAACCCATTAAATTAGATTTTTCAGATTTCTTTGATTGATTAACTTGTCTAAATCCACCATCTGTTACATTGAAAATGCTGAGCTGACAATTAGTGAGGTTGATAGAAATGTTTGTGAATGCACTCTAACTTGGGTGAAACTTTTCGTGGTCTACCTTTTAAGGTGGAAATGTAACAGTTGAGTGACTACAGTTTAGGCTTAAATTAACCTGAAGCCTTGTTTGAAGGCTTGGTGCAATGTGGCCCCAAGTACGATTGAATCAGAATTCACCAACAATACAGCACTGCTAGACTTGCTCCAGTAATATGGCATAGTGGTTGACAGTTTTCCTCACCTCAATGTCTGGAGTTTGATTCCACTTGTTTCGGTGAGGAGCACACAAGTTCAAAAAACAACACAACTTTGAGCCCACTTGTTTCCGTGAGAAGCATACAAGTTCAGAAAACAACACAACTTTGAGCCCACGCTTACATGTCAAGGCCACTAAGACCATGAGGTTTATGTGATACTTATCAAGATTCTGCAGAACTTGTGCTGTGCTTTTGTTATCAAGAGTTAATACGGAAGTGCATACCTGTGCATGCCGTACAGAAGATGAGACTGATTCATCACACAGGATTTTACTCAACATAGTGCAAAATACTTGTTGCCTGCCGTGCGTGGACAAATGTTCAACAGATTTCTGAAGAGCAGAAAAACTATTTGATAGTACAGTACTTAAACAAAGCTCACTGAATCAGTTCCAACCAAGAAATTGTACACCTATAAGGCTCATCAATCTAATGGAGATTTCATCTTAATGCCTTGTTTGAATTTCTGTTTGTGGAGACTTTTCTCTTACATTCAAATTTGAATCCAATACAAAAATGTGAAGATTTGTTTGTGAAGACTTTTCTCTTACATTCAAATTGATGAATCCAATACAAAAAGGTCATATCTTCACACATTCGTAGACATACAAATCGAGCTTAGCTTTCTTGCCAATCTTGAGTTGCTTCAAATCTACATAGGATGTATACAAAAAGCTTAAGGCCAGTAAAGCTCTCACTGAGTTGATGACTGTTCCAACTTTAGGAACCCATTGTTTTAATTTAGTCATACAAAATTGATGGCACTGTTACAAATGGATTGAGCTCTAAATTGATATTTGCATTTCCACAGACAGGAATATTTAACAGCATGACAACTTTTGAGATGAAAAATTGTAGTGCAACTGCCTTTGAATTACTGCAATACAGATAATTATAGTATACTGCAAAAAGCTCATCAGGTCAGCAAGCTTTCGACATAAGCAGAAAAGGCTGCTTGAAACAGTAGAGTTTGATGCCCCAACTGTACAGAGAGGAGCGGAACAAAAAACTCTATACGGTCTTTATTCCACATTATTTGAACCTGGAAAGCATAAAATTGAGATACATGAATAAAGCAGTCACCAAGCTCTTCCTATAAAGAAAGCAGAGTCACCTCTAAAAGAACCAAAAAGTAAAATGAGAAGCAAAATGACAATCATAATGTTGATCAAAGATAACAGTTCATGTGAGATCTTGCATATCTTTGCTTGTCATTAGCATCGATATAAATGGATCATAGTTGCAGCGAATCGCAAATATATATACTCGCGATTATATTTGCAGCCATCATGTCACTCCAAAGCAAGCATTTGCCACGTTTTCATAGGGTTTGATATGGTTCAGTACGGTTTGTTGTGGTTCAGAAGGTTCGTTGTGGTTCACTAAGGTTCAATGCATATGGTTCGGTACACATTAGTTTTAATGTCAGTTGGGTCATGACTTTTTGCTCTTTCTATTTGATACCTATATTGCATGTAATTACAAAATAATTATAATAATAATGAATCACAATTCGAAACCCCCGAACAAATCACGATTCAGATCATGATTCTAGATTCTAGATTCAATAGATATATTATTCTTGTATAATGGCCATAAATTTCTCATGATTACAAGTACTTGAAGTGAAAATATCATACATTTTTAGGTAGAAGTTATGATTGAATGAAAGCCGGCAGCTTACTACATGCTAGAAAAGCCAAGTTGCAAGATGGACTCGTGAAGAGGGGACACGAGGAGGAAACTCCTTGAATCCTTGCTGAACCATGTCCTCTTATAAGGTTGCAATGTGTTAGCCAAGAGTATTTTCAAGACAAAAAGAGCACAAGAAACAACCTTTGACCAGTTCTATGGACATGAAGCAAACTACTCCTTGTCCAATCTTTAGCTTACATAGGATGCATATCCTTCCATCAGGTCGGGTCACAGGTATCTCTTGAAACAATTCTCTAATTATAAAGGATCGAGCATCCATGAAGGGAGATAATATAACATGGAGGTTTCAACCTATGAACAACTACAAAGACTTATTCCATATTCTCTCATATTCTTTTTTTAAGAGGAAAGGCCAAAAAACATGCACCAAAACACTGTGTATATCTAGTAACAAATTTGGAATACATCCAAAGTTACAAACTTGATTTGAGAAATCAATAGTTTCATTAGGCAACTGAAGCTTAAAACATAAATACAAACTTAGCCAGCAAGCATTGCTCATGTCTCATCAACGTATCTTCTAGCATGGGTTAACTTATGCAATAAGATGGGACAAGTACCAAAAGAAACCAATCTTTGTAAAAGTCCAAAAAACCTTAAAAGTTTGAGTTGAATATATATCAAAACAATAATATAGCAAAGAAAAAAAAACTTAGCCAGCAAGCATTGCTCATGTCTCATCAATGGATTCTAGCATGGGTTAGCTTATGCAATAAGATGGGACTAAGTACCAAAAGAAACCAATCTTTGTATAAGTCCAAAAAAATTTACAAGTTTGCAAGATGAACAACGCAATTAGTACCTGTCCTTTTTCGAAATAAAAAATTGCTTAAAAGAAGATGGGCATTCTTAAGAGGAAGTGAAGCCAAAACATCTTGAACCAAATTATTGATACGAAATTTCGAATCTTCCAGTTCAATACTAGAGTAGAGTATAGTGTCGTGAAGTAAAACAAAGCTCAGGTTTTTGTTTTCTACTCTATGCGAAGAGTTGAAAAATTTTACTAACTCTATAATACCAATAAACTAATCTAAAATCGCACTACAATTTACAGAACTGCATCCCCTAAACATCAGTTCATCCAAAGTTCATTAAGTGAAGGAAGCAAGGCTTTAAAGCAATTACTTAAACACTCAATAAGATTGGTTAGAGTGATTTTCCAAGCCACACTAGTAAACCTAGGTCTTTAGGAACTTTGCGTAATTTCCACACCACACAAAAAGGGAAGATTTGGGAAACGACAAAGCATATTCAAATTGACAAAAAAATCTTAATGCTGTTTCTGTTACATTTTTACTTGGAAGAAAGTAGGCACTATAGATTCTTACTAAAGAATGGACTTCACCCAATAATGATTCCTGATAGATTTTCTTGCAAACAAATACAAAACTGTTCGAGAATCGCAAATATATATACTTGCGATATTCAGAAGGTTCGTTGTGGTTCACTAAGGTTCAATTATGGTTCGGTACACATTAGGTTTTAATGTCAGTTGGGTCATGACTTTTTGCTCTTTCTATTTGATACCTATATTGCATGTAATTACAAAATAATTATAATAATAATTAGGAATCACAATTCGAAACTCCCGAACAAATCACGATTCGGATCATGATTCTAGATTCTAGATTCAATAGATATATTATTCTTGTATAATGGCCATAAATTTTCATGATTACAAGTACTTGAAGTGAAAATACATTTTTAGGTAGAAGTTATGATTGAATGAAAGCAGATGGACTCGTGAAGAGGGGACACGCTTGAATGCTGAACCATGTCCTCTTATAAGGTTGCCATGTGTTAGCCGAGAGTATTTTCAAGACAAAAAGAGCGCAAGAAACAACCTTTGACCAATTCTGTGGACATGAAGCAAACTACTACTCGTCCAATATTTAGCTTACATAGGATCCATATCCTTCCATCAGGTGGGGTCACAGGTAGCATCTCTTGAAACAGTTCTCTGATTATAGAGGATCGAGCATGCATGAAGGGAGATAACATAACATGGAGGTTTCAACCTATGAACAACTACAAAGACTTATTCCATATTCTCACATTGCCAAACTAGCCTCTTTTTTTAAGAGGAAAGGCCAAAACACATGCACCAAAACACTGTGTATATCTAGTAACAAATTTGGACTATATCCAAAGTTACAAACTTGATTTGAGAAATCAATAGTTTCATTAGGTAACTAAAGCTTAATTAATAAATATACATGCAACAAAAAAAGTCAAAAGAATAATATAGCAAATAAAAAAAAAACTTAGCGAGCAAGCATTGCTCATGTCTCATCAATGTATCTTCTAGCATGGGTTAACTTATACAATAAGATGGGACAAGTACCAAAAGAAACCAATCTTTGTAGAAGTCCAAAAAAACTTAAAAGTTTGAGCTGAATATATATCAAAACATTAATATAGCAAAGAAAAAAAAAACTTAGCCAGCAAGCATTGCTCATGTTGCATCAATGGATTCTAGCATGAGTTAGAGGTTTTTAGGAACTTTGCGAAATTTCCAAACAGCATACAAAAAGGGAAGATTTGGGAAACGACAAAGCATATTAAAATTGACAAATTCTGTTACATTTATAGATTCTTACTAAAGAATGGACTTCACCCAATAATGATTCCTGATAGATTTTCTTGCAAATAAATACAAAACTGTTCGAGAATTTATTCACAAATAACATGACAAAAGTTCTATAAAATTCAAAAGAGTTTTCTTGAAAAGAAAATGAGGTGAGAATGTTACAAGAGGGAGGAGATACGACTTTCTTCAGATTAAAAGCCACATGATTAAACCTAAGCTTTCCATTCCAATGAAAACCATGGACTGCAATAGATTCTTCAAAATAGAAGATGAACTTAGTAGTACTCTTATAATAGATATTAACAAGTATGCATCAACTAAAGGACGACGACGAAATTTAGCTCCTTTTATAAAAATCCTGTTTTTAAAAGATGAATGATAGATGTATGCACATTGCATAGTAACACGACCCCAGGAAGAATCACCAAACTTATAATAGCAATCATCACAAGAACAAAATATATTAAGGAAAGACCTGATTTTCTTCCCTAAAAGGTTTGGAACAATCACTGTTTCATGGGTCCGTTTCGTACGTCATTTTGAAACGGGTTTGAAACCCATTTGAAACGGGAGGCTCAGGTTCGAAACGGGGAACTTTTTTAACGTTTCTTTTTTTTTGAAAATGTGTTTTTATGGGTTTTTTGGGGTTTAGACATGTCATAGAAAGACTAGTACCAATTAGATACATCCAATTTCATGAGAATGCTCTAGAGAATGCAATTTCAAGAGGAGAAACTATGTCCGCTTTCCTCAGTCAAAAAAATTTGCATTTTTTTAACAGTCATTTCGAACGTAAGAAACGCGTTTCAAAACGGACCCGTTTTGAACGGGGTGTCTCAAACGTGTTTCTTTGTTCGAAACGCGTTTCGATGAAACATTGCCGAACAATACGAGCATCACCATAGGCCTTTATCCATAGTGTTGAGCTTAGTTGCCCGTTCCAGAACGGAACGCATTCTGGTACGTTTTTTTTACAAAGCATTTAATTCATATAAATAATTAAAATAATTAAATTATTATGAATATCGTTCCAACCAGGAACGTTCCCGAATGTACGGAACGTTCGGAACGGAACATTCCGACCCATTTTGGTCGAAACGGGCTTCTAAGGTGTTGAGGAACATTTCATACTCAGGAAACATGGACCCCCAGAAAATGGAAAATGATAATTCAGAAACGGAATATGGGAAAATACACACAGCATAAGCTGCATAACAAAAGCAAACTAATGCAAAGTAAATACAATAGTGCATGTGGACCAGAGGGAGAAAGTGATGCATAATGCAAGGTTTTGAATATTTTTTACAGCCTTTATGTGTTGTTTGTTTTCACCCTAACAAATCCACTTAAAGATAATCCCAAAAAATAATAATGAAAAAAACGTCGTCCAAATCCGGAACGATGCGTATTTGATCATTCCAAAACATGACAAGGAGGAGAAGGGCTGATCGTAGCTCGAAGAGTATAACAATGTTAGGATACAATCTCCACAACATGGAAAGCTTTTGGGAATGTTTCAACTCTTTCATAACTTTAGCTTGGCCAGATTATAACCTCTAGGAAAATAGGAGTGTAAAGTTACAAGCTTCATGAGGCCAAGCCACCTCAAAACGTGCTTTAGAATTAAAACAATTTCCATCAATGTGCACAATTAAGAAGACCCTAAACGACTCAAATCCACATTTAGCTATAGTAGTATAAACTATGAAGATGTTTTAACTCTTCTTTAAGAAACTTAGAGCTGTGCACTTTTCTAGCTTCTCGACAACCTTATAACAAGCCAAGGACTTATCCTTGAAAAAAAGTTGCGATACTTTGAAGGTTGCATCTGCCAAGATACATGCCATTTGAAGGTTGAGAGTACATTCACCTAATTTGGCATTGGAAACAAAGAGGTGGTGTAGACCAGAACTGGCATGGGAAGATACAACTTGACATTTTTTATTATGAGGATTAACTCCAAAAGTGACACTATGACAAGGGAAAAGAAAATTGTAAATCAATATTTCAATAGTTATTTATTTATCCATGGAAGTCTTAATATTTCTCATTTCATGCAAAGTGAACATTTTATGCTCAAATCCCAGACAATGTGAGACCTATTCTTACATAAGCCACGAACACATTCTAAAGATGCCACCAGCATATCATTAAGAACTAATTTCATAACCAGTAGTTTCATGTGTTTGTCAAACACCATAAACTTCATATATGATGCAAATCATCTGAAAAGTGTGGAATAGAATTCTCAAGCACCACAATGGATCAACAATTATAGAGCCCAAGCAATCTATCTACCAGATCATACATATCACAAGGGTTTCTCAAGTAAGCATAGTTACCCGCATCATCAATGAGAGGAGACTGTCATTGACTGAAGTACAAACTCAATATGAATCTTGAAGGGTTAAAGCCTGCAAGCAATGCTGCAACATTGTATACATTTCCACAAAACTTGATTAGCAATTTTCAATGTGTCATCAAAGCTTCAATCCAAGAGCACTGATTTATAAAAAACTATTAAACTGACACAGAGTAGTTCTCTCTGTCTCTGTCTCTCTCTCTCTCTCTCTCTATCTCTCTCTCATGCACCAAGAGCAGAGGCTGTTGCAATCAACCTGCCAAAAGAACAAGTGGTAACCACATGTGCAACCCCCGTACAAGTCAGAGGTGCCTCATGTAGCATTCAATCTCAGAGTACAAGAAGACATACCAGACCTTGTACCAGACTACAACTTAAAAGTTCCACAATCAGGACTGACCATTGTACATTTCTTTGACCACATTTGATATTTAGGGATTACCTACACAGCTTACGGTGTTATCTAGGAAGAGCTACAATCTGAGCACCCCTTTGCATTTCTTTCAGCACAATTGATATTTGGGGATCTCAGCTAGACATTTGGGGATTATCTAGACAGCATTTGCTACAAGCCCTTTTGTCTCTTTATGGATTGTAATATGCTTTACAATTTGGTTTTATGAGATATTTGAATTTTGAATAGTGCATAAAAACTTTTAGAATGTCGCGCACTTCATTTTATGCACTTTTCAAAAATGAAAACTGTCAAATGCCCATCGGAATATGTCAAATTTTCTTAGCGGACCATATACAATACATTAGGTAGCTCCTTGAGCCTTGGCCCCTCATATTATGATTTGGCCTTTGGCCTTCTAGTCACCAATAGGAATTAATAGCTACAAGAATTGATTATCAGGTAATCATTGGACTCTAATCAGTAATTCGCAGACCTGGCCTTGATTTGGGCCTCCAGACAGTTTAAATAGGCCAAAGGCCTTATTAATGAATAAAGAATTGATTACAGCATAGAACACTATTCCATACCAAAAGATATGGAATGTATCATTCTGTACGTACGGAATGTGCTTAATCCCTAAGCACGAGGTCTTTTTATCTTTAAGGACTAATTTGGGTTATTGTTGACAGACTAACCAAGATGGCACAATTCATTCCAACCAAGCAGTCTGTCAAAGCTTCAGAACTTGCTCAGCTTTTCGTGGAAAAAGCAAGAGTTGATTTCCTGCATGATATGCAAGAAATGTTGTTAGTAGCTCGCGAAAACATGAAAATAGCTACCCATGCATCCGACGCCACGTGCCCTAGGACAGGGATAGCAGATAACTAGCATAAAAGTTCGCCTAAGGTTGAAAGGAGATTCATTCTTTCAAGCTAGTTGGTTTCTTGAGGAGCTTGGAGAGCTAAGCTCCTTACATTTTATATCAAAGCATCAGGAGAAATCCATTCTAAAGAGAAAATAGCCCGTTTTAGAAAGAGTGTGTCAAGAAACACTTACTTTTCTCCTTTTTCTTGAAATTTTGGTAGAAAGATCAAGGGTAACGGCCTTAGGCTTGTGCATTCAATGTGAGGCCGTCTGCATCACTTTTTCTCTTGAGCATGAATCTGATTTCTACAAGGGCAATATCATTTCTATACGGGCTAAAAAAAAATTAGGGCAACACACCTTTTAACAACCTTCATAACTTCATAGTCTAAGTTAAGAGTTTGACTCTAGTCAATAGTATATGTGCATGAATATATGCATTATTTTGGGGTGACAACTATTTAGGATGAACACCAGATTAAGAGCCTTATTAATAGTCAGTTGCTTTAGCAAATCTGATAGGTGTCTCTAGCAAAATGTATATAATGAAGCATGTCCTACCACAATTGTATGGGACATAGTTGAAGTTCGCCTCATCATTTGTGGACTCTTCCATATGTTTGGCTATTGTTTCACCACAATAGGAATCTTATCCTAGTTGCTTGTATGAACAAGTCAGTTTCTAACCTCCTTTAGAAAATTGGAAGTAGTTGATATAGTCATTCTGCAAATGCCTTCCAACTCGAAGGTATTGCACACAAGTAAGTGTAAGAAACTATCCAAGCTATTGTGAACTATGGAAAGTCATTAAGTAAATTGGTGAGGTGGCCTATAAGTTAGAGTTAACTTAGAGATGTGAAGTGCATCCAGTTTTCCATGTAAGCTACTTGAAAAGTGCTCACATTAAGGTGACAACCTTGTAGAAGGCTTGGTCTCACTAGAGAAAAAAGATGCCTCGGATCATAACGTATTCTAGACAGGAGGGAAAGGCGATTGAAAAATCATGTCCTTCAAGAATATCTAGTTGCATGGAAAGGACTTCCCTTGTTTGAAGCTACTTGGGAGTCATTACAGGCTATGTCAAGTGTACCCCAAGTTTTTCATTGAGGAACGATGACTTTCCTAAAAGGGGTGAGAATGTTAGGCCCCAATCATGGCCCTAACGTACCCCAGAAGGACCAAACAAAGTGGGTATAGTAACCGCCAGCGACAAGCCACAACCAACGATAGGTCAGTAGGTGCCAAGTGGCCCTAGTAGTGGGCGTGACTCCCACCCTAGTGTAGGGACCCGACGATATTATAGGTCACTGGATGTGTCATTGTAGGTGGCCTTGTAGGCAGCCCAACCAGGACACGCAAGCCACCAATCGAGCGACGAGGCCAGTAGATCCGACGTGCAACTGACAAGGTCACCCCAACACGCCAATGAACGATGACTAGGGTTAGTTGGCTAAACGTTGGAGTGGACCAACTTAGGCACGAGCATGGGGGTGGCGGTTTGTCTTAGTCATTACACCTATCTAGCGTGTCTGGGCTTGTTTTGGCCAGCTTACATGGATTAGCTACCCATGCATGGAGTCTGGTGTTTCCACAAACCCCGGTCCATTGGGAAACAAACCGCGATTAGTCAAAGAATAGGTCAGGTTCGATTTGAAATTGGACCAAAAAAAAAAAAATGGTTCTTTGATTCTAAACGATTCTTTGATTGTGACATTAATGATGTAGAAAATAGAAGCCTAAGGATCCTGGATCTTAACTATTCAATCGCACAAAGCGTTCTCAAAAGAAAGAGAGAGATGGCTAGAAACCCTCTTGTAGAAACTCGTGGACAGCCAAGGAGAATAGTCAGTATTGCTTACAAAGGGTCTCATACAAATGGGATGCACACATACATATAGTCCAAGATGACTATCTAACTTCATGACTATTGGCTATCCAACTACTTGACTATTGACTATCCAACTTTCTATAAGTTACATAGAAAGAATAAGGTACCTCCAATATGTCAAGTTGGGGTACTTATTGTCACAATTAGGCCTAGTGGACCCATGAGTCCCTACCAAGTTAATTTCATACTAACTTAGCTAACTCTATGTTTAGTAGGCCTAATATAATAAATGACCATGGTTACACAACTCTCGACCTTTTGGGTCAAAGTAACCTATGGTAATGTAAGCGATTCCATTTACATTCCAACACCCTCCTTAAATGGAAATGCATAGCATAACATGAAGTAACTTCTCGAAAGAGAAAAATGCAACTTGCTGTCCGAACTTCACGTCGCCAAATAAACTTCGCACCGAAGTAGTCGAAATCTCATCCCCAATCATGTCCGACATATAAAAGGAAAAGAATGCGTAATAATGAAGCATCAAGTCGAAGGGTGAGGATTTGCATGCTCCATCTGAAGTAGGGAACCAACATAAACTCGGCAATAAGTCGAAACATGGACTTGTAATCCATCACAGGCTCCCACATCATTCAAAAATACTTCTTAACATAAGGACAATAAAAAAGAGTACCAAACTCTTTTGGCATCACATCCTCCCGAACCTTACCATAAATGACTTGCTCACATAGAATAGGCAATGTACCAACATCATGATGAAGAGTAAGTGTAGAACCAAAAAAATCAGCAAGAGGTACTAATTTTAAAGAGGCATGTGCCTTCCCTTCATAGTAAGACATTTCTTTGTTGTCCTGCAAAGTCTCCAATAGCCGACAAGGAACTGTTATGGGTTGTTCAACACTTTGCTGTCCAAAGTGTTCCCAACATGGACCATGTTGTCCATAATCTTCCGCAGGTTGTTCCCAAAGCATAATGGACTACGCATGATGTAAAATGGGCTGTAAATGACCAAAAGAAGATGACTGAACCTGCTGTCCAACGCCTTCATCATAAAAATTTGGCACGCTATCAAGAGATGCATCAACGATGGCGTCATCCAAGTTGTCCCTCGAAGAGGCATGGGAAGACATAGAAGATTCTTCAAGTAATGAAAAATTCTCTCCAAACAAATGCTCGCTCTTAACATTTTGAACAAAAGTACTAATTGACACATGTTGACTCCCTCCTCGGTTAGTACAAAACGGTTCCAAAGAGTGCTCAAACTTTTCAGCCTTTGCTAAAACATCAAATTTAAAAGGTTTCGCATGAAGAGATGAAGATTCTAGCCCCATGTGGAAGATCAACAAGAACCCAAGTGTGGTTCTTCATGAGTGAGTTATACTCCTCTTGCATTGCATCCTCCCAACATTTTACTCCTTTGGCCTGCTCATAAAAAACAGGTTCTACTGCACCATCCTCAATAGAAATAAGAGCAAAATCAAAAAAATCAGCAAATTCTACTGATTCAGTAGAGGCACGAGTCTTCCCTTCATAGAAATGATCCACTTTGTTGTCCTGCAAAGTCTGCAACAACCATTTAGGGACTGGTTTGGGCTGTCCAACAGCCTTACCTTTGTCAACACTTTGTTGTCCAAAGTGTTCCGAACTTGGACCGTGTTGTCCAATGTCTTCAACAGGGTGCTCTTCACCATAAATAGGTTCCTTTGTTGTCCAAAGTGTTCCGAACTTGGACCTTGCTGTCCAATGTCTTCAACAGGGTGCTCTTCACCATAAATAGGTTCTTCTTGATGAACTATGGGCTGCAAAATTGAAGTAGTAGTGGGCTGTCCACTAGAAGTTGATGGCAATCCCTTATCTTCATGATTAGATGGCAAAACCAAATCTGGACATATTTCAGGATATGCATCATGCAACCAAAGATGCGTAAGTGAGAAACAGTAGGCTTCTTACCATACCAAACTTCATAAGGAGTTAATACCTTCAAGGCTTTAGTAGGACACCGATTACTAATGTAAGCTGCCGTTATAACCGCTTCAACCCAAAACTTGTGAGGTAGGCCCTTTGCCTTAAGCATGCATCAAGCCATCTCCATGATAGTGCGATTCTTTCTTTCAGCAACACCATTTTGTTGAGGTGTGTAAGGAGTTGTCATTTGATGAAAGCATAAGTCGTGCAACCAAAGATGCGTAAGTGAGAAACAGGAGGCTTCTTACCATACCAAACTTCATAAGGAGTTAATACCTTCAAGGCTTTAGTAGGACACCGATTACTAATGTAGGCCGCCGTTATAACCGCTGCAGCCCAAAACTTGTGAGGTAGGCCCTTTGCCTTGAGCATGCATCGAGCCATCTCAATGATAGTGCGATTCTTTCTTTCGGCAATACCATTTTGTTGAGGTGTGTAAGGAGTTGTCATTTCATGATGGATACCTTTGCTTTGAAGATAAGTACCGAACGTATTCTTTATATATTCCCCCTCGGTCGGTATGTAAGATCTTCAAAGAGTGCCCAAACTGGTTTTCTATCATTGCTAGAAAATCCTTAAACGTTGAAAAACTTCAGATTTTGCCTTCATAGGATAAATCCATGTAAATCTTGAAAAGTCATCAATAGAAGCAACAAAGTACTTACACCTTCCAATGGATTCGGTCCTCATTGGACCACATACATCACTATGAACCAGATCAAATTTGCCATCAACTCTTATAGTTCCATCAATTGGAAAAGCTTGCCTTTGAATTTTCCAAGTATGCAGCCTTCGCATACATGTCCTTCGGGATGCTCAATATTAAGAATGTCTTCAACCATATTGAATCTCTTCAACATCTTCAAGCTAGCAAAGTTGAGATGTCCAAACCTAGCATGCCATAATTCAGCCAACTCCAAAGAATGTGAACTTGATGCAACAAGACAAAAAGATGATGAAGTTGTTCGCTCATACGTATCCATAAGGAACAATCCACCACGTAATGTTCCCGAAGCAATGATCATTTGAGATCTCTTTGGGTCTTTGATAAGACATTTGTCTTCTTTGAATTCCACACCCAATCCTTGGTTCATAATTGTAGACACCGAAATGAGATTCTTTTTTATTTTTGGAACATAAAGTACATTACGAATGTACTTCTCTTCACCATTGGGTAAGATAATGGGGATCACTCCAATACCTTTGACAGGATAAGAGGTGTTATCAACACCTTGAACTTTGCTTCCATCATGCACTTTTACAAGCTTTGTGAAGACTTCTTTGTGATAAGTCATATGGCGTGTGGCACCGATATCAATCACCCAATCAATAGATGAAAAAACCGCAACTTGTAAAGCTGAAGATGAGCTGTTTTCTGCTGAAACAAGTGGTAGAAATCTCGTCTTTAGGAGAGATGAGATTATTAGTGACAAAAGCATAATAATTATTGAAAAGATTATCCTCCCTTCCAAATTGTTGTTCCAAAGTAATGATTGTGGTACTTGTATCGTTACCTTTCTCTTTTTCCTTTGCAAGCCTCTTCCTACATTCTTTGATGTGATGCCCAAACTTCTTGCAATAGTGGCACTTACCCTTCTTCTTGGAGCCTTGATCTTGAGCTTCCTTAGATTTTTGACACCTTTGGAAGTGTTGAAAAAAGGCTTCCCTTTCCACTTGCCTTTGCCTTTGCCTTTTGCAATTTGTATTTACCTGGTCTTATTTGCCTTTTTGCATAATAATACTTAAATACAGCTTTCTTCCTTTCTTTCTTTCTTTCTCTCTTTTGTTATTTTTCCATATTAGCATTAGACTTTATGTATTTCTAATTTTGTTCCTTGGAGACATTCATATGCTCCCTATTTGCACTACACACTTGAGATCTATTACTTTGTCTTGTAAGCCTTTTGGCATTCAAAAACATTAAGAAAGCTTCTTCTACTTTTCTTCCTCCTCTTCTCTGTCGTCGTCTTCTTCTTCTTCTTCTTCTTCTTCTTCTTCTCATTCTTCTTCCGCTTCTTCTCCCCCTCCCTCTCCCTTTCCCTCTAGGAGATGCCGCCTCATACAATATGCTAGACTTGAGTAGGCCAACCCAAAGAAAAGTCATAAATAAAGTGGCATTAACTTCTAGGTCATTAGGGAAATGTTGGCATCCTAGCAAACAACAAATTGGAGCACTCAATCTTCATACTTGTTGACTAGTTCATGGAAAAAAATTTGAGGTATTTCATGCATTAGTTCTTGTGCTTACAGAGGGTTATTTTCCATGGAAATTCTTTTTTCCCACTAGTTGCTCGAAACCTTTAACTTCTTACTTTGCATGAAACATGTTTCTATGATCTAGATTGTGACGAATATATGCCAATTGCTTTTAAAAAATGCAAAAACTTTGCCACCTCTTGAAAAAGTTTGTCATTCAATTCATGTTGTCTCTAGCTTTCTTTGCCCTCAATGCCTGGATGAGTGCCATTACCTCAAACTTAAGAGTTCAAATAATAGAAAAATTGCATTAATGGAGCACATCCTAGAAGTGGCATTCTTCAAATCATACATTAAAGCAGGTTGCATTCCTAGATGGAGGGCCTGTTCTGATGAAAGAAAGCATGGTCGCAACAAATTTGTATATATACAAAGAGTCACTTGAAATAAATTTTTATAGAACCACACTTTCCTTGAGTAGAAATAGATAGTCAACTAGATAGTCTGAACAAGATTTTAGAGCTGTATGAAGCTATGGAGGTGAACCGAGATGACCAATATGTGCTGTAATATACTACTTCTTTCATGCCAAACTCTGTTTTGCATCAAAGGCCACTGACCACATTTCTTTCTGAAATTGCATCAACACCTAATGGATAACTTATTCACGCATATGAGTTACTCAGATGACCAATAGGTGCTGTAATATACTACTTCTTTCATGCCAAACTCTGTTTTGCATCAAAGGCCACTGACCACATTTCTTTCTGAAATTGCATCAACACCTAATGGATAACTTATTCACGCATATGAGTTACACAGATCATAGCAAATGTCTTCCATCAATTTTAACTGTGTTATAGTATCCAAATTTGGAAGTACTTGTAATAAACATTGGATATCAATTTTGTAAGGAGTTCGACCCTGATAATCCATGCATGCTATTTCTTGCCCAATGTGGTATGTCCCATCAATCCTAACAGCGAACAAAGCCCAGAAAATTTGATAAAAAGAGGAGCCTGTTGACATCTTTGCCCATGGTTTTAAAAACAATACAAAACGTACGTATTCAAACTTTAGTAAGAAATATGTTATTGGTTCAATTATAACTAGCATCAATAGTTCATATAACTTAAACCAAGAAAAGTAGTGGAAAAATTGGCTGATTGAGAATATATATGGCAATATCAAGAACAACTAAGAAGCTTTGATATTGCATATTAGACTTACCAAAAGGAAACAGGATAAGAATGACCACCATAGGATATAGAAAGAATGTTGTCTTGTCCAAAAATGGAAGAACTGCAATGCATCAAAAATATGAATATAAGTTTCAAAAACATCAGAGCATTGTATGTTCTTACATGCACTAAAGAATCATACTTTAAGTCTTATATGTGTCACAAAGAGCAACAAACAGCTGCTCTTAAAGGAAGATGCACCTACCATCATAACCAAGAAAGTTGAGGTAATGGTAATAGGAAAGCGCCACCATAAATAGAAGATTCGATAGCAAAGTCGGCACGAACCCATGAGCAAGAAGCAAAGGCGATATAAAATAGTGAAATACTGTGATACAAAACCAACACACGAATACGCTTAGAGAATAACAAATTTTCAGAATTGTTTCAGCCATTAAAAGTATCAAGCAACTTCTGAATTAGCATAACCCACTTCCATTAATACAAAATTCATGAAAGACTATATACTAGTTGAATCATTTCATGCCCTTCAATCTAAACTTTTTGATTCTATATCCCTTCTAGTTGGCAACAATTTACATACATGACTGGATCGAAGTGACATCCGAAGAAAAGCTTGGTACTTGATGTACATTTAAGTCCACATCTTGTAACTAACATACTTTTACCCAAGCTTCCATCCAACTATATCAGTCTTCACTACAAATGCTAGTTAGTTGCCTACCACCAGCAAATGCACATGGCAACACACGTCTTTAAAAGCTTGCCTCCTTGTCACATCTCAGTACTGCAAAGATTTTCCTGCGAAATTATCTTAGAAAGGAGCTCCAACATGTTCTACTACAAAACATATAGTATGATAATATGGGTTGCCGGTTGCATCACAGAAAAGTCAAGATCCCTCGGTCTCTGGAGGAGCGTGTCGCAGGAGTCAAAAGCTTTCGGAAATCAACAAAACAGCAGTAAACTCTCTCATGTCTGAGTCGGGCCTCCTCAATGATAGCTCAAAGTGTGAACACATGATCAGTAGTGGAATGTTGTGTCCTGAAACTGGCCCGACCGAAAGCATGTAATCCTCATGTATCTGCCTCACTGCTAATCACTAACTAGTGCCATAAAAGCTTAGCCACAATATGCCCAATCATAATGGTCCGGAAGTATCAAGCTTCAAGGGATCATCACTCTTGTGAATGGGGTATATGATGTTGGTACAGCATGACCTAGGAAAACCAAAAGTGATGGCATGATTGAGTGAGGCCAAAATGGGCGAAAGTATATTAGCAGCATGAATCGAGAGCTCTAAATCATCGATATCTCATGAGACCATATATGAAGTAAAGAAGGAGAAAATGGGAGGACGAGGAGATATCACAATCGGATTTGTGTTTGAAAGCCAAAATTTTGGTTGTAGGGAGTACTTTTACATTTTACATAAAGCGCTTTTGTGTTCAACATTTGAGTGAATCTATTTGCTCTCTAATATTGCCATTCCCTATCAATTTTGACATGCTAGAAGTGAATTCCTCACAAAGTCAAGCTTGAGAATTTTTCATGTTGTATTTTGCATCTTCAGATTGACAGTGCACCTTAGAATCCCATACTTAAAGACAACTGCATAGAAGGTTATTTATTACTCTTCAAACTGCACTGTCAATATCAAGACATTGCAAAGTCAAGCTTAGTTTGCTTCAAAAATATTATGCTTTGGCCAAAACGATTCCTTTCGAGTGATGCATGGATCTTCATATCCCTTGTTGTCACACAATTTCATACCACCTTACCATTTGTTTGTTGGAGCTATATATCTTAAGAAATCAAAAGTCAAAGTTTGGTCAACCAAAAAAGACTCCATTTCAGTTGCAAAGATTCTATTCAGGAGTTGTGAAGGATTACAGATTCTCCACTTCCATAGAAGTGTCTCCAGCATATTACAGCACCATGATTGGGGTTTACTATTGTTATGGACACACATTATATTTCATAATTCTCTACTTTTGAGAATATTAGTGGACACGGACTTTATATAATACGTGACGGGCCTAGAAATACTATTTTACATGGTTTTCTATTTTTTGTCCTAATTTTTTTCTATAAATAGCCACTAGGGCTAGTCATTTGCTAGTTTTGATCATTTGGGTCTTGGGCTTCTTGTAGGGGAGTTGTACTATTTTTGAGATCTTAGTTGGAGATCTCCTTGAGCTATCGACGGCCATTGATATTCATACAATTTCTTTCCTCTCGTTCCTTGGTTCTTAAGATCCATTTTTGACCTTTTAAAAGTTAAGGTTTTGAAGAGTCAAACCTTGGTCAAATCTGAATATTCTGTTTTTTGTTCTAAAAGATTACGGTTTTGGATCTTTACATACTTTGTTTTTCAAGAAGTTCATTGCACTTTACGGTTTGCCAACCGGATGTCTCATTCTCAAGTATTTCAGTTTTTCCTCTACATCTTGTGGCATTGTCGAATTCACCGACTGGGTGAATAATTAAATCACTTTACTTATTATAGGCTTAAAATGTATCAAAAAATCATATGTGCGCACAAACATGCTGAATCGAAGCATACAGTAGATCGTTAGGAAGCTAATTTTGCAAGGAAAAGTCATGCAGAATTACAGAATTTTCCGGTTAACTGAAAAATAAACCAAAAAAAGAAATGCAGGCCAGGAGCAAGAGAGAGCGAGAGAGAGAGAGAGAGAGAGAGAGAGAGAGAGAGAGAGCAGGAGAGAGGGACAGAGAGAGCAGGGCAGGAGCGAGGGAGAGAGCGAGGGCATGAGCGAGCAGAGAGAGAGGAGCAGGGGACGGACGGAGCCAGAGGAGCGAGGAGCGAGCAGGGAGCAGGGGACGGAGGGAGAGAGAGGGGCGAGGGGAGGAGCGGAGGGAGAGAGCGAGAGAGAGCGAGCAGAGGCGCAAGCCAGAGAGAGAGCGAGGAGGAGCGAGCAGGGAGTAGGGGACGGAGGGAGCCAAAGGAGCGAGGGGAGGAGCGAGAGGAGAAGCGAGCAGAGGCGCGAGCCAGAGAGAGAGCGAGGAGGAGCGAGCAGGGAGCAGGGAACGGAGGGAGCCAGAGGAGCGAGGAGGAGCGAGCAGGGAGCAGGGAACGGAGGGAGAGAGAGCGAGCGAGCGAGAGAGAGAGAGAGAGAGAGAGAGAGAGAGAGAGAGAGAGAGAGAGAGAGAGAGAGAGAGAGAGAAAAAGCTTTATTAATGTCTTTTCCATGCCAAAAGGCATATAAGACTAGTAAATGTAAATGTCAAGTATGTGGTAACAATGGGAGTGTATGAAACGTCTCCAAAACGGTAACAAAAATAACAAATCTAAAGCTATGAACTGAAATAGATGTGATGATATATGAAACATGTGGGAGCATGTATACTGCTAAAAGTCATGAGTGGGGTATGACACTATCATCCAATCCTGTCCTGCTGATGTTGTAAAAGGATGTAATATGGGCCGCATGGAGGAGAAGAGGAGGTCTCCTCGTGGTAAGTCGAGTAGCTCGTGCTTCAACATGGGTATGTGTGGGGCACTGTCTCCGATCTCTATGGGCAAGTAAGTCATCATCACCATCATCATCATCATCAAATACTAGGTCTTGTCCTCTCCTCCTGGAGAAGAAAGAAGTGATTTGAGGCTGAGAAACATGACTCTGCTGGGCTGTCTGACACAACCCCTGTCGTAGTATAAACATCTCCCATATCATGAGTGCGGCGCATCTGGAGTCCTCATAGGCTAGGAGGGATCATAGGGTGACGGGTGTGTCACAGAACAAACAGTGGTATCTCCCTCTGATCTCGTAATATACTGGGCACCTAAAGATAAAGTGCTCCTCTGACTCCACCTCATCCAAGGAGCATAACTGACAAATCCGCTCCGCTCTCGGGATACCCTGGAATCTCCTAGTCTCAATAGCCAACTGATGTGATGATACGTGAAGTTGGCCCAATGAATGAAAACCCTGAAGCAGTGTGATAACCCTGAATCCAAATAGTGTGGCAAAACTGGGAACCCTGCTATGTCAAGCTCAATAAAGTGAGTCCAGTAATAGTCGGGTTTAACCCCACGTTGTCGCCTCCAAGTATGATCGAGGTATGCCCGATAAAAGACACGCCTGATATACTGATGAGTACCTGAGGGGAGCTCTGTGATGTGGATACCAAATGACTTAAGGAGGAAGTGCTATGCCTGGGAGAACCACGACAGTCGATAGCCCTGGTCATGAAGTGAGTGTGAGGAAACAAGTGCTATCTGTGGATATCTCATATCTGCATCGGGCAGAGCCTGGACTCTCTGAATATATGTGATAAGATGTAAAGCGGCATCTATCTAAATGGGTGGAACGACAAACTCTGCAAGAAGGATCTCGTGCGAAACCGAGGGCTTCGCCCGAATCATACGAGCTATCATCGTGAAATGCTGGCCCAGTGTGATGACGAGAGACCAGTACACCATGTCTCTGCTGCATACATGGCAGTGGGGGTGACAATAGTATCAAAAAGTCTACACTTACTACGAGCATCTCTGATGAGCTTCCTGAAGCAGAACCGCTCAAGTTGAACAAGAGAGGAGTGCCCCTTCCCAAGTCGGGTGGTGGCCGCCTGTCGCATGCTAAAGGTAGGACAAGAAAAGAGTATTCCCAAATAAGTATAAGAGGAAACTACCTCTAAGGCCTGCCCATCTAGGGTGACTCCTGGCACTGCATGAAAGCTCGAGAAGTGTTGAAGACCATAACTTTGGTCTTCGTAGTGTTCACCCCCCAACTGCCTCTGTAATCCCTCTCTGGTCGGGGATACAAGTACCACATCATCCGCATAGAGGAGAATAGCAATCAGAATGGTGCCAAGTCTACATCCAGCCCTGCCACACTGTGAGATGACTCACTCTAACTCATCAATGTATAATCCAAAGAGAACGGTGAAAGAGAACATCCCTGTTTCACCCCAATGGTGCTCCAAATGTGATCAAATAGGCCACTGTCATGTCAGAAACATCCCAAGACCTTCTCATAAAGAGCCATCACTGCTAGAACAATATATGTGGAGAAACCAAGGTCACAAAGTCTCTGAATGAGTAGGGAGCGTGGTACAGAATCAAAGGCTTTCCTGAAGTCCACAAAACAACAGTAAACCCTCTCTTTTTTGTACTTAGCTTCCTCAATCAAAGCTCGGAGTGTGAAGATATGGTCAGTGGTAGAATAATGAGATCTAAAACCTGTCTGCCCCAATGCATGTAATCTCCGGTTTTCCGCCTCTGAACTCACTGCAGACTGGAGTATGGTGCCATAGAGCTTCGTGAGAACATGCCCAATCATGATAGTGTGGTAATTACCAGCAATCATAAGATCACCATTTTTATGAATAGGATGGATGATGTTGGTGCACCAGGATGAAGGGAAACCAGACACAATGGCGGAATTGAGGAGAGTGGCTAGTGTGGGAGCAAGGAGGTCGGAAGCATGGGTTAGGAGTTCAGATTCGAGGTCTTCAATATCTCTTGCCTTATGAGACTTCATTCTCTTGATTGCCGCGAGTACCATGTCAGAGGTGAAGAAGGTGAACTTAGTAGGGCATGGAGAGATAGAGGTGGGTGTGTCTGTGGGTATGGTATATAGGCTGGTAGCGTAGTCGGTCCATATGCAGAGGTCATCCAGGAGAGGTGGTGGAGCACGGGGGATAAATTCATGCCAAAAGGCACCTGAAGAGGAACTGAAGAGAAGGTCAACAAGACGTTTTCCTTCAGAGTCGTCATAGGCGCGTTTTTTTCGGCGAAGTGTGCGACGACAAGAGCGTCTGGCGGAGTGGAGGAGGTGAGGATCATGAGTACGGGCATGGTTGACAAGGTGATGGAGAGAGCGACATTCGGCATCATACCACGGGGGGTGCAAAGGCCGTAATGATGAGGAACGAGTGTGTCTGCCTTTATAGGGCTTAGATGGAAAAACTAGGGAAGCAGCGGTATGAAAAGAGGTGCTAAGGAAGGCAGCCTGAGTCTCGATGGTACTATCGCGTGGAAAGGAATGGAGTAGGGAGGCTAGAGATTCCTGGTAAGCTAGCGTATAGAGAGAACTGAATGTATACCTGGGTGCACATGTAAGCAAGGGATGTGAGGATGGCTGGGGAGGTGGGAGGCGGCCGATAGCGAAGGAGAGAAAGGAGTGATCAGAGAGAGTGGTGGGAGATATATGAAAGTCAGAGATGAGAGGTATGGAGGATGGTGATCCCATGAGATAATCCACAACACTATGTCCACCACTGTGGGGGTGACAAGTATACCTACCGGAGTTTGGCCAGCAAGTTAGGCCATTGTAAATGGCTAACTCATGAGCCTCTCCAAAGTGCAATAAATGCTCACCGTAGGGGGTAATAGGTCCCAAGCTGTCCTCTGAAACCCTGGTAACTCCCATCTCATCACTGTCAAGGGCATGAACGCGGAGCTGGTCGATGATGTCATAAAACTCTGACTGCCGTGAGGAGGTTCGGGCATTAAAATCCCCGGTAAGGAGGATATGCCCTCGCTCTGCGAATCTGATGATGTCAGGTGATAAAACAAGGTAGGGTGAACCTGTGTACTCAGCAAAGGACGAAGACTCTGGAGGAAAATAGCATGCCGCCACAAAGAGGTCCCTATCCAATCCAATATCATGTCCAACAATACGAATCCATATATAACGTGCATACTCGTCGTGTCTGATGAACTCGATGCTCGGGTGAAGAGACTCCCTGTATAAGCATGCAACACCTCCGAATCCACGACCACTAGCTGATCTAGTCTCAGGTCTGTATACGGAATCCCATCTATATCCTGGAAAAATCGGTAGTCCTCTCTCCTGACTCTCGTGAGTCTCTGTAAAAAGCAATAGATCTCTGTCAGTGATGAAGTTGATCAGGTCGCCAGCTATGGAAGATGAGTGGATACCATCACAGTTCCATACTCTAATCCGGAAATGGTGTGGATGGGGCCCTGGGGCACTCCCGAACCCGGGGACCCCAAATCCCTAGCATTGAGAGCTGCTAGGAGCGCTGTCAAGAAAGCGTGCTCGTCCATCTCGATAAATGACTCGTCTGCCAGACTCACGGGCTGTCTGAAAGGCCCTACGCCTCTCTTCTACCTGGATATATGTGAGGTCGTCATCCATATAGATAGTGGTACCACGTAGCTTAGCTCTGCACCGCAAAGCATCTCGGCGACTCTCAAGGGAGGTGAAACAGATAATGAGTGTGGCTGCATCTCTAGTGGTCCTCCATGCGGTGTCCAATCCCTCTGTTCGGTGCCCGAGAGTGGTGTCGAGAAAGCGTTTGGCTTCAGCCAAGGCATCCTGTGTATCCGGGATCCCTCGAACTCAAATGTTGTGGGCTTTCTGGTCTCGAGATTTCTCTTCCGAGATGGTGGCTGAGATAACCGAGGAGATGGGAGCGCTTGGTTGGTGCCTTTTTTCAAAACAAATGCCCAAGAAAGGGCCTCTTCTTGTTGCTTCTCAATCTTAGTTTCTAGTTCTCGTATCACATTGGTGGTGGATTTCGAAGCTGCGGCCTGCTTGATCCCGATGGATTGTGAGAGAGAGAGAGAGAGAGAGAGGGTATGGCCAGATGTGGTCCATACCCTCTGCCGGACACGTGTCAGTATGGGAGAGAGAGAGAGAGCGAGAGGGAGAGAGAGAGAGAGGGTATGGCCCATGCATTAACACGTGTTGCAACGTGACAATGCATGGCCAGACGAGGGCCATACCCTTTGCCGGACACGTGTCCGTATGGCTGAAAAAAAATTTCGACATGTGGCACAGCATGTGTTGGAACACACTGATGTGGCGAGACAGATGTCGTGTACACACTGGCCGGTGGTGTGTACTTTGAGGCGCCGGCGCAACAATAGCCGGGGCGGGCCTAACACAACAATGGGCCCCTGTCAGCTGACAGTTTGGCTAAGCATTGCTCTCCATTGTTGTTGTTTTCTCTCTCTCTCTCTTAGAGTTGGGCGCCAACCCATTCTATCTTGTTTCTTGTGGAGATTGATTGATAACTAGATCTTGGTGACTTGTCTCTTGCTTTCCTACATGGTATCAGAGCTAACGGATCTGCAACAAGCTTGTATGTTGGCGCCCTACCAGAAGAGGAGCTTCTCTACTTTTTGTTCTGAAATTTCAGCATCCTGCTGATCTTTCCAAGTGGACTTTGGATCAGCTTTTGTGTCTCTTTTCAGGTTGAAGGAGGGTGCCCATTAGAGATTTTGGAGGAGCAATTTGTGGCACCCAAAAATCACAATCTCAAATCTGACTTTTATGCAACCAGTTTTCAGCAAGTTTTGTTTGGAGGAGGGCACCCAAAAATTTGCTACTGATTTTTGGTTGTGGTGTCTCCTTATCTTTGTTGTTTTTACCATTGCAGATTGAAAGACATCTTGTGCTCCTATTTTCAGCTCTTTGTTTGCTGCAATTTTTTAGTAGATTTGGTTGTGGAAAGGCTCTCTTTCCTATCTACTACAAGCTGAAATTCTGTTGAAGGTAATGGCTAAAGAATCAGAAGCTATCGGTTCTTTGTTTAGTGAAGATCGGTTGGATGGCACAAACCACTCCTTGTGGAGTTACATGATGAAGAATCTTCTCATAGCGAAAAGGTTGTGGGATTTGGTCAATGGTGATGAGGAAAGGCCTCCGTCTTTGGCACCTCCTACACCTCCTGGATCATCATCTTCTCCATCTTCGGAAGAACAAAAGAAGTGGGATAGAAAGGATGCACAAGCACATTCTATGGTTGCTCTTGCTATGAAAAGATCTATCTTACCTCATATTAGGTCTTGTAAGACATCTAAAAGTGCGTGGGATACACTTTATACTATGTATAGAGTCAAAAATCCAACAAGAGTGGTGTATCTCAGAAATCAACTTTCTTTGTTAAAGATGCAAGAAGGGGATCAAGTGACCAATCACTTGACGAAGATCAAGGATCTTCGTGAGGAGCTTCTCAATATTGATGAGATAATTGAGGATGCTCAATTTGTTTCCATTACTCTCAACTCATTACCTTCATCTTATCTTACATTTGTTTCATCTTTGAGTATCTCTCTTAGGGGACAACAACTCTCCTTTGATGAACTTGTTGGGTTGCTTCTTCAAGAGGAGGTGACACTCAACAAGATCAAGCTTTCTTCACGAAAGGCAAGGGAAAAGGCAAGTCAAAAAGGAAAGGGGAAGCCTCCTTCCAAGGATGAGCAAAAGTGTCCCATGTCTGGAATTGCATTCCTGCCACCCGGTACCAGTTTGTAGTGTAGCCTTCATAATCTGTTAATGCCAAGTCCGCTCTTTCTTCTTCAGGAGTGTTCATCAGACGGAAGTAATGGTCCATGTGAAACAACCAATCTTCCAAAATTCGAATGTCACGCTCTCCTTTGAAAGTAGGCGGTGCTTTTACTTTGGCAGTCTTCTTCGGGCCTTCTGTGTTTCACGCTCATGGGTCCCTTGGTATGGGTGGAGGAGGCGCCCCTGCATTCCCTCTTGTTGCCTCCAGCTCTTCAAACCTGGCTTCGAGATATGTTAGCACGTCTCTCATTTCTCTAGCAAGGTCGAATTGATTGTGGTTCATGGCTCGCAGGGATGCTTGCCATTCTTTCATTTCAGCTTCTCTGTCCTTTTTCACCTCACTAAGCATAGCCGTCATTGCACTTGATAAATATTGACGCATCTTCACTTCAAAGAGGTCTTGTTGTGCCTCTGGTATTGTTAGAAATGGTGAACTCCTGCAACTTTGCCGCGACGCGACGCGAAGCGAAGTGAAGGTCGAATGGCGAACAATTTACGAAAGTCAACGTACCTCAAAAACCCTGAGATACAAAGCGAAGCAAACCTTGAGGTCGAATGATTCGCGAAAGTCAAACATGCCTCCAGGACAAAAAAGACACGACATGACACGAAACGAAAAGAAACAAAAGAAAATCTTTCGCGCTGCCAGCTGGCAGCTCAACAGGCGTGGAGTCTTAAACTTCAAGCCCAGCTGAAACGGTTAGCAATAACGGAGAGTAACTGATTAGTTGATTAGCGTTAACTACTCTTGTAATTCTCTATTTAACTATCTTGTAAACTCCACACAATGGAGATATAAACTATGTTCTGGATCAAAAGAATAGACAGAGAGTGTGAGTGCGTAGAGCAAGAAAGAAAAATAATAGAAACGAAACAGCTGTGCATGAAAGTCTGCCAACGAGCAGAACACAACGAAAGAGCAGAGCGTCAGGCCGCCAACGAGCGAGACACTGACCATCTCGCTCTAAAAATTAAACTGATAATATAGTTGCTCTATATTGTGCATCTCCTTGTCTTCCGTTGTCTTGATTGCTAGAATGATATTTATTCTGTGATCTGTAGTCGCATGTCTAGGATCCTGTAAGCTTCCGCATAAGAAATTTCAAAGAAACAAATACGTTCGCGATACAAACCAAACCCGTTCACGACATGGTATCAGAGCTGATAGGTTATCACTACTGATATCTGAGCAATGATTTTCTAGACAACACAGTATGGCTACAACGATCCAGACAAGAGTAGCAATCAGTCTTGATGGCGCGAACTATAGGATATGGAAATTCAAAATCAAAACACTTCTGAAGGGCGAAGGCATCTGGTCGGTGACCGGACTCTCAGAGGTGCAGCCTCCAGAGGGAGACCCGAGGAGAGCTAAATGGATCAGAAAGGATGAGCGTGCAATGGCGATCATCGTTTCGTCCATCAACGAAGATCTACTCATGCAGATTGAAGACTACGAAAGCAGCCATGCAGCATGGGAAAGATTAAAATAGAAGTACAAAGTGAGGACTGCAGCTTCAGTGATGCATCTTCACAATCAGCTACAATCCGATGGCACCCAGTTAGACCAGCACATTGAGAAGATTAGAACAAACTTCGCTCAACTCGCTGCATCAGAACAGGAGCACCAGGACCCAGCACCACAACAACTAATGTACTTCATGAAGTCTCTACCTCTATCAGCCGTTGAGAATGCTCATACTGAGTCTACCAGATATGACATTCGACAAAGCAATCAGTCTTGTCGCTGATGAGAGACTGATGAGGGACGAAGGAGAAGGAAGCAGTGATCAAGAGAAAGCTCTCTTCACGAAAGGAAGGAAGAAAAACAAGAACAAACCCAGATTCGACAAGACGAAATCCTCGAATCAACAATCTTCTTTCTGTTATCACTATCACAAACCAGGCCATACAACCAACAAATGCTGGTTCAATCTAGCAATACCTTGCATGCACTGCAAGAAGAAGGGGCACTCTGCATACGATTGCAAATTCAACCCAAAAAGAAAAAACAAGGCTGAGAAAGCAAACATTGCAGAGTCATCCAAAGATGCAGATAGAGGTGATGAAGCCTTCACAATACTTGATGAAGCTTCAACGAGCTACACTGAACAAGACTACGATGTAGTCATTGATTCAGGAGCAACATCACACATCACCTGCAACAAGAAAATCTTGATCGACTTCAGAGAAGTCGAAAATAACAGAGCAGTAATTCTAGGTGATGGGAGCAGACACGATGTCAAAGGCATCGGGACTCTACGTGCCTTCACTGAGAAAAGATCTGCTATCAGTTTCCAAGATGGCAGATCTTGGAATTCGAGTTTTGTTCGATGGCAATACATGCTGCATGATCGAGAAAACTACAAACAAATTGCTGACGGTTGGATGCAGAGAAGGAAACCTCTACCAAGCCAAGATAATCAGCATCTCTGATAGCATATTAAATGCATCAGAAAATGAAGATCAGCTCTGGCACAAGAGAATGTATCATCTGAACATGAGGAGCCTGTATGACATGTGTAAGAAAGACATAGTCACAGGTCTAAAGATATCAACATCCAATACTGAGTTCTGCGAAGCCTGTCAAAAAGGCAAACAACATCGGAATCCATTCACACATGAGGGAAGAAGAGCCAAAGAAGTTCTTGAGCTCGTCCACTCAGATGTCTGTGGACCGATGAAAATGGATTCGCTCTCAGATGATGGAATACTGCCCTCCAAAAATTTCCATTAAACTTATTGTCCCGATCGCTGACTATGCCGGAAGGTAGACCGTACAATTTAAATAGCTCGTCTGCAAACAACCTTGCTAACTCTGGAGCTCTAACGGTTGTTTTGGTCGGAATAAAATGAGCCATTTTGGTCAGACGGTCAACTGTGACCCATATAGCGTCATTACCCTTTTGGGTTTTAGGCAGGCCTACTATAAAATCCATGGAGATACTCTCCCATTTACCAGCTGATATATCTAAGGGCTGTAACAACCCTCCTGCCTTTAAACGCTCTGCTTTATTTACTTGACATTTCTAGCAATTGGTTACATATTGCTGGACGTTCTTTTTCATACTCGGCTAGAAACATTGCCTACGAAGAAGCTCATAGGTCTTCTGTATGCCTGGGTGCCCCGCACTAGGATTGTCATGACACTCATAAAAAACTTGTTGCCTATAATCCTCTGAATTGGGGACACATACTCTATCTCTATAGAGCAAGTACTCATCCTGCATGGAATACTGTTTCCATTTGAATACTCAACCACTGGGGTTAGCTTGGGTAATACAGGCTCAGAGTCCTCAACGTCATCTGACGTATACTCGGACTCATCATCATCCTCAACAGAAGCTGTCGTATTCTTGGATGAACTGGCACCAGCCCCAGGAACTAGTTCTGGAGTCTGTAACTGTCTGCTTTGGACTGAGTTCTAGATAGTAGAGAAGAATGCATCATGTTGGAACTTCCCTCTCAAGGATTCGAGTAACTCATTACGAATCTCAGCTCGTTTATCATAGGCATTTGCTACTGTATTGAATTTCCCCCATCTATATCTGATAGACATATCAAACCCTTGCATCAACTCTGCCCAACGAGCTTTCCGACCTCGAAGCTCAGGTTGATTGCAAAGGTATCTGAGACTTTTATGGTCTGTCAGGACCTCAAAGTTGGCACCATATAAATAATGCCCAAGTAAGGGCATGAACTATAGAAAAGAGTTCCTTTTCATGGCTCGAGTTTTTTACTCTCGAACGCAACTGGTCGTCCACTCTGAGTTAGTACAGCACCAACTGCAAAGTCGCTAGCATCTGTTTCGACCACAAATGGCTGATTGGGGTCGACAAATTTTAAAACTGGTGCTGTAGCTAAGGCTGTTTTGAGAGCATCAAAGCTCTCCTGCTGTGCGAACTCCCAAATGAACTCCTTTCCCTTCCCCTTAAGAAGATTTGTCATAGGAACTGCTATCTGGGCATATTCCTTGACAAATTGTCTGTAATATCCCGCCAAACCAAGTCTGAAGCTCTAGAATATTTTGAGGTCGCAGCCAACTGAGTATGGCTTTAACCTTATTAGGGTCCATCTTAATCCCATCTGCCGAGATAATGTGACCCAAATAAGCTACTTCTTCAACGAAGAATTCACACTTGGATTCTTTAGCATAAAGCTTATGCTTTATAAGCAGTCGAAACACCTTTTTGAGGTGTTTTAGATGCTCCTTCCTCGTTTTGTTGTAGACGAGGATGTCATCCAAAAATACGACTACAAATTTACCCAAGTATGGTTTGAGGACACTGCTCATCAAGGTCATAAAGGTAGCTGGAGCATTTGTGAGCCCAAATGGCATCACCTTAAACTCGTAATGACCATGATGAGTCCTAAAAGCTGTTTTCAGGACATCTTCCGACTTTATACGGACTTGATGATATCCCGATCTGAGGTCTATTTTACTAAAAAACTTAGCCCCATCAAGTTGATCAAACAACTCGTCTGCCCGAGGCATAGGATACTTATTCTTAATTGTGACTGGTGAGGCCCATGGTGAACCACTGGTCTGAATTTGGCCTTTCCCAAGATAATCTGTTGACTGCCTAGTTATTTCTTCATCCTCTGTTCAGCTGACCCGATACGGAGGTTTAGAAACAGGTGTTGTACTGGTACTAGGTTTATTACATGATCTACCTCTCTGCTAGGTAGTAAACCATGTGGCAAATCTCCAAGAAAAACATCTTCAAATTTAGACAATAAAGTTTCTAATTTACTGATTTTCTGCTGTAAAGAACTGGAAATAGAAACTTCAGGAATAAACTGAAAGTCACATAAGAATACCTGATGGTCGTCATCTCCGATTAGCTGACAGAGCTCTGAACTGCAGACCATAGGGGCTGTTGGGAACGTCATGCTCCCCATGCAACTGGATCTCCTTATGCTGAAAGCTGAGGGTGTTCTCCTGATAATTTCTGTGGAGGGAAGGTCCTAAACTGTAGAGCCAGTCTCTCCCGAGAACAATGTCTGTGCGATCCAGGTGCATTATTTGAAAGTTTATTTCATCTGGGTACCCCTGAATACCAAGATTTAGATTACTTACCATAGTTTCCCGGATTTTCTTATCTTCACCCTTAGCTAATGAAACTATGTACCTATGCTGACTAGGTACCTCTGGAAGTCTGAGTTTTTTAACTAGGGTGTAGTTGATGAAATTATGAGTCACCCCATCATCAACCATAACTCTAACTGACTGGTCACCAACTTTACCATGCATACGTACTAGGTCATGCGACCCAAAACTGAAGGGTCTCGCTAGCATTGCAGAGGTTAGCTGGCAACAGTGTTCATGGTCTTCATGATACACTTTGATCTCGGAAGCTACCGAGTCACTGGGAAAACTTACGGTCTGAACAAGATGAACTTGTTTTTTATCTTTTTTATCTTTCTTAGTGAAAGGCCCCTTGAGACACTGTCTGACTGTGTGTCCCTTGCCCATGCACACAAAGCACAAACGCTCTTGTTTGGCTTTCTCAAAATCTTCTGATTTTAAGAGTTGTATGAGCAATGGGCGTTTCTGAGGAGCTTCACTTTTTACTTTATCTTCTTTCTTTCGTTTTAAAAATTTCTTTTTAAATTGAAAGTCTTTTTGAGAAGGCTGCTCCGAAAGGGGCTGTTGTCTCGCCCTCTTCCTACCCACTGAATCATCATAGATTTGAGCATATCTGAGAGCTTGCTCTAGGGTAGTAGGCGAGTTTCTCTGGACCTCTACTTTATATTCATCTTTGAGGCCACGAACAAATCCCCTGACTTTCTGATAGTCATCCATATTTTTAATTTTTAAGATTGCTTCTCGACACTGCGAGATATATTGGATTAGCGACTTGTCCATTACTGTTTTCTCCCAGGCTCTATCAAGTTCATTTTCTGATAGAAACGCTCTTAGGAACGCTTCTTCAAAAGCCTTCCATGACCGAGGAGTCTGCCCAGTCTCTTGGAGGTTTAACCACCACTTATAAGCCATGGGCCCTAGGGAAAGACTGGCCTCAATAGCTTGCAAATGGTCAAGGGTCTGTTTAAGAGCATGGATGTTCTTCCATTTGCTGAGGAAGGTTTGTAAAATATCTGCGTTACTATCCTTCTCTTCCCCAATAAAAGTAGGAGGCTTTAAGTCTTTAAAGACACTGGGGTGAGACCGCATAGGCTCACCCGAAACTACTAGAAGTGGAGGAGAAGGGGACAACTGAGAAGTGGAGGGAAGACTTCCTTTCGCGGAACTCAAAATCAAACCTTTGAGTTCAACGAACGAGTCGTCCACACTGGACTTGAAATTGGCTAATGCCAACTTCAGTTCATCCACTTTTGTTACCAAATGGAGAAACTGCTCCTTGGTAACCAGTTCGTCGAGTTCTTCGGCGAATTGTTCATGTTCTTCAACTTCCATGGGTTCTTTCCCCTTACTGAACCTCAGGGATTCCGTTTTTAATTCATCAATGCCTCTTGTCAGGGGTTGATCAGGTCCCGAAGAAGTGGTCATTTTCAGAGATAGAAAAGGAGTGCCTGACGTTTCCTCTCAAAAAAAAGTCGAAAAGACTAATTTATAATTGTACAAAAAAGGGAAAGAAGACTTAGCTGTTTCTGAGGACTGTACTTCCAAAGAAAATACGAAGAGGAACCCTCTCAGCTCTTCCACAAATAATTTCAGACCTGCTGTCCCGTAAAATCCCAGTTTGAGGGTCCAAAATGGTTCAAAAATTTCCAGATTCCTGAGGACTGCTCGCTGATCTCATTGCAGACCTGGGGCTCCAAAAAACCAGGCAAAGGACCCAAAAAAGTGCAAGAAATTTCAAGGTTTGTAGCTCCTTACCCTCGCTGATCTGACAGCATACTGTCTGGCCAAAATTCCTCGGATTTGGGGCCCAAAACCAATCTGAAATTTCTGAATTAGTAAGGACACCCTGCTCGCTGGTCAATCCTCTATGTCTACTACAAATCCCTGTTGGAAAAGACAGATGGATGACTGAAACACATCTGCGCTAGACCTGGGAGGAAGAACCCTCGCTGACCAATCTTGTAGATTTGTTAGAAAAACCCACCCCCTTAGGCTTCTGAAAAAACAGGGATGGATTTGGAAATTGGTATATGCCTGCCCAGCGCTGGCCTTTCCTTTGATTTTACTCTTAAAATCCTCTTGCAAAAGAAGGATTTGATGCTGCAGCTACAGCGATGGAGCTGCCCTCTGTTTCTGATAAAAAATCCACTCAATTTGCATCAAATTACACTATCAACACAGCGAAGGAGAGCTGGTTCTACAGCGATGTATCTATCTCCCTCTTTCCTGAATGTAAGATCTTTTCCCACACTCTGATAGCTTTTTTCTCTTGCTGAACTAAACTCCCAAAGAAGAAGATGGCTCTGATACCAGTGTAAGAGATCCTAACACCACAGTAGGGCAAACACTAACTCGCGAAATTTCTTTGTGTCACGTCTTGTAACTTACAGATTAAAAAGATTAAACATCTACAACCAATGTTGAACAACAAAAGAATGAAAAAAAATCAAGGTTCAATCACTAAGACCATTATGAATGAAGTCGGAAAAATACTGATTCTCCCAGCCTTGCCTACTCCCTGATATGGAGCAAGCCCCTCCTAGCCCAGTGTGAGGCCTCGTAGCATGCATACTGCCAAGTGTCGGCCACGTGGCTCTGACATGGCCAACTGCACGTCGAGACCCAACGTGGGGCCCTATCCTGCTGACAAGGTCCCTAGGCTGTGTTAGGCCCGTCATGGCTATGGACCGTGCCAGGGCACACTACTCACACTGTCTTGCCCTATGGCCTGTTGGTCGTGTATGCTGGACATGACCCTGACTGTGGTATCTGACCTCCTGTGTTCTCTAAGGTTCGGCACTAGATATGTGCTCGTAACATGCGCCCACGCAAATTTATCACAGAATTAGCCCACGGGGAAACATCCATCCCCGTGCTTACACCTCAAGGGCAACACCTTGACTCATCAAGTCCCCCGTTCTGCCGACCACCCCGACCGTGGACGCACCCGTGCTTACACTGTGGGCAGCACCTTCCACAACGGCTGTCCTGACAAATCCCAAGAAGTGGCCATCCCTGTGAGACTTGCGTAGCTGACCAACTAGTCAGCTTTGATACCACATGTTGCGCCGGCGCCTCAAAGGGCGCTGGGACTTGAGCAGTTTCCCCAACACGCGCTTAAGTCTAACATTCATCCATCATGCACTTACGTAAAAGCCAACTTAGAAACGTAACAAGCTTAACCATTCAGACTTAAGAAAACTGGAATCCCAACCAACCCGAAAGCCAACTCAGAATCGTTCCCAAAAGGTAACCAAAGGCAAAGACAAGCCACACATGCAACCCAAGGCATAGTGGTCGCCAAACTGACCAAATGGCATAGTGGCGAGCCACACATCGGTGACGGGGACCCTTAGGCGCCGGCGATGCAAAAAGGTTGTAGTAAGAGTCCTTTCACTTGGACCGGTCCCGGAGGCGAAACCGAAATGGTAATCATCCCCAAGGATCAACTTTATTAAATTTGGAAGAGGTTACATTCATACATAGACTGACTGATCTCGGGGCCACCAACACGTGCTGGGCATAGTGCCTGGCTCGCGCCGGTAGAGGGAGCCGAGACCTGGCGACTGGATTCCTAGCGCTGGTTAAGCTGCCCAAGTTTCTGTCTGCCGGACTCCCCCTATAGTTCCGGTGTGATTCGGCGCGCCCCCTCTGTCCTGGAATATAGTGCTTTCTGGTAAAGCACGTTTTTTTGGACTTAGTTTTTATTTTGCTACAAAGCTTCATGTTACTATTTCACTTGTAACAGTTTATACTCCTCATGTTGCAGCTTTCAGTTCAGCATGGATAATTCAGCAGTTACTTCTTTAGCATCTGCACTTTTGCAATTTATAGCTTTGGAAGCTACTTTTGTTTCTCGGACTCCTTTGGCTACTTACTCTATGGAATCGTTTTTCCTTTAGTCTATGCAATTTGTTTCTTTTATTAGCATTGGCCATAGCTTTCCTTGTTTATTTCAATATGAGATCTTTTTGTTTTACTACCCACATTGAGGGGGCAATGTCTTTGTTGTTGACATAAAGTCCATTCAAGCCTTATTCGACATTATCGGGACAGGACCCATTTATTTGGCAGGCACCAATGATTATCTTCATCCACAGGTTATTAAGCCTCTGTTTAAATTGCACAAACAGGCTGAAAGGGGTTGGCCAACTGACAGAGCCTCTTTGTTTTACGTGCTAGGGTTAAGCCCTAATTTTAAGTAGCGTATAAGTAGGAGTAAAGACATTCATTCAGTAGCTTATGATTTGGATTATCCTTGAGCTCTTTGTGGGAGACTCATTGCTCTTCCTTGTAGGGGATTAGTTGTTGGTTGTACTTAATGTTCTTTCAGTATTCTTAGTTGGAGAATGCTGTTATGGTCCATTGTGCTCCATGTGATGCTAAATCTGTGATTAGGTTCATAACAACCCTCCACATTTGTGAGTTTGGCAGTTCTCGTGTACTTTTCACTCTTGTAATAATGTTGTGTTGTGTTTTTAAAGTGTGTTCCTATTAGGGTTTCTCACTATGCTCTTTTCATAATGGTGTGCTTAATCTTATTCTTGATCAATATGGAGATCTATGTGTGAGCTAATTAGCAAACTGCAATAGACATTTTTATCTCCTGTACTGAATGCAATTATGGTTCAAATTGGAATTTTGGAATGTATAGCAATATGGGCATGCCACCATCAGAGGGCCCCATCTTTGCCTGTCATGTCATTCCTAAAGATTGAAACTTGAAATCGACAAACATCTTGATTATATGAACCATCAAACAGCAGAATTTTAAAGGTCAAAATCTTACCGTATAGAAGGACAAAGACAGGAAAGTAGGAGTTGCAATGAACATCGAATGCATAGAGCCTGTTTCAAATTAAAACGAATGAAATAGTTTTAAAATGAAAATCCAAATTCCAATACTTCATCTATCACAAACAGTAATTTTGACAGCTTAAACTAAAAGTAAAAATATTATTCTTACCACTCGACACGTTGCTCTACAACATGGCTATGTAAGGCCGTTTCCTCCCTGAGGTAATTATTAGAGAGAAACCTACATACACACCGGTAACGAGTGCAAATATGATTTTCATATTAGGGCAACATAAGATCTGGACAAAGTAGCTTTTTAAGACGGCGGGAATACTGCTGAAAACTAAATGTCAAGCTCTATCAACTCGTTATGTATCTTAGTTTGCAACTTAAGTTGGACATAAGATTGATCAACCAGCCAGGTCAGAATCAAGAGCAGTGTCTAGTAACAGTTTCTATGTATTTGAAACATCCTATTAAGTAACAACATGAAACAGATTCATGGCATCAACAAGCTGCGTGATGAAAGGTTTACCAGCATAGACTGGCCAAAGTAACGCCAATAAGCCAAAAATGCACCAGCAAAACTGATATTATTGTAAAGCCAGCATGTCCAACACTCTTGTCATAGCTGGACATGCAGAGCATGAAAAAATAGCATAGTCACATTTAGGGATTAAGGTAAAAACGTATGAAACAAAATTAGTTGAGGCTTCAAGACAAAACAGAAATGATGCCATAAAAGCCAGAAATTAATAGACTTACGCTGCACAATAAGCCGATGCTGCCAGAAGTAACAAGAAGCTACAAATCACCATGAATGCAGGATCGTCACGGGCCCACTGGTTCTTAGTCTCTGCATACATTTTAGGCTACTTCAGCAAAAAGAAAAAGATTGATAAACCCCAACATCAAAATTTCTGACCTCTCCACTGGTCCCGAACAATGAGTTAGTCTATTCACTAACTTGCAAAGCAAACTGTTTGAATGAAATTTCAATGGATAATCATTCAGAATATGGACCATTTTACGTACGCTTGTGGTACTTTGTATGTTGATAGCTGGAATTTGAGGACATAACCCCGCACAACAGCGACCGTTCCACATCAGGTCAGCCGCACAGACATAAGACATTGTCGCAGATGTTAAGTTTATCAGCTCCAAAGTATTGAGTCATTGCATCAGGCAAGGTGTTCAGAAGCAGCGAGTACGATCGATTTTTCCTATGCCACTAATCTCTACAATTGTTTGAATGCCTGACTGGACTTTACACATTTAACAAAAACCTTATGAGCATGCATTGTACTGGCTACACATTGTCACACGAGTTTGACAACAATCCAAATGGTAAGACAAAAGATTATACTTCCAACAATTATGAGCAAAATATCACAACAAAACGTAGATAAAGAGAGTATTGCAAATGCTAGCTCAATCCGATGTAGAAAAGTAACTTTATGACAATCACCAAAAGTAGTATGATCTAGCTGAATGAATTCAAGGTGAAAAAATACTAATAATTTTAAGCTGCTCTCTGATCTAGGAACTAGTCTCTATACAATCACCCACTGATAATGAAGTCTTGAGGCCTACAAGACTGTCTAAGGGCCCACAAGTTAGGCTTGGCACTGCATCCTACCTCTAGGGGACCAATCATGGCCAAACAACTAATAATGTCAGTTATAATTGTATGATAACTCATAAAAAACCAAGTCGCAAAACATATGTAAATGTTAATTCCACGACGATGCAAGGACACAATCAGCATGGCAGGTACAAATGCCATCTTCTACCAGCGGCCTACTTTCATTAAGTTTATCAGCCGTTCCTGCGACTATTATCCTTCCAATATTCCCCAATAACAGCTCTAAGACCAACCTAGATTCTTCTTCAAGCTTTACAAATTTGTTTCAGAAATCCTCAGTTTGTTTCCGCCATTCTTCTTCCCAGGAAATACGACAATGCCTTGCTACCTATGATGCTCAATCTATGCACGGGACATAGGTTCAGTCCGATACTAGCACAGATACACCTGCAACTTTTCTCAGGAACATCTTGAATTTCAAGGTACTCTTGCGCAATATACCCATCATGAAATAAGCAGGCTGCACCAAGAATCTCTTCAAAATCTCCACTTGCACAGCAACGACCTCTCTGTCTACAGCTCTTTGTAATAATAATTACCCATCAGTACTTTCTCATGGGTTTTCTGGCTTCACTTTCATGAGGACGACAACAACCTATGTAACATCTTTCACCTTCGCCTCACTCTCACCATGAAGGTTCATACCTCCAAAGAAATCCAGATGAAAGTGATGAATCTTCAATCAATTCTAGATCCTGTTTGGTTTACAACTTGCTGCTCATTCCATCATCAGCCAATTTATAGGGAAGCCCCTTCTTACAAAAAGCTTGGAATACTCATCAGCAATAATTCTCCTTTAAATATTAATAAGATGCATGGAAATCCTGTAATCGTTTATAACTACGCACCTGATTTAACAATTGAAAACACAGCCACACTAGAAGTGCATTTCTAAGTTCATTTGCCCTTTTCTCTCCAAAATGATGCTCCGGGAGATTTTTCCTGATCCGTGATGAGCTCTAACCGTACATGCACTCAAGATGCACCCAAACCTGTCCTCATGTTCAGGCCTGCAAATTGTGGAAAATGTCCTTTACTGTTCCTGAAGAGATAATCATGAGATTTGGTAGCCACATCATTAGGTCTAAAGTAAGCTTCACTGGCAGACCTAACTCTTATTCTTGATTTGGTAAATTTGGACATAGAATCACAACATGTCCCATCCCTCCAAGAAGGGCCCGTTCCCATTCAACTAGGCAAGACAAAGGAAGTAAACACTTGCACAGGCAATCAAGCCCTGCAATCTGCAAGAAAGGGTGATTAGCACTCTAATTTGATGCAAAACACTATGGGAGCTAGTGATATTGATCATACTTGCTCCAACTCATCCTAGTTTGGTGACCAATTTAATTTTTTTCTTACAAAGAACCAGGCAATGCCCGTCTTTTGAACTCCTTGCAGCTACAAAAAAACATTAAGTACCCGTGAACAGCTACACAATCAATGATCAGAATACATCAACAAGTTCGATGGATGTGACCCTGCAACTTCTCGCTGCTACAGACTACGTGTATCAGGTTTCTCAACCCTCAATGCAGGTGATAGTGTAACTCCAAGTACTTCTGAAGGTAATATGTTGAATCCTAGCTCTACCAAATAAAATGCCAGCCTTCAAGAACCCTCATGTAGCAGGAAGAAAGTTTCTGTCAGAGAAAGACCAGCACGGCAAAACAACACCACACCCAAGTTGACTCTAGCACACCTAGGAGCCCTTCAAATGGACCTTCAAGCTTCCTAGAGGACCTTATTAAAATGATCCTCATCCTTTATAAAAAGAAATTTGTCCCTTGACTATGACATGTACTACAATAACTGTAGCCAATGCTCTAGTAGATAGCTTACCCCCCCTCTTTCCTAAAGTGCTTTTTGAGGAACACTATGGATTTATCAAGGGCTGAAGTATCATCAATACTATTGTTAACCTTTGGGCTTCTGCTAACCACCTCGCTCATATGCATTTGAAATTCAACATGTTCGACTCGATTTAAATAAGACATTTGACCACATAAGTTGGAACATATCTTCCGTTTTGGAAAAAATCATCGTGCGTCATTTGCTCTAAGGAACTTATCGTCTCCACTCCATCCAAAATAAAGTTAGGTGTTCTTTCCCACCCTTTTTCCCTCTCTAATGGCACTTGCCATGGCTGTCTATTAACACCCAAGCTATTTATCAATGCTATTGAACCACTCTCCTTGGCAACTTAAAATGGTATATCTCAAAAAGGGTTATCACCCATTTATACTCCTCATTAGCCATTTGCACGTCACTCCAACCATTGGCAATCATCTCTCTCCCAGTCTTCATTGATAGGAATCAATGCATTCTCAATGTTTTCCTCATCTAACAAGCATATTCACAATGCATCGACAGGTGGTATATATAAGATCCCACATGTGCCAACATATCCTTGAAAAGAGGATATTTCGCATAGATGCACTTTGCTACAATGATGTCTACTTGCGCTTTCTTTCTTGGATTCCAAGCTATAACCAAAGATGCTTGCATCTTTGTGCCCACATGCACACCTTGAAGTAGAAGTACCAACAGAGGCACCTTGAGAAACTCAAGCATGAGTACTTCCCATTGATCCAGACGACTATGTCAGAGCACTAATAGCTTGCTTGGCTGGCCTCCTAATTGCTCGTGCTCGCACTTGCCATGTAGCTCCTCTCCTACTCTATTTAACGTGCTTTCACGCTTTCACGTTGTCAATTACTTGTTTGCATGAACTTATTTGTTGTCCTCCCAAAGCTAACAGGTGAGCTTTCAACTTAGAATGCAAACCCATCTCAGCTCCCATGAAGTGCAATTCTTTAAAATATTGGGAAACACTTTGCACATGCTTAAACCAATATCCTTTTGGAATTCATCCGTTACTATTCTCAACATCTAGGATTTTTTAAGCCTTCTAAAGAAAGGCTTCCCAATAAAAGTGTGTTGTGGGAGACATGTTTCTCCATTTGGGAAACGATTGTGATAACGGAGTCTGGGTAACTACAGGATACAAGAGTAAGTTTGCTACTCATTATTTTGATGTTCTCATGGGTTGTGCAGGACCATACTTGATTTGTTTTCTAAATTCTACCCGAGAGTATGATCTCTTAGTATTCCTTACTCATTGTTGTGGCGATGTTTACAAGTTGTCCTTACCTTAAAGATCAAATTTGACACCTAGATTTAGTGTGATCAATCTAGATCAATCAATATAGCAAGACATGTAGGATGACGTGGATCTATAGGTACAACTTCCAGCTAGACCAAGGCAATTTCAAATGGCTTAGTGTACCATCAGATATTCTTACAACTTAGATATCACTACTCACAATAACTTGATGGATGTAGATCTCACTGGTACGAAGAGTACATTGCACTTTCATGGTACAAAGGGTACATGTACATCAGTCAAACTCCGGTACAATCATCAAAGAAATCCATGAAAAATGGTACAATTTACTTTGACATATCAGATCTCAATATTTGGCACACGAACAAATGAACGGAAGGTACAATATTAATTTTAGACAATTAGTAACAAGATTCGAAGGTGATTATACAATCCTTGTAAGTAAGATTTTTGTACAGCACCATTGGATGTGAGTTTCAGTAATCTGGTTGTACTTGATACAACTGGATAGGCTGATGACTTAGATTTGAACAAAATTTAGTTTCATGAGATAACAATTAAAAAATCCTTGAGAACAACAATTGTTAATCTGGAAAAACAACTTGCTATAGTAATGACAACTCCAAAATCACTAATGACTAAACTAGGAGCAAGCTTTCTGATTCGTAGTAATAGCTCTATGTTGGTAGGTGACTCTTTGCAACTGAGAGACTTTTAGAGACATGGAGCTTTTGGGAAACAGTGTTCCGGAGTTCTAGAACATGGGGGTCCGGAACGCCATTCCGGTGCTACATAGCTACAATGTTTTGAAGGATCACTACAATGTTTTAAATCGTAATTGCGATTTAAGGGGGAGTCCACCGAATCTAATTTTCTAATCAAGGCTAATTCTAAAATGGATCAAACACACCTAATTAACAAGTTCAACGATGAAAACTTCCACAAATGGAAAGTCAAGATGAGACTTGCCTTGAGAAAAAATATTGCCAATAAGTTTGAAAATTCACCAACTAATCTTCTGATTCTATCAATGTTGTTGTGTTATTCTAGTCATAGTATCGCTCTCTTTTTGTTGACCTACTTGTTTGGATGCATGTTTCTTCTTACAAATTTCCTCTAGATGCAAGATCTCAAATTGTTTCATAAAGTTCGTACGTGTCATTGCATAATCCCTCGTAAAACTCCTAACACTACACCTTCTTGTTTGTTCATTCTACGTTTCCTCACAAACCTTCTAACCATACATACAGACCGTGATCCGGATCGCATGTTCCAGAATGCAATCCAGATCCTGTTCCAATATTTTCCCATTAGTGTTTCTGCAATGCAAAAAAAAAAATTGGGGGAGAATATGGATATCAGATTACAGAGGTTTTTAAGAGCAGTAAAGTTATCTAGCTTGCCAGGGGTTTCAAAAACAATGTGGCTTGGTTTTGGCAATTAAGTGAACCAATGTCCATAGCATACCATATTGAACCTCTCTCTCTCTCTCTCTCTCTCTCTCTCTCTCTCTCTCTCTCTCTCTCTCTCTCTCTCTCTCTCTCTCTCTCTCGCGATGGCCTAGCCACTCTCCTCTCTCGTGATGGCCTGGCGCTCCTCTCTCGCGTTGGCCTAGCGCTCCATCTCCAGCGCTCTGCTGCCTCCAACCAATGGGTGTGATGCCCTCCAGCGGAACCTGCCTCCAATAACAATGGCAATGAGTTTACCTTCAACCGGCGACCTAATCAACATCGATGCATAAGCCTGCTTCCAGCGGAACAAATAGATTGCAGAACCAGGACTGTTTGATTGCAGATGATTAGAATCATGGCCAAAAGTAAGAGGGGTGGTGCACCTGCCCTTCCTGCCAACACTGCTTCATCCTCTTCATCTACCTCATCTTCTTCTTCCATTTCAAACCCGTCCATCGCACCTACCTTCGATCCACCTTCACCTTCACCTTCCATTCCAGTTGCAATCCCTATATCTCCGTCAGATCCTATTCTTGATAATAGTGAATCCATCATAGCTAATCCTTTGACCCCGAATACCCCAGAAGAGGAATTACCTCCAGCCTTTATGATCTCGTCATTCGTGCAGATCAGTTACGTTCCTATGAGATATGGATATTGCATGGCGACCTAAGAAAGATCCAGGCACTCTTGTTATACGCTTTGCATCTGCCACTGGTCGTCATGAAGCGCTAGGGATGAGATCTACACTGCGGGGCACCGCGATATACCTGGATGAAGACCTTACTTTCATTCAGGTTCAAGACCGAAAAAAAGCAAAACAGGAGGCTCTAACGAGTGGAAAGCGGTTGATCTACAGGGATGGTATCATCCGTTTCATAGATATTAAACCTACTACTATTAATGAGATATCTGAGACTGTTCAGAGTTAGTGAGAGAGTTAGAGCACTGAAAAGATGCCAGTTGAATCTGTAAATGGTCTACATACCATATAACCCTAGACATTATCCTCTTCTTAGTTAGTTTTGGTTTAGTTATGTTGTTTGACGGCATTGTTCCGTCTTGGTTCCACTTTATCTGATGTACTTGCTCATCTTATACGCCTTTTGGCATGAAAAAGACGTTAATAAAGCTTTCTTTTCTTTCTCTCTCTCTCTCTCTCTCTCTCTCTCTCTCTCTCTCTCTCTCTCTCTCTCTCTCTCTCTCTCTCTCTCTCCGCCATCTTCTCCTCCTCATCCCACCCCCTTCTCACCCCATCTCCCCCTCCACTTCCTATGGCTACTGCGCAGCTCTCTAAAGTTGTTGGGGCTGTTGCTGATGGAGCAGCATCCCCCCTCCCTCCACCACCACCACGCCCCCCCCCCCCCCCCCCCCCCTCTTCTTCTTCTTCTTCTTCTTCTTCTTCTCCATTACATAATCTGATCCTGAAACTTCAATCACTCCTAATCCATTACTGGCTACTCCAGATCCACGCGCAATTTACAGCAGTTAAAAGGTCAGGGATCAATTCATCCCAAATCGGCAGGTTATGGAAGAATTCGGGAGAAGCGAAGTGGGGCTTCTTACGACGTCAGTGAAGCTTACAGCAGAAAAAGGCCTTTGGGAGGAAAGAGTCAAATCTCTTGAAATATGTTTACAAGAGAAATAGGGCTCCCCATCTCACAGTACAATGAAGATTCAAGAATTGGAGTCAAAGATCACTCAGCATCGCGAAGAAACCCTCTCTTGGGCAACAATGTTGAAAAAAGGTGAGTGCTCCCATTTCATCCGTTATTCCGCTACTCTCTTCGAAGAAAAATCTTGGGCACATAAATCTCTTAACATCAGGGTACGCGGCATTACGGACAGCCAAAATGCACTTGAAAAGGCAAAGCATTTTCTTGAAACTACACTGGCACATAATACTGAGGCTTGGATACAGCTTGGAGAACTACGCGAGATAATGCCACCTTGCTAATTCGGTTCAAATCACTAGAGACTCGTACGGCAGCATATGGATGATGACCGAGACAAACTACATGGCACTCATATCTATATGGATGATGACCTCACGTATATCCAAGTGGAAGAAAGGCATAAAGCCTTCCAGGAAGCCAAGACGATGGGGAGACGAGTGATATACAGGACGGCCAAGTCCAATATGTTGACCATGTATCCAACAGCTCCCAGAAATAGGGAGTTGGGGTCCCCGGGCATGGGAGCATCCCGAGGTCCCACCCACACCGCCTACGGATTGGGTGTGGAATTGTAATGGCATCCACTCATTGTCAACAGCTAGAGATTTGACAGGTTTCATTCGGGGAGACATTTGCTGTTTTTTATGGAGACTCATGAGAGCCAAAAGAGAGGTCTTCCTACCTTTCCAAGATACTGATGGGATTCAAACATCTAATGACAGTTTGAAACCTGTTACTACTTATGGGCAGTGCTTGCTACAGCTAGGAGAAGCGCAAGAGCTAGCCATTTATAATGGCCTAGCTTGTTGGCCTAATTCTGGCAAGTATACATGTCACCCTCATAGTGGTGGCCACAGTGTTGTTGATTTCATAGAAACAAAAAGTCCACACCCTCTAAACCCCCATACCCTCCCTAGTTTGAGATGGATGCCGCTCCCAACACTCTCTTGTAACACAAGCCCGTATACATGCCCCACACCTCCGTTCTAAATGTCATTCTGTCCATCGCTTGCTTCGCTATAAAAGGCATACCTGCTAAATATCATTGCTTATTCCAAGACATGCCGATCACACTACATTCACTCATCACATATGAGGATCCACGTTGCGTCGCCCTTATGGTGTGGGAGATGTTCCTATTATAACAGGAGTTATGTCAGACAGATCTGCAGAGTCATCCAACATCAAAACTCCAGGTCACATCTTTTTCCTCGGGAGGAGACCTCAAACAAATCCAGAGTCCACAACTACCACTGATGATGATGATGATGACGCGCACACACATGCCCTAAAACATAGAGATCAGAAACAATACATCAGACAGAGTCATGTTGCGGCCCGAGCTAAATAACCTACCATGAGGGGAGGCACATCCCGTCAACACTCTTCTAGACGTCATAGGGACATACTAACAATTTCATGCCTCAAGCAAAACTAGATAAGCAAACTAACTAAACTAGCAAAAAAATTTCACCCATACTCATATTTTTAAAAGTGAATATACAATAATAATTTGTGATCTAGATCGTGGATCACTGATGTTCTGGAACTTTTTGCAACAACGTTGCTTCTAACATTATCTATACATTATGGCCATGTCAAAAGAACAAAATCAAAGAGAAAGCATCACATGATAACAGACAGAGAAAGTTAAATGATGATTGCATACAAGTCTCCACTTAAGAACACCCCAACACTAGTGTACGCGCCCTACAATGAATGACATTTATTATACATTTCCTACAAAGATACTCAAGAAATTATAATCAATTGTAGAATGGCTAGTAAAAATCCTACTTAAACTATTTTGGAGGCCCTATGAGAACCTTCCTAAGAGTTTACCAAAATAGGGCTAATTACCTCTAGAAAATAATAATAAGTTTATGGGCCCCTCAACAAATTATGGGACCATAAGCCTTCGTGTAATATTGTGTCTATGTCCATGACAAGCTTTGATTTAGTTTTCAGCATGTCTGAGTTATTAGGGTATCATTCCTATGTTAAGGTGATCATCCAGCACATTACTGAAGTTAGTATGGCTCCTTAGAATAAGTCTTTAAATAAGATTACTGAACTATCATGTCACAGAACACATGTCTACTATTACTAGCTTTGATTAAAAGGACATCTTAAACAAGCAGAAACTTAACTGTCGCAAGCATTAAGGGAAGTGCTAGAACTCACACAACTTTGGGAGAAGTGCACAAGTGAAGCATTTGCCAAAATGTGTACTCAATGTCCATTTGTCGCCACTGTAATGACACGCATCAAGCCACCCTTAGCAGCAAAGTTATTATCCTTAAAACGATTTTCACAATTTCAAGCATCACTTTGTAGTCCGTTGGAAAAGAAAGAGAAAGTTATGCTTATTTACAATATCAGTGATTTTTCATTTGGCTTAAGTTTAATCTGCAAAAAATACTGGGCCAAAGTTGCCTCAAATATTGTCATCAAGCCGAAATATCCCTAGCAAGAAAGTGGAATTACCGAAAAAGAAAAGACCAATCTCAAGCATCAAGAAGGTTTTGAGATAAGATCGATCGAAAGCAACCTTGTTAAACAATAACTTGCATGGCTGCAAACAGATTTAAAAGAAGAACGGTGAATGTTGTGATAATGTAAGGATCTCTCCACTGGCAGACAGCGAGGTTGGAAAAGCGAAGTCTAGATAACGTCTGTAATATCATGAAGTTGCATACAAAGTATGCAAGGTTGCTTGAAGGCAAAGCTTGACACAACGGAAAAAATATGACGTCTCCATCTGCAGCCTATAAAAAGCAACGCTAATACACGAATTATTTTGAAAGTGCAATGTATAGTATGTAAATCAGTGATTCTTGCAGATCGGCCATGTGATGCAGATGAGAGGTTTCTCATTTTATAAGAATAGACTTGTGAAGTTTGAGCTGTAAATTCAAGCTGCACTAATACAAGGTCATTCGATATCGTTTTTCCTTACCTTCTAGTGATGAAACAAACTCGGCTCTCAATCATAAGAGAGACTTGAACTAAAAATACGGAAGCAAGGCTAGAGAAATCAACTCCAGTTAGAAGGTCAAAGCTACTTGCGCGTGTAGCACACAAAGTCACGTCTGATTTCAATACAAAAAATAAGAAGCACAAGAACAGAAAAAAAAACCTACTTTGATAATTCTTCTGAAATATGGCGGTAGAATGGAATTCTGCTTGTAACTGGAGGTAAAGCGGCCTCGACTGGCAGTAGGTAACATGTTTGTTTAGTTTCGATCATAAAAATGCCAACAACCAAACAAGTACTGCACAAAGCTTTTCCTAAAAGTCTGTCGAAACTCTCAGAATACCGATCCTTCCATCCCTCGCCATCCCCGTTACTGTTATGTTGGATCGATTGATCGATCGATCAGTCGACCATAATGTTGTGATACAAACAATTATTTCAGAAAGAAATACCTCTTTTTCTTCCTCTCTCTCTCTCTCTCTCTCTCTCTCTCTCTCTCTCTCTCTCTCTCTCGCTTCGTCACTCCCCACCAACGTGAAAGGGCTAATTCATTTTGGATTGGTACCAAAGTAGGTAGTACATTAAAGTAGGGCAATTTTAATTTTTTTTTTTAGAATGCATTGGAGCTCATTTTTCCTTGCATAGATGAGCTTGGACCTTCGATAAGAATAGTCGACTAAAGAACTAGAACATTCAATATGTCGGAAGAGTCGGACAAGTCGGCTATATGGGCTTTGCCTTTTTCCTTGAGGATCTCGGCTAATGAATATCTTCGACTCAACAAGATCAACTTGTAAGCTTGATCTGAAGTAGTGTAGCTAATGAAAATACATTTGATACTCTGGAAGTCGAGCTTTTTCCTGAGATCATGGGGAGTTTGCGCATAAATTGTACATCCATAAACTCGTAAGTTCGATAAAGAAGGTTTGGTACCTATCCAAACTTCGTATGGTGTTTTGGCTAAAAGACCTTTAGTAGGACATCTGTTTTGAATATAGGTTGCTATTGAAATAGCTTTAGCCTAGAAGGACTTCTGAAGTGTCGCATGTGCAAGCATATACTTTGCCGATTCGACTAAGGTTCTGTTCTTTCTCTCAGTAAGACCATTCGACTAAGATGAATAGGAGGTAATGTTTGTTGCTCAATGTCGTTGTTAAGACAGTACCCCTTGAATTCGGTGGAGATGTATTATCCTCCGTTGTCGGACCTCAATGCTTTGATTCTTTTGCCAGTTTGATTTTATACATGATCTTTGAATTGTCGAAACTTGTTGCAAGCCTCTGATTTTTGCTTAATGAAATAAACATTTGTTCTTCTGGAAAATTCGTCAATAAAAGTAATGAAATACTTTGCATCTAACAATCATGGAGTTTGCATAGGTCCACATATATCTGAATGGACAACATCTAACAAACCTTTTGTTGCATGCCTATGACTCGTTCTAAAATGAATCCTAGTCTGCTTTCCAAGGATGCAACTATGACAGACAAGGAGGTCGACTTTGTCGGTTGGATAGTCGAGATCGAGTGCTAGGGATTGTTTGGACATGTTCAATACAGATACATAATTCAAGTGTCCTAAGTGATGACGTCATAGTAATGCTTTATTGACAAGAACAGAGTTTTCAAAGCTTGACTAGTATCAGAACAACAATGTGCCAATCTATATAAGTATCCATGTCTCTTGCCGAGTGCAAGGATCTTATTGTTCTTATCGATAATTCTACATTGGTCAGATTCAAACTCCACCCTATGACCTAAATCTGTGATTCTACTCACTGATAACATATTTGTAGATAGTTTAGGAACATACAATTTATTGATGACTTTAGTAGGTATACTTGGGTCTATCTTCTTAAAACCAAGGATGAAGTGTTTGCTGCATTTGTCAAGTTTAAGAATGAAGTGGAAGATCAATTCAATACAAAGATTAAATGCTTGAGATCAGATAATGGAGGGGAATAAAAGATTTTTGCATAGCACATGGGATTAAGAGGGAGTACTCTAGTCCTAGGACTCCACAACAGAATGGAGTGGTAGAAAGGAAGAATAGAACCCTTTGTGAATGTGCCAAGCAATGAGACTACACGCTAATCTTGCTAAGTCCTATTGGGGGGGAGCTTTAGCATGTGCTAACTATCTTTTTAATAGGAGGACAAGTGCTTCTTTGAATGGTAAGACTCCCTTTGAGGTCCTCTATTGTTGGAGGCCGAGTGTCAAGCATTGTAGAATCTTTGGTTGTACTTATTTTGTCAACATCACTCTTGATGATCGAACTAAAGAAGATACTTCATCAAAGAAGGGTGTGTTTGTTGGCTATAGTGAAGTAAGCAAAGCTTACAAAGTGTACATTTCTTCTACGAATAAAGTTGTCATAAATAGGGATGTCATATTTCATGAAGAGAATGTTTCCAATGTTGTCAATGTTGATGATGATTCTGATGTGCCTAATAATCATCATGATGTGCAAGATGTCTTGGATGAAGGTGGAGATGCCACTCCAAAGCAACCTTCAAGGAGGACTCAAAGACAAAGGACTAAGCCATCAAGACTAACCTATGATGAAAAAGAAAAGCAAGTGGTAGAGAACTCTAACTTTGCTTTTCTTACCTCTTTTGATGAACCAACTTGTGTAGGTGAAGCAACTCAAAAGGAGGAATGGATCCAAGCCGTGCATATGAGCATCAAGCACTCATCAAGAACAACACTTGGAGGTTGGTGGAACTTCCAAAAGGCAAGAAGGCAATTAGGTGTAAGTGGATCTTCAAGATCAAGACAAAAGAAGATGGATCAATCAAAAGGTACAAGGCAAGATTGGTGGCAAAAGGGTATGCTCAAGAGTATGGCATTGACTATGATGAGACCTTTGCACCCGTGGCAAAGATGGTAACAATTCGGACCCTTATCTCTCTTGCAACTCTTTATGGTTGGGACATGTGGCAAATGGATGTCACTAATGATTTCTTGAATGGTGATCTTGAAGAGGAAATCTACATGGAGCAACCCGAGGACTATGTTTCACATGATGGGCCTAATCATGTGTGTTTCCTACAAAAGAGCTTGTATGGGCTTAAGCAAGCACCAAGAAGTTGGTATGCTAAGCTCAATTCCTTCTTACTCTCTCAAAACTTCATCATGAGTGAGTATGATCATTCTCTCTACTTTAGATTGAATGATAATGGTGACATCACTTTGCTTTTGATCTATGTTGATGACATAATCTTAAGTGGTGATAGCAATGAAGATATAGATGACATCAAGATGGCACTTAAAAGTAAGTTTGAGATACAAGATCTTGGTAACCTTCACTATATCTTAGGAGTAGAGATTGTTAGGAATTCTAATTCAACTTTCATTTGTCAAGAGAAGTATTCTAGCTCTTATATGGAAAATTACAAAGTAGTTTCTACTCCTATGGAATTAAATGTAAAGCTATCTATAAGAGATAATGAAAGATCCTTCAAGGACATTACTCTCTATAGAAAGCTCATAGGATCTCTTAAATGGTTAACCATCACAAGACCTGATCTAAGCTATGTAGTTGGTAAAATAAGTCAATTCATGCAAGATCCTAGTGAGGCTCATTGGAAGCTAGGAAAGAGAGTACTAAGGTACCTCTCGGGATCTACAGAGTTTGGCATCTTGTATGAAGGATCTTTACCTAACCTTTGTGGTTTCTCAGATTCAAATTTTGCAGGTGATCAAATGGATAGGAAGTCAACAAGTGCCTTTGCAATATATCTTGGAGAGGAAGCTATCTCATGGCTATCAAAGAAGCAATCTACTATCTCTCTATCTTCCACCGAGGCCGAGTACAAGGCATTGACAACATGCACCAAGGAGATGCTTTGGATAAAGAGGATGCTATTGGATCTTCACTTGCTGGATTCTAAGAAGACATCAATCACCTATTGTGACAACCTTTCAGCCCAAAGCTGGGCAACCAATCCAGTTTTCCATGCTAGAAACAAGCACATTGAGATTGCTCATCACTTTGTGAGGGATCAAGTCATTGCCAAAGAGGTGGAGCTTCAACATGTCTCTTCATTGGAGTGTGTGGCTGATATCTTCACCAAACCATTGGGAAAGGACTTGTATTATAAGCATAGATGTAATCTTGGAATGTGTTCAAGATCTATGTTAAAACTAGCATCCAATGTTGATGAGAGTGTGTGAAAATTGTCAACATTTCCTAGCTAGTTTGAGGCCTAAATTGGCAATTTTTGTACATAGTTTTGGATCTAACCTTTCACACATGTGAAAAAGACCTAGATACTTTTATTTCAGTATATATTTCATATTGAAGAAGTTCCAAACTTTAGGACCTTTGAAATGACACTTTGGACATATAGGCCAAAATTGGCTATTTTAGGCTATTGGTGTCCTAAAATTGGGTCCTAAGTTCTAGAGAGAGGAGAGAAAGTCATCTCTCTCACCTATATTAGGTTGAAATTCATGGAAAACAGGTTGGAGAAACTTATTGTATTGTTGAGAGAGATCAATAGATCATTGTCACAGTTTCTTCCTCCATTGAGAGCATTGCTTTGTGTATTGTCTTCAAGCTTTTGTGTATGATCTTAAGAGGTTTCCAAAAGTGGTAGGCTACTGTTGTAGGGCTGGTATGTTGATGTTTTTGGCTGCCATCAGTACCTTTTATTAGCTTCTTTTGTCTCTTGAATGCTTTGTCAAGTTCATGTGTATCAAAGGTAGCATTAGGATGCTTTGCCATTTCTAGCTTTTGTAGCTTGTTGTGCAAAGATCTTAGCCAAGTATTTTGGGAATTTGGATTAAAGATTTGGTAGACATTGTACATACTGATATATGTGGCCCAATGCAGACACCATGACTGCTTGGTGTAGAATTCTATATTACATTTGTTGATGACTATTCTAAAAGAACTGATGTATATTGTATGAAACACAAATCTGAAGCCTTCTAGTTCTTCAAGCAATACAAAGAGCATGTTTAGTTGTAGACAAACAAGAGAATCCAAGCTCTCAGTATCAACAACGGTGGTGAAAACATCTCAAACGAATTCAAAGACTATTGTTCTGCTACTGGCATCGAACAACAGTTTGCTGCTTCATATTCTCCACAATAAATGGACTGGCCGAAAGGAATAACATGACCTTAGTCGAGTCTGTCAAATGCATAATCACTCATGCTTCGTTGCCCAAATCGTTTTGGCAACATGTTGTATCAATACCTACGTGCAAAAATCTATGTATTACTAAAGGGCTTTCTGACAGCAAAACCCTCATGAAGTTTGGACCGGATCCAAGTCTTCATTGAAGCATTTGAGAGTATTTGGATGCACTACCTATGCTCATGTCCCAAAGGACAACAAAAAGAAATTTGATGAACATTCATTCAAAACTATTTTTATTGGCTATTGTTCTTCAAACGGAATATATCAACTGTACAATATTGAAAGTTGTAAACTTTTTACTAACTAAAATGTGACATTTATGGAAGATCAATTTACTGATTTGAAGGACAAAGACCAAATGCAATCCATCATTTATGCCCCAAAAATTGTGGTACATATAGAAATACTATTTTGGTTCCTTCATGCAGTCAACTTGTGCAGTCAAATTCAGAGGATGATAAAAAAACTGCAACTCATGAGCAACCGACACAAAGTCGAATTTCGCAACCAGAAGATCAGCAAGAATTCGAACTCAGGCTTTTCGATACATTGATGAGTTTGCTCACTACACTATTCAAGAGCCAACCACAATTGAGGAAGCTATGTCACAGGCTGATTCAGATCTCTGGAAAGAAGCTATGGACAAGAAGTACAACTCACTTCTAAAGAACAACACGTGGACTATGACCAAGCTGCCAGCAAACAGAAAGATAATCAACTGCAAATGGATTTTTAAAATAAAATATAAAGCAAATGGTAGTATCGACAGACACGACTAGTGACAAGGGGATTTTCACAAATTCCCAATATTCAATACTTCAAAACCTTTAGCCCAGTGGTCAAGCATACTTGTATTCGACTGTTAAAAATACAATGCATCAACTTTGCAACAATAGATGTTTCTAGGATAGCAAATCACTTCACTATCATTCAATTAACTATGTAGATCATCAAAGTCACTCAAACATAGATGCTGCAATTGCAACTCGGTCTATTGGCTTTCATATATGAGATCAGGAGGGTTGTGGAAGGATGGATAGCTTCCGTAGAAGCTTCAAAAAATTCCAGGCACCTTAAGGTTACCAGCAAATTCTTTCATGGCCATTCTAAGTTTTCTCTTGGAATGATTGGATTGACCAAATATTGTTCAGATGGTGCCAAGACAAAAGCTATTTTTTAATTCAAAACAAATGTTGCAAGTTTCTCATGACCATTACCTTATGGCATGGAAGGTTTGGATAGATCAACATTGATGACCTACTAACGATGAATAAGAAAAATATGTTCTAAATCTTGATTGATTGATGTTCACTTTCTTTAAATAAACATCATCATCCACTATTTCTTCAACTTGAATATTGGGTTGAGTGACCTTGCACTTGTGCATTCAACACAGTACATTTATTTGTTAATAATGATGGATCCTCATAATTTAGACTTCTAATAAGACCAATCAAGAACAATGTGTACTCAAACCTGAGTTGCAGCGTGTTACGAGCACGTAACCAGTGCCAAACCCTAGAGAACACAGGAGGCTAGATACCACAGTCAGGGTCGTGTCTAGCGTACACGACCAATAGGGCAAGATAGTGTGAGTAGTGTGCCCCGACACGGTCCATAGCCATGGCGGGCCTAACATAGCCTAGGGACCCTGTCAGCAGGATAGGGCCCCATGTTGGGTCTCGACGTGCAGTCGGCCACGTCAGTGCCACGTGGTTGACTATTGGTAGTATGCATGCTACCAGGCCTCACACTGGGCTAGGAGGGGCTTGATCCATATCAGGGAGTAGGCAAGGTTGGGTGGATCAGTTAGTGTTTGCCCTACTGTGGTGTTAGGATCTATTACACAACGGAACGCGATTTGGTAGGAATCCGTTCCGGATCGTGGACATTCCGGGACCAAAAACTCTGTCTCGTAGATTTGAGTTTGTGTCGCAAACGAATTGGGAATGTTATGGATCAGACATGCAATAGTTGTTTAGCTACATGAAGAGTTGCAAGTCCGTCGGACTATTTTTTAGAACATAGATGTGGTAGTTTCTAACTTTCTAGAAGAATTTCCTCACTAGTACTGTTTGGAGCTTTGATCTTGAAGATCATTTGATGCTTTTGATGCTTGTGCTTGAAGATTTTGAAGTTTTTGCTTTTGAAAGATTTTGAAGTCATGCTATTTTTTTTAAGATAAAGTTTGGTTCGCGACCACTTGGTTCACGGCCACTTCGAGCCATAGACTTAGGTGGGCGCGTGGGCTTGGGTGGGTGCGCGAGTCCTCGACAATTCCCTTACATGTCACTAACATCAAAAAAATTAATAAATTTAAAACATGTCATACTATTCTTTATTCTTTTATAAGTTCTAAGATAATCTTGTAAATTACTTAAATTTAATGTCTTATTATTTTAAAAATTGTCTTCTAAAATAAAAACATTAAATGTCCTGTCTCACTTTCACTTGTCCTTAAAAGAATGAGACAAGACATTTAAATTTTTATATTTTGTAAATAAATTCTCACCTTTTTTTTTAATCACTAAAGTAATGATTTTTTTTTGCACACAATTACATTTTGACACCTTGCAGGCCGCGGGCACAAAAAAATTTGCATTTTGTTACCTTGTAGGCCATCAAAGTACGACGACATTAAAAAATTATTTTTTTCGCCACACGTGGCTGTGTCATGCGTGGCAAAAATTGTCGTGGTAGTGCCACGCAAACTTGAATCCAAAAAATTTTATAATTTAGAAGATGATGGCTCCATCATCAAGGATATCAAAGGCAATGTCGTCATCAATAGGATGCATGACCTTGCTCTCAAATATTTTGGCCACAACTTATTCACTCCTTGGGAGCAACAAAACCAAGATGACAAGAATAAGATACTTGCACTTTTGATTAGTGAGTTGCCCGAATCAAATAGATTTAGGGAGGTGTGGGCATTAACGAATATGTGTACGCATGTTCATCATAAGCGTCAATCCTTTCAAAGATATGTAAAAAATGGAAAAAGAAGCTGGGATGCCCCAAATCAAGAATTAATCTCTTGGGCCAATCTCACCTTGGCTCAGATGAGAAATCCAATTTACAAGCCCAATTTGTAAGTTTTGTTTTTTTAGTTTGATTTTATTATAATTATTTTAGTAATGTTTTTGATTACTAATCATGTTTTGTATCTAAATGATTGTATTCATGTTTGTACAACAAAGAGACTTTGGGAGAAAATACACGAATGCCGAATATAAGATTGGGTACCAACAAGGCTACAATGCCTTGGTAGACGATCTTGCTCAACAAGGCATTCATCCTATGGTAAATTCTTGTTACATTCGTCTCATTTGCTTCTATTATCTAATAATCATTTTTATTAATCTTTCTTGCTTGTTAATGAGTTTCATTTACTTTACTTATTGGTTATTAACTTTTGTTATTTTTTGTGATGTGTAGAGAATGTCGGCATCTTATGTAGAGGAGGGGTCGGGTGAAGAAGCCGATGAAGTGGAAGCGGAAGGGGAAGGGGAGATGTCTGGAAGTGAGAGTGAAGGACAAGCTTCCGCACAAGACTCGGATTCGGACGATGACAATTAAGAAGTCTTTGTTTGATTAAAGTTTAATGTTTAATGTTTTTTAATTTACATTTGATGTAGCAAGTAGGAAGAAGAGGGTACACAGAATTCGTTTTCACTGTGGGTGATTTCGTGGTATGACTGGCGAATTCTAATACTGAAGTTTTGTTGACAGATGAGAAAAATAGTGAAAAAGGTGATTTTCTGACATAAAATAGGCAAAATCTGTGAGATAGAATTTGCGGAGCTATTGGAGGACTGATCTTTGATAGATCTAGCCTTAGTGAAACCGGCGAATTTTAAGACCAAGATTTGGTTGAAAAACAATGGATTTTGATAGTATATCAGGGTGTTTTCATAGAATCTGGACAAGATCAAAATTCATGGAGGTGATAAAATAGAAGATCAGGGTCTGCTATGGTTGCAGACAGACCAACGAATTCTAATATACCTAGTTGGTTGAAAAAAATGTCACTTGGGTCACTTCTTTCAAAGAAAATGCCCAAGTTGACACTTTTGTTGCTTCCCCCTGGCTTGATAGGTTGCTCCGTAGCTCATTGAGGACCTGGAGAGAAGTCTCGTGCTGTGGTGTGAAGGTAAAAAACAAGCAAGCATACACACAAATACAGAAGCAATAAAACGAAATGAAAGCTAGGTAGAAAAAATCTTAAAAAGTGACAACAGTGCCAATGTTGGAAGTATTTCTAGTTTATGTGATGGCTAGATGTACTCACAGGTGTAGTCTAGTGTAGAGAGGATCATCCACCTTTTAAGAACCTACCAAAGCTTTCAAATGAAAATAAACAAACAAAAATGGGAGCACCAAGGCTTTCCCAACTGGTGTTTGATACGAAAATAAAACTAGCTTGGCTAAGGCTTTCCAACTAACCAAGACTAACAAAATAATAAGACCTTGCTAAGGCGGTACCTAACTAGCAAGAAGATGAAACTACTTCTAATTTAACATCCAAAAGGGAGATAGAAATAATAGATTGCGGCTAACTAAGCAAATAGCAAATAAGAACATGCCACAAAATAGAAACCGATGAAAAGGAGGCAAGAGGAGGCCTGAGCACCTTCCCTCAAGCTATGCACCTTTCCAAAGGGAACACAAGTGAAATAGCAAGATAATCTTAAGAGAGAGCAATTAGCATAATCTCAAAAGTGTTATTTACATGGCAAATACCTCTCCTTTTATGGCAAGGAGGGTCTTCCATAAGTATCCACTAACTTATGAGACTATAACTTATTTCTGGCCATTCTAGAACTTCTAGCTTAGGATTTAGAACTTCAAAGTTTCTAACTTAGGAAAACTTAAGACAAATCTTTCTAAGCTTAAGTTTCCTAAGTCTAAGTTCTAAATCTAAGTTTAAGCTATTTTATTATTATTTAAGCTTCTACTCATGGACTTACAAAACACATGCCATGGTGGAAGTTTATTGACAGATACTCATACGTGGGCTTACAAAACACATGCCATGGACTTTTATTTATTTCTTTTTATTTTTTTGTGTTAGCACAGTTACTAACACTCACAAAAGAACAATCCCTACAAGGACTGGAAGTTTTCTCTGAACTTCTACAAGTTCAGATCACCATGCCATTCCATAGTGCCATGAAATCATTCATCGGCCTTCAAAGCTATATCCATAGAAGTTTTTAGTTGCCCAATGTCCAAGATGAACAATGAGAATTAGAAGAGATTCCGAAAATTTCTCATATTCCTATGAATCGAATGTATTTTATAGCTCTCAAAGATGACAATACTTGAGGTGATGTAACAGTTCGACCAAGGTTACCAAAAGCAAAAAACTTGTCTTTCAAATGAGAAATGAGATTGGATCAAAATCAAAAGATCGCATGTGTTAGCATTTCAGAGGTAGATTGTCACATCCATTCCTGGCAAGGTACTACAAGAGCAAGAGGAAAGGATGAGACATATTGATCAAGCAAACTTGTACATCAAGAGAAAAAAAAACGACAGAGTTGGGAAGAAAGAAAAAGGAAGAACTCTAGAGGTAAGAATAAAGAAAAACTTTGTGTCAAATTTCCATTTCAATTTGAATAAATAAAAAAATGTATAGTTTTAGATATTCAACTTCTGCTATTTTCCACAGTCGTTGCAAGGATGAGATTAGCAAATATGTTCTTCAATAGAGCATGGATGCTAGACGTAGAAAAGAACTTTGGGTAAAACTTTTTGTTCATGATCTATGGGTAAAATTTTGGTAATTCAAAATAAATACAAAAGCTATATAATAAATCTTAGTGCAGCTCTGCTCATCAATGATGTATTTTAGGTGGATTGACAGGAGAAGGAGAGAACATATGAGGTGGGCGGAGTGCGGGTGTGCTCCCTAATGGTTAAAAGCAAGTTGTTTGGGCAGGAGGCCGATGGTTTAAGTGCTCAGGGGAGATGGGCGGGTGGATTTTGCCATGTGACAAAAAAGGGCGAGAGAGTGTTAAAACAAGATATGCTCTTGTCCTTAAAAGCCTTAGTTTTTTTTTATTTGGGGGGGGGGGGGGGGGGGGGGAATTTCTTTCTTGATGGGGACTTTTTTTGTAATTCTTTCTTGATGGGGACTTTTTTTGTATCTTTTTTTTAAAAAAAAAAACTTAATTTATGGGGAGCCAAAAAGCCCTTTCACTTTTTGTGTTTTATGGAGAGTGGGGGTTCACATTTTTAAGTGGATTTACATTCATATTTTTTAATGAGAGGTTTACATTTAAGAAAAAGTATATGTGTGAGTGTGTGTGTGGGGGGGGGGGGGGTAAATATTGGTATATTTACTTTTAATGGAATGGAGGCACCCCCTTGTTTATATATCTATACACACACACATTTTAACCTTCTTCATTTTTTTTAGGGGCATGGAGGGACCTCCCTCCCTCTATGGGTGGTTGGTTGGCTTGTGGAGAGAGAGAGAGAGAGAGTGAGTGAGTGAGTGAGAGAGAGAGAGAGAGAGAGAGAGAGAGAGAGAGAGAGAGAGAGAGAGAGAGAGAAGTGGGGTCCGTGGGAAAGAGAGAAGAAAAAAAAAGGACTTTAGACTCCATACTTCATACAATATATCTCATCCACAAAAGATTTTTTATATGGAGATGTGTGTGTGTACACACGCGCATGCATGTGTGTGCACACACACACAACCGTTGTGTCGGGGTTCACACACACACAACGAACACGTGCATATGCACGCACACACGCGCACACGCGCACACACACACACACACACACACACACACACACACACACACACACACACACTCACTCACACGTGTGCGTGTGCGTGTGCGTGTGCATGCACATTTTTTCCAAATCCCCCTCCCCCCCCCCTCCCTATTTTTCTCTTTTAATTGTCTCTTTTACTCTTTTCACCCCATCCCCTCCTTTTTTTTTAGTTGTGCATTTTTGGCCCATGGATAAAAGCTTGTGGGTAACGATTTAGGAGTTAAAGCTAGTGAGTTTGGGCTTGTGGTTAAGCATTCCTAAAAATGGCGGGCCAAGATAGGAATTTGAAGGATTGAAATAAAAAAAAAACCAGTTTAAAGTAGTCAAGAAAATTTTTATGTTCACGATTTATGGGTAAAACTTTGATAATTTAAAATAAATAAGAAAGCCAAGTGATAAAGATTATTGGCTAAAGTTTAAAGTACATTGAAGTGTGTGAAGAAAATAAAACCTTAACTTCAAACTTTAAGTATTTGAATTTAGTAAGTGGGAGGGAGGGGGTGAGGAATCTTTTTGGAGTCCACCCCTCAATGCACACAATGTGCAAATGTATGGGGATATGCACATTCCCCATACATGCATCCTCCTCCCCAAGTTTTTAGTTAGAAAAAGCTCATGCATGGGTGAGGGGAGGAGGATGCATGGGTGCACCCTTACACATGCGCAAAACCGTACATAAGTTTAAATATATATATAGACTAATAAAGAGTGTCCGTCGTTGATGGGCAATGGACGACTGATGGTCGTGGCCGATGGTTGCTGATGGTCGTTGACAGGTGGCCGATGTATGTGTGTGTATGTACGTGAGTGCATGTGTTATCTGTGTATGTGGATTTGTGTATATGGTTTGTGCTTAATGGTGTGTGTGTGTGTGTGTGTGTATGCATGTGTGATTTATGTGGCTGATGATGTCTGCATGTGTGCATGAGTGTGCATGTGCATTTCTATGTGTATACTGAATTGCTTGTAGCCCGATTTGTTGATGTGGTCTCGTCTCGACATGCAGCACTGGATGGAACAAACGACATGCAAGACGGAGCCTATTGCGATACTGGACCACTTCTTGAAAATGCCAAAAAGTAAACGACCGACTTTATCAGCACACCAAGTAGGTTGTTGCAAGTATGGAAATGCAATGCAACTATGATATATATATATATATATATATATATATATATATATACTAGTTGTGAGTGCCCGTCGTTGACGGGCAATGGAGATCGATCTAGGTGGCGGTCTATGATTTGGATGATGGCCAATCTCGCACATCTCGCATCTCGAATATCTAACATTCGAGGCTTTGGAAAAATTCGAGTCTTCGGAAAAATTCGAGTCTTCAAAAAAATTCTACTTTTTGAAAAAGTTCTAGTCTTCGAAAAAATTTGAGTCTTTGGAAAAAAAAAAATCGAGTCTTTTGAAAAATTTGACTTGACAGTACAAAGAGTCATTCAATCCTTTGGAAAAATTTGAGTTGACAGTTTGATTCTTCAAAAAAATTCGAGTATTTGAAAAAATTTGATCCTTTAAAACACGAGTCATTGAAAAAATTGAATTTTCAAAAAAATTCGAGTCATTAAGAAAAATTCGATACATTGGAAACATTCAAGTCTTAGGATGTTGTCCACAACTTTGACATAGCCTTTGGGAAGATGATAGTGACACCATAGACTATGGATTTGCTGCTAAAAGCCTGTTCTCCACATCAATATCTACTTGGGCATCAACCATTCGATCTCAAATCTCGAATTTGCACTTTCTGACAAAAAGCTTTCAGACAGGCAGAAAGTAAAGGTCAAGCCTGTTCGGAAGATCTCCTTTACAGAGAGGGCTCTTTCATTTAATGGGGTTGGCTCAACTGGTTAGCTTGGCATCCAAAGTTTCTTTGGTCCCAGGTTCGAGCCTCCCCTTGGAAACCAAGAAGCATTTTTGGCACATATACATGGTTTCATAACATTGGACTCACAACTATTTCCTCTTCAGCACTTTTACCGATTGTACAATTGAGAAATAGTTGTGTTTAAAATGGGCCTAAAGGAGATCATAATATAGGTTGCCTCAGGGACTTGCAAGAAGCTTTTCACAATCCCTTCCAAAGGGTCTTATATGGTTGTCCATGTTCAGGAGTCTACATTCAAGGTCAAATATAAAAAAGTTGCACAGGCCTTGAGTTTAACAATGTGGGTTTTTCCTTGGTGATCATAATGTTGCATAATAAATTGATCCAGCTATCATTGTATAGCTATTGCCATACTTACATGAATTGATTTGTTGAGATTAAAATGTGCATGCATGCTGCGTTTATGGATCTTGCATGTCCTCCATTTGTTTTTAGTAAAATACTATTTTGTTAAAAAAAATTTTACTCTACACCTATAAACTTGCAAAATAAAGTCTTATGTGAGCATATGGTACCTAATTGGAGGTGTGTGCGCACCATGCAAGCAAGAGAGAGAGAGAGAGAGAGAGAGAGAGAGAGAGAGAGAGAGAGAGAGAGAGAGAGAGAGAGAGAGAGAGAGAGACTAAATGTAGTAAATGGAATCAAGCAACATGAGCAATGTGCCAAATCAAATGAGTGAGTAGAGAGGGGGAGTTGCTGAGTCCCAAGCATTGCAACAAAGGCTGGGATTCTGCGATCCAATGCAAATTTTATTTGTGCTTTATGTGAATCCCATGGAGCGAAAGAGAATTTAAGGACCTCTTTTCTTAATAGATATGTTCCAAAACTTGCTACCTGCAATCAAAAAATAGGACTTCAGAGTATGTTTCCAATTGATTCATAATATGATCAAACCTACTAAATGAACACATATTGTGAAATTCCATCCTTTGGATCCAACCACATTACTCAAGACTGTTGTCAGGATTGCCAGCTTTGAAACACAGATTGCTACCATGCTAATGTGCACTCCTGCACCCTAAATAGCAAATTTTAGTGGCCAACAGCTGTAAACTCATTGGAAAAAAAGTTCTTTGACCTTTGGTTCCTCAATCCCACATACAACCCAATTGATAATGGCTTTCCTATATTGTCCAATACGATGAGCTTCGAAGATAACTTTGCCTGAGAAGGGATTGACTAATTTAGTAAAGGCTTTTGGCTCCGCAACCACTCCGGGATATAACCCTTTCCATAAAGCAACAACCTTAGCTACAAACATTCCATCAGAGAGCAGTGTTGGGCATAGCTCAAAGAAATGACACATTGGCTAGCATTGGATCAATAAGTCAGCAACCATTAGAATGTAAAAGATTGCTCAAGCAATACTCTAGAGACTCGCCCAGGTAGCACTCCGCTTACCAAGCTCAAATTCAGAATCTGATGTAGTTCGATCCTGGAAATGTGCTCAAACAGCACTCATTGTTATTAGAACTTGCTCAGAGCATATTGCTCTCACAAAGCTGTTTCCTATTGGCAACATTGAGACTTTTTCAGTGTACTTCAGAGGCAACACTCAGAAATTTGTTGAACAATGGTTGATAGACATGAAGACTCCTCATGTATCAGCAATTAAGGTGAATTCAATGAGCACCGCGCTTAGAGTCAACATAACAATATCTATGAGCTTCTACTCAGAACCAGCATAAATCATCGCACAAACAGAGTGAGGAATAATGGAGGGTCCGCAATCAAAATGTAGCAATCAGCACTCAGTTTCCAGTAGGAAATTGATTTATCTATGTCCCATGTCTACCACAAAGATTATAGGAAAAAACAGTGCTCTCAGATACTCTTGAGAATGCACCCAACAACTGTCTCGAGAGTGATCAGATATCTGTCTCAGAATTGAGTATTAGGACTACGTTCATGCATGTCTCAAGGAAGGAAGCAATGTTTGGCTCAGCAGAGGTGTAATTAGCTCAACGATGGTCTCTGACTTCCCTGGCTCTCACTGACTACCATTCAAATTCAACGATGGAACTGCAAGCACAATGAAATGGCTCTTCATGCTTAACAATGGAATCTCGGACCCCTCTCTATTCCGCAATCTTCCTCACCTGCATACCCTCCATTGTGTCTTTATCTTCTTCTTGAACTCCCAACACCTCATCGTTCTGTTTATATATATCTTGCTGTCCTGTAGAAAAGTTCTGTTCATCTGCTTCCAAACAAACAGGCTACGCCTGTTTGTTGGCCAACCATGCCACAACTTTCAAACCCTAAATAAGAAGGCCCATTTTGAGCAGAGCACTTACAATTCTGAGCCAAATACTATTCTACTTTGCTATCTGCCACAGGCTTTAGAATATCATCATCCTCAGGGTTATCAGGATTTTGTTGCAGCGGGTGCTTCTGTTGTTGTTGCTGCCAAGGGAGGAACTCAATCACTATGCTGCCAAAACTTCTCTTTTTTGTGCCTCAGCTGAAGCGCTCTTCCTATGTTGGAAAGAAGATCTTGAGAGACGGAAGAAAGGAGAGATGGATCATGGAGAGAGAGAAGGAGAGACAAAGAGAGAGAGGGAGAGAGACAAAGAGAGGGAGGGAGAGGGGGAGAGAGACATTTGAATTTTGAATTGGGAGGTGGGATCAAGGGAAGGTGCAATATGCATGCATGGGGAGGGGGCCCATACATGGGGAGGAGGCCCCATACATGCATCCTCCTCCTCAAGTGTTTTAGTTAAAAAAAGCTCATGCATCCGTGAGGGGAGGAGGATGCACATACACATGCGCAAAAATGTACATAAGTTTAAATATATATATAGACACACACACACACACACACACACACACACACACACACACACACACACACATCTATATATTTATTTAAACTTATGTACAGTTTTTCGCATGTGTATGGGTTCACCCATGCATCATTCTCTCCTCACCCATGCATACACATTTTTTGAACTAAATACAATGGGGAGTAGGATGCATGTATGGGGAAAATGATGCATCGCCCTCCTCCCCATGCATTTATCTAAGGGCCCCCCATACATTTGCACATCATGTGCACTGAGGGGTGGGCCCCAAAAAGATTTCCCACCCTCTCCCTCCCAATCACTAAATTCAAATATCTTTCTCTATATTCAAATATTTGAAGTTTGGGGTTAAAGTTTCATTTTCTTCACATACTTCAATGTGCTTTAAACTTTAGCCAATAATCTTTATTACGGGGCTTTCTTATTTATTTTGAATTACCAAAGTTTTACCCATAAATCATGAACATAAAATTTCTTTTGACTACCTAAAACTGTTTTTTTTTTTTTTCAATCCTTCAAATCCCTATCTTGGCCCACCATTTTCATGAATGTTTAACCACAAGCCCAAACTCACTAGCTTTAATTCCAAAGGATCGAATTTTTCCAAAGACTCCAATTTTTTCTAAGGATCGCAAACTGTCAACTCGAATTTTTCCGAAGGGTCAAAGGACCCTTTGTACTGTCAAGTTGAATTTTTAGAAAGACTCGAATTTTTTGAAAGACTTAATTTTTTTTTTCCAAACACTCGAATTTTTCCAAAGACTAGAATTTTTTCGAAGATTCGAATTTTTTCGAAGGCTCGAATTTTTCCAAGGACATTAATTTTTCCAAAGACTCAAATGTTTGATATTCAAAATGCGAGATGTGCGAAATTGGCCATCATCCAAATCATCGACCACCACTTAGATCGGCCTCCATTGCCCGTCAATGATGGGCACTCTTTACTAGTATATATGTATATCCATTGCCCGTCAACGATAGACACTCTTTACTAGTATACATATATACTAGTAAAGAGTGCCCATCGTTGACGGGCAGTGGAGGCCGATCTTCATAGAAATGCATTTTTATTTCAACCTTTCTCGTGGAAAGTTTGATAGTTTAAAAAATCCTTAGAACACCTTTTGAATTTTTGATAATGAAAGTCTCATTTGTTTAACACCTTTCACCATGAAAGTACATACATACATTTCAAAACACTATGTGTGTTGGTAAAGGATAATTTGATTTGGAGTGGGCCCCTTAGATGCATGCATGGGGAGGAGGGCCATGCATCCTTTTCCCCATACATGTATCCTCCTCCCCAAGTTTTCTAGTTACAAACTCTCATGCATGGGTGAGGGGAGGAGCATGCATGGTGCACCCATTATGTTGGTTCAATTATATATATATATATATATATATATATATATATATATATATATATATGATAATCTACTCATGATACTGTGCCTACGCTTGTAGGCTATTCAAAGTGATAATTGGACAAAGTATGCAATTCCAGGAGTGCCGATATGGATTCACTTCTACAAGAATTCAGATCTCTCTATTGGTAATGCACTAATCATTCTTTAATTATTCCGCATTTGGTTATAATTTAAAGATGACTCTAGAAGTGCCTTTTATTCGAGTTGGTCTATACTCTCTATTTGAAAAAACACATCATGATGTACTTGCAGTTGGAGTCAAAGCATTTTCCATGGCTTTACCTGCCCTTATGAAGGCCTATGAACAAGGACTTGTCGAGTATTTTGTATTCACGGCAATAAAACCATCTTCTTGATACTCTCTCTATTGATGCTTATCATCGTTTAGATTGTCATGGCTTTTTGAACTCCATAACTTGTTTAGAGCATTGGTTTTGAGCTTTCTCATGCCATGCTTAGGTGGTGAACCTAAGCCTTTCTCAAGAAATTGTAAGTGCATGTGGAAAGGAGAGATCTTTTCAATGGCAATGATTTTCTTGTTTAATGAAGTATTTGAAGTGTGAGTTTATTTCTCTTCATAGTAGAACAAATTCCACATTTATCTTTTGCATTACGATAACTCCAACATGTTTATAATATCAAGAAGTCAAGAGTATTACTTTGACCACTCTAATATAACAAAATAGAATAATCATTTTAAGAGAATACACCAATTCAATCACTCAAAATATCTAGCAGATCCATTAAGTCTCAGATAATTATAATTCAATCCAGAGTACTGCAGTTACTCTAATGAATTAATAGCCCCATTTCTAGCATTTCATGTAAGAAATCAACAATCCATCCGAATTTCAATACATTTAACTGTCTCCTATAAATCCGGAGATGTAGATTGAACTTGTACACAAACACATATAGATTACAATTGTAGCAGAATACAGTCCACTAAAGTAAGAAAAACTCTCCATAAGTAAAAGCAATTTACTTAACGAAAAACGACTATGAGACCCATAGGACTCAATAAAATACTAGAGTAAAGAGATTTAGACTTACAAAATGTTGATCTAAAATCTCAACTCAGATTGGAAATTACACTTAAGAATTTGTATATTTCTTGATTGTCCTCCGATTAAGTATCCATTTATGATTCGTCAATCACAAATAGTTAAACTCTTATGATTTGTCAATCATAACTATTCGTTTCACCAATTAAGTTTTTATAGGAGTAATCTAATCACTCAAGTTAGTTCCAATGATTTAGAAATCTCAAATGTCTAGGTGCAGATCTTAATTGTACCAGTACAACACCACATTTAGATCCTTATCCAAATCACTTTTAAGCTAACCAATAAATCTTTCAGAACAAGACTCGTTAACTTTGCAAGTAATTTCTCAACACAATACTTGATCATATGTCTATGTTCACTGACTAGGTTAAGTGCACCAAATAACCCTAGTAACCAAGAATACATAGTAGATCCGTACATGATTAATTGTACACATATGAGAACAATCTCACTATGACCCAATACATACACATATGTCCTTATCTAGCAAATGTTAAAATTGTCACTTCTAGCTTGATATATTTGATCAATCATGAGATCTATATTCATGATAGGGTCTCACACATCACGGAGCCTATTCCCACATGTGAAAGGATGTACAAAAAGTACTTGATAGTAGTTAGATTGATTTTGGTTCAATCTACACAAGTGTGAACTTGATTTGTGGCAAGAATCTAAGAAAAAGTCACTTTGACCAATTTCCATGTAATTAGCTTGCACTTCCATGTGAATGAGTAAATGCTTCCACATGCCAAGTTGTTGTTCACATGTGTGGATCAGGTTGTAGAGGATAAGATTTAGATATTCCACTAGATCCTATTCTATAGGGTTCCATATTTGTGGAAGACTAGCTTTTTGGTTTCTAGCTAATGTGATAAGTCAACTTTGGATAATGAGCATATTTGGCTCCCATTGGTTGGATCTAGATGACTAGGCACTCTTCACACATGTGAAGGCCTGCTTGTGAAAGTATTGTACTTTAGGACCATAAATGGATCTACAAAAGATCCACAAGAGTGATCGGATGCTTGCTTAACAATCTATCAAAAAACTAGTCATCAAAAAGTTGATCTAGATTGGCAATTTGACAAACAACAAGCATTAACAATCAAAAGCATTGATAAACATTGAGATCTAAGCCCACACGTGTGTACTGTAGGCTGTAGTACGGCCTTCAACCTGAGAAACAAGTAGAAATTGATTTGGTTGCATTTGGATCACAAAAACTCAATGTACATAGTGAACTAGCTTGAGATTGCCAATGAGCTCCAAAAATTTTCTATCTTCTCACTATGGGAGCTTGGAATACATAGCAAATTAGATTTCCTTCTTGAAGTTAGGTGGATTTCCAGCATGTAATAAGGAAGTTAACTCACCTTTCTTGTCCTAAAATGAAACCCTAGCCTAGATCCTAGAGTTATGCTTGGTAGGTAGCTAGTTGGTCAAATTTTCACCTTAAACTTAGGTGTAGGTCCTATAAAGTGTGAAAAATGCAAAAATAAGCTTCGTAGAGGCCAGAAATCATGTATATAGGATGATTACACATGTGTGGAGCCTGTTCTCACATGTGGAAATAGTGTACTTGTCATGTACCATAATCATATAGGTTGTACATATGATTTAATTCAAGTTCAGGTGGCTAAAAAGGCCAAAAACTAGTTTTCTAGACATATGACACATGGCATCAATCTATTGATTGCATGAGCCACATCCTTTGGTTAGGTGTCATATCCCATGTGTAGAGGACAGCTCACATGTGTGGAATAAGCTGAAGTAGGCAAATTTTGACTTCTAGAAGATTTCCAAGAAGATTTCCATATAGAAGGAAAATGAACCAAAAGTGCGCAAGATAGAAGGTTTTGTCCAAGTGTCAGTTTTGCATGATGAATCATCATATGACAAAGCACCTTCACACATGTGGGATCATAGGGATGATCAGTACCACGAGCTCCCACTTATTGTATATATAGAGCCACATTTGGCCATAATCAATGTGAGACACCAATCTTGGTTTTGGAAGCAATTTTGAGTGATTCTCTCCATTTATTTACATTTGTTTTGATTGTTTTGAGGTTCTATCAATGTGTACTTGATTTTCAGGTTGGAGTCTGTACTCAGACAATGTTTCACATGTGTGAAACCATAAAGTACACTTACCTTCAATTAATGATTGTTCTTGTTAGGATTTTGTGTCTAAAATTGATTTAGATTGATCTTAATCTGAAGTAGATTGATAGATCAAGTAATCTGACAACCAATCCCTCTTGAGGATCAGATTAGGATCCACTCTTGGTCCTTTTTGTACTTTCTGCACATGGTATCAGAGCCTAGTACAAGAGTTTTTGTTGAAATTGATAGGGTTAATCGAAATCAAAGCCAAAATTAGCAATTTTTTGGAAACTAGTCAAATTTTGGGTAGCGAGTTGGATTTGATAGATATTCTCAAAATTATTGGACCAGGACTTGTTGTGGGATGTAGGAACTCTTTTTACACGTGTAAGACTGTACAGCTCTGGTTCTGGCTGAGAAATTTTAAAAATTTGTACAATTTGACTCACACACCCAATTTGAGAGTTTTTTGGTGCAAAATCAAGCATTTTCTATAGAGAATCTAATGCCTTGATTAGTTCTTGGATTAGATCAGCCAAGAAATTAAATTTGAAGCTTGAAATAGGTGAATTAATTGATCATCTCTTATTTTTTGAGTGCATGTTGAAGTTGAGAGAGATTTTGCTAAAAATCATAGATTAAGGAGTGATATGCAAGGTGAGAGGTTGAAATCCATTGTACCATCACTCTAGATTTGCTCAAGAGTGATAGGGTCAAGTTTAGAAGCATCAATTTGCTAGAAAACATCTTTGGATTTGTCCTCCAAGTGAAACCTTTGAGAGTTTTTAGTGCATGTAGAGCATCTATGCAAATCTTTTGTAGAATTTGACATAGATTGGCTTAAATTGAGAGTTCTAGAAAAGAGATTGAGATCCAAGTCACATTGCTCAACCCTACTCAATTTGTTTGAGTGATTTTAAGGTTTGAAAAGAGTCATTAAGGTGTCTATGACAAATGTGTAGAGAGAGATCCAATTTTGTAAGAGTTCCTTCCTTTGTAGAGGGCAAGATCTAGAAGCTCATTTTGTGTTGTTATTGGTGGAGAGTTTGTCTTCTCCTAGGTGATCAAATCTTTCTAAGTGACATTAGCTCTTTGAAGCATAATATATTAGTGAGAAAAATCACAACTTTTGATTTTGAATTTCATTCCAAGTCTCTAAAGGTAGAGTAATTGGTAGAATCCAATAGGGGTGATTGAATCAATTTATTGAGCAAAAATTGACATAGTATGTATGAAGCTCAAATTAGTTCTATTCAACTTTCTTTGTAAGAGTGTGAGGGTAAATTTGTGATTCCATTGGATTTCTAGAATGAGGAGGAGTCCATATTTGAGTATTCATGCATGGTTGAGATCTTTGTGAATATCTAGTTGTCTATTTTTTTAAGCTTTGTGAAAAATTGGTGGTATAGTTTGTTGTCAAATCAAATCAAATTCATTCCAAATATCAAGTGTGAGATTAGTTGGGTCAAGAATCATTCTCAAAATAAAAGTACTTGGACTTTCTTCATTCTTTTGCAAACAAGAAAAGATTTGCCTTCTTAGAGTCAACACTCTAGAAGTAGACTTGGATTCATAAAGCTTCTTCAATGAATTCCAAGCTTCCAAAGATGATGTGCACTTACCAACTTCCTTGAGAAGTTCATTGGTAACATTCATCTTTATCATGTGTAGAGCCTTCTTGGCCCTCTTGTCATACCTCAATTGATCTTGTTGTGTTGCTGGTCTCTCCTCCAAACCTACAACAATATCCAAAACATCATTCATCTCAAGAAGTGACTCCATCCTCACTTTCCATAATGAATAGTTACTTGAGGTAAGCCTATCATTGGCTTCCAACATGACTCCAATTGAGGTTGCCATGTAGCAATAACTTGATCTTCTCTTTCAACCTGCTTCAATGCACAAAGCACTCCTTTGAACAACAACAAATGCTTTCAAAAGAAATCACCAAGATTTGAAACTATCTCACAAATTCTCTTCTAGCACTTATCCAAGCAAATCAACACATAGAATCATGGAATCTTGATCAACCTATAATCTATCCTCAATCTAATGACTTTTGCCACTTCCTAAGATTGAAACACACTCAAATGAAGTCCAGAAACCTCACTATCTAGAGATCCAATCAAAATTAGGGTTTTGACAAAATCACAAAAAATTGACTATTTCAAATCTACATGCAAATGCTGAAAATTTGATATGCAATCTATAAGCCACCACTTAGGCTGAACCAATGATCCAAAAATCGGTCAAATCCAGCATGTGAATTCAAAAAACGGAATTGAACAGGTATATTGACCTATTTAGTGTTTTGATCTACAAAAGATCCAATCTACAAAAGCAAAAAATCCGATTTTGGTGTAGAATCCTCTCTAGCATGCTCTAGACTTGATATCTTCACCAAATCATTGATAGATCTGATTTTCTTCTTCATAACCTGAAATACAAGCTCTGATACCATGTGAAAGATTTCAGATCCTTAAGATCCAATCTACTTGAATGATCTTTGGTTAGAAAGAGAAATACACTACCAATTTCACCAATGTAGAAAAATCAGCATCTACACACAATTTGAGATGCAAACACTAATAGAACTTGATCAAACTTGAATGAAATGATAATGTACTGTTGCTATCCGTACAAAATCAGCAAGCTACTATATTTCACACGTGTGGATCCAAAAATAACAAATATAGATCATTCTACACATAGAATTGCAAGCAATCACCAAGATAGTGCACCAATGGATAGTAGAACCCAAGAGAACCATGTATAAGCATGAAATGAGATAGAGAAGAGAGAAGATGACTCTCTCCACGAGTTACATCCTTTTATAGCAGGTCCAAACCCTATTTGGCCACTTGGCTTTCCCACCAAAATGCTAACCCTACCAATTTTGGGTCTAGATTCAATGTACCCAACTTATTCAAATTGAATCTACTCAAACTCGCATTCTATCTTTCCCACACTTTCAAAAAGTGTTTATTCAAATAAAATTTAGACCAATGAACTTTGAAAAGTCATTTTCTAAGTCTAAAAACAAGTTTTGGCCTCAATATGCCAAATATGGAAATATTGCAAAATGTGATGAAACTAGTTGAATCTTTCACAGGCACCATCTCTTTGTGTCTAGAATTCTCAAAATACATGGATCTAGAAAATGTCCTTTATGTACCATCAATCACCAAGAATATGTTTAGTGTTGGTCTACTCTTAAAAAGTGGTTTGGATGTCCACTTTAAGCATGGTGTTTGTTTCATCTTGAAGAATGATGTTTGCATTGCAAAGGGATTTAAGCATGGAAGATTGTTTAAGTTGGAAGCTAGTGTTGCTTTTGAGAGGGTGAGCTTGGCAAAGGAGGAGATCACTCGAGAGGAGATCTTGACAAAGTGTGATATTGCTTGCATTGAGGAGGGGCATCAAAAGGAGGAAGATCTTGAGGATCAGACTCAAAGCATAAGAATTCCAAGGGAATCTTCAATGACAATGGCCGAATCATCAAATTGCATGCAAATTTTTCATTCAAGTGTGGATCTTGCAAGGATGGTGAGCATTGGAGAGTCTACTATCTTTGAGTACTTGTTGGATAGTATTAATAGACATGGAGTGACTTGTTGCTTATCTTTAAGGTCTATGATGTTTAGTACTTTGTATGACAAGGCAATGAAAATTTAAGCTTTCAAATCTCCATTTGTTGTTGATAAAGCAATTTTGTTGGATAACTATTTTTGTAATAGTTTGAATAGTGTCATAAAAGTTGAAACATCATTTGTATTGAAAATCTTTGGGTCCACATGCTTTGAGCATGATCATTTCAATGTAAGGAACAAAGATTATCCTATTTCAATGATAGGAATGATGGTAGTGTTTTGCTCAATGGTGGAAATGTGATCTTTCAAGAGTGGAAGATCTGTAAACTTGAAGAAGCACCTTTGGATCAACACTTTATTCAATTCATTGATGTTTTGGAGTCAAGTCAAGTGGAGGAGCAAGCTCAAGACCCGAGGACTCCAAGAAGAACCTTGAGTATCAAGATGGAACCATCTAGGCTCAATCATATGGATCAAGCAAGGCAAGTTGTCTTTGGCAACATTACATATGCACTTAATAGTTTAATTGATGTATCTTTAAGTGCACAAAATGTCTTGGAATCCAGGGCTTGGCATGATGTATATTTTTGAAGCGTGCTACATATATATAGACACATTTGTGGAACATCTTGTAAGGGATCCTTTAAGAGGTGGTAAAAGATCCTTTATGGACATCATTCTCTATTGGAGTTCAAAATTTCCTTGTTTGTAGCTAGATTTTTTAGACACTTCTAAAAGCATTCATTCATCTATCAAGAGAGTTGTAGATAGATCAAGCTAAATTTGAGGAGTGTGAAGAATTTTCAAAAATTGGTAAATCTAGCTTGATCAAAAACCATGAAGAATAGTGTAAATTTTGTACATAATTGGGTTCCACACATGTATGGCCAAAATGCCACATGGCAACCCACTCCTAATGTAGGTTAGGTCAAGTCAAGAGAGTTGGTCATGTCTATTTGGTGGTCATCCCTACTTTATGTGTAAAAAGTACAAAAAGGACCAAGAGTGGATCCTAATCTGATCCTCAAGAGGGATTGGTTGTCAGATTACTTGATCTATCTATCTACTTCAGATTAAGATCAATCTAGATCAATTCTAGACACAAATCCTAACAAGAATAATTATTAATTGAAGGTAAGTGTACTTTATGGTTTCACACATGTGAAACACTGTCTGAGTACGGACTCCAACCTGAAAATCAAGTACACATTGATAGAACCTCAAAACAATCAAAACAAATGTAGACAAATGGAGAGAATCACTCAAAATTGCTTCCAAAACCAAGATTGGTGTCTCACATTGATTATGGCCAAATGTGGCTCTATATATACAATAAGTAGGAGCTCGTGGTGTATGACCATTCAATATGCGCTTCCTATGATTATCAAGATTGCTTATGCTAGAAACATAAGTCCAAAAATCACCACAACTTGGCATGATTTCTCCAATATTGAAATCAAAAGGTATTTCCATCTCAATAAGGCTAACTACTTGCTTATGGATATAAGTGTCCATTTTGGATGCTTCACTTATTCTCATAAGAAGTTTACAACTTGCCTTTAAGATTGAAAACTTACAATTTTCATCTTTATGAATGAACACATCATTAATGATCTTATTGAAACCAAAAGATCCTACATTATGAAGATATTTCCATTTCCTTGACTTCATAACTAATGTAAGCTTACAAGGAAAACATATTTTGCTATCTTTTAAGGCATCACACTCAACTAGTATTGACTTAATCCACCTTTGAGATACAAAAATGCCTTCAAAGCAAAATAGATCTTCATAAGTTGACATGAGAGCATAAATGAAACTATTTTCATTTTGTGATTGCTCCTTATTCTTGATTGATTTCTCTTGGATAATAACAATAAGTTTTAACTTGTCCAAAGTTCCAAGCAAACTACTCTCCAAGGACATGAAATAAATCCAAGTTACTTTCATGAAATTGACATCTATCTTTGCATTTTGAACCAGACAATGCACTTCCAAATGAAAAATTTCAAAAGATTTGACATGTGTTGTGATGGACTCTTGAACACAAATCTTGCAAGTCCTTGTGAGACTCCAAGCCTCATTCACCTTTCCACAAAGGAAACACCTTCCCTTGGACTTGTCATTCTTGTATTTGCATTTCAAACTTGAAGCTCCATCCTTCACCTCGGCCCCCTTGCTTTGGTTCTCCTTGGATGGATTGGTCTTCTTTTTGTAGCATCTTGAGAAAATATATCTTCCCTTGCCACAAAGGTATGTCATGTGAATAAAAACCTGTGATATGATTCTACAAATGTAATTTGTGACTTTGAAGAGACTAGATTTGAACATCTTACAATAATCTAGAATGATCTACAAAAGATCTAGCTCACAAACCTAAGAATCAATCTTCACACTAATGACTAGTCACTTGGAAACTTTGCTTTGATCACTAAGACAAAAGCACACAATATTTGAATCAAATCACAAAAGAAATAAGATACAATCTCCTATTGGACTCCTCAAATACCAATGACTCTTTCTTTTGAAAGTTGAAATGGATATGAAAAGATTTGACACCTAGATTTTCTTTTTCACTTGACTAGTTCTCTCGACACTTGAGATTCTTGAACAAAAGATGGGTCTTGTCTCAAACACATGAAAATCAAAATTAATCACTTCTTTTGATGAGTTAGCTTGCATAGATGAAAGCATTAAGGAAGGATAGCTTATTCAATTGATTCTTAATGGCTTCTTGGATGCTCATGCTAACATTGTTCAAAGTATTGCTATTCAAAAGACTTTGCCAAGTTTGATGGATCTTCAAGAGATCTTGATCAATGAGGAATATAGGCTTCAAGCAAGAGGTGGATCTACATCGACACTTCAAGAGGATGCTATGTTCACAAAGGGAAAATTCAAGGGCAAAACGAAAAGCAAGTGGTCTAAAGGGCAAGATCAAGTGGATGCTTCTTCAAGTGAAAAAAAGAAGGATAGATCAAAGCTCAAGTGCTTCTATTGTGGCATCAAAGGACACTTTGAAAGTGAGTGCTACAAGAAGAAGAGAGATCAAGGAGACAAGCAAGGTAATCTTACTCTTGATGAGGATGGTTTGGATGTGCAAGATGCAAATGATGATGCCTTTGTGATGTCTTCATGTATGCTGGCTAATGATGGAGATCTGGATCCTTGGTGGATTGATAGTGGAGCAAGTTCACACATGACCTTTCACAAAGAGTACTTCACTTCTTTGTTGGCATATGGAGATGACAAGAGGGTGATCTACACGGGCAATGATGGTGAGTGTGCAATCAAAGGGATTGGCACAATTCCTATTTCTCTCTCTACAAATAGGAATGTTCATTTGGAGGATGTCTTGTTTATTCCATCTATTACCAAGAATTTGCTTAGTGTTAGTCAAATGCTAAGTAAGGGCCTCAAGGTGGAGTTTGATGGAGATGCTTGTTTGATCAAAAGGAAGGATGTCTTGATTGGAAAAGGTAAAAGGAAAGGGAAGTTGTTCAAACTTGATGCTTGTGTTATTGCTAACCAAGTTGGATGTGTTGCAAGGGAGCAAATTTCTATTCAAGAGGTTTGGCACAAAAGGATGGGACACCTCAACTTCAAGTCATTGGAGGTAATGGCAAGGAAGAAGGTTGTGATTGGTCCTCCAAGTTCCTTAAGTAATGACAAGCATGTTTGTGAGTCTTGTGCTTTGTCTAAGTCACATAGACTATCTTATACTAGATCTATTTCTAGATCTACAAAGCCTTTTCAACTTGTACATTCGGATATTCATGGATTTACTACAATTAGCAATAATGGAGCTAAGATGTATGTAGCATTCATTGATGATTTTAGTAGATTTTGTTGGATCTATCTACTATGGAGCAAGGATGAAGTGTATGATGTCTTTGTCAAGTTCAAGAATGCAAGGAAGAACCAATTTTCCACAAAGATCAAGTGCTTGAGAGGTGACAATGGTGGTGAGTACATATCTAACAAGTTCAAGGCCTTTTGTGATGAGCATGGGATCAAGAGGGAGTATACAACATCAAGGACTCCACAACAAAATGGAGTGGCTGAAAGGAAGAATAGGACTTTATGTGAAAGTGCTAAAGCTATGAGGTTAAGTGCTAATCTTGACAAACCATTTTGGGATCAAGCTTTGTTGTGTGCCAATTTCTTGTGCAATAGGTGGCCGAGTGCTATTTTGGATGGAAGGACACCTTTTGAGATGCTATTCAAGAGGAGGCCGAGTGTCAACTTTCTAAGAACCTTTGGATGCACATGCTATGTCAACATTACTCTTGATGATAGGACCAAGGAGGATCCATCTTCAAGAAGAGGTATTTTTGTTGGATATAGTGAGGTGAGTAAAGCCTACAAGGTTTACATTCCTTCTACTAACAAAGTGATTGTTGGTAGAGATGTCATTTTTGATGAGGGAAATATTCCAAAGGTGTCTTCAAGCATGATTGATGGTAAAGTAGATGGTTCTAACATTCTTGATGTTGATGAGAAGGATCCTACTTTGGATGGTGGTGATCATGGACCTTCATCAAGTCAAAAGCCAAGGAGAACATCAAGAGAAAGACAAGTACCTTCAAGGCTCACATATGATCAAAAGGGTAAGAAAGTAGTTTCTGAAAATTATATTGCTTTCCTAACCTCTTTAGATGATCCTACAAGTGTAGATCAAGTAAGGAAAGAAGAGGAGTGGATCCAACCAATGGATCTTGAGTATCAAGCTCTTATGAAGAGTGAAACATCTTTTGGAGGATCTTCTTGTGTACATGGAGCTATGCAAGTGGATGGATGTTCTTGCTGTAAAATCAAGTATTGGATCTGGAAAACAAAATTTGTTCAATGACTTTGATGATCAAGTTGAAGATCAAGAAATTGATCTCAAAGCGCTTCAACTAATCAAAAGGGAAGTTGGCAGTTTGGAGCTAGTCAAGAGCATCAAAGGAGAGACCTCCATGTCTCATAATGATCACAACAACTATGACCACACAATATGCACTTCCTATGATTATCAAAATTACTTATGCTAGAAACATAAGTCCAAAAATCACCACAACTTGGCATGATTTTTCTAATATTGAAATCAAAAGGCATTTCCATCTCAATAAGGCTAACTACTTGCTTATGGATATAAGTGTCCACTTTGGATGCTTCACTTATTCTCATAAGAAGTTTACAACTTGCCTTTAAGATTGAAAACTTACAATTTTCATCTTTATGAATGAACACATCATTAATGATCTTATTGAAACCAAAAGATCCTACATTATGAGGATATTTCCATTTCCTTGACTTCATAACTAATGTAAGCTTACAAGGAAAACATATTTTGCTATCTTTTAAGGCATCGCACTCAACTAGTATTGCCTTAATCCACCTTTGAGATACAAAAATCTCTTCAAAGCAAAATGGTTCTTCATAAGTTGACATGAGAGCATAAATGAAACTATTTTCATTTTGTGATTGCTCATTATTCTTGATTGATTTCTCTTGGATAATAACAATAAGTTTGAGCTTGTCCAAAGTTCCAAGCAAAATACTTTCCAAGGACATAAAATAAATCCAAGTTACTTTCATGAAAGTGACATCTATCTTTGCATCTTGAACCAAACAATGCACTTCCAAATGAAAAATTTCAAAAGATTTGACATGTGTTGTGATGGACTCTTGAAGACAAATCTTGCAAGTCCTTGTGAGACTCCAAGCCTCATTCACCTTTCCACAAAAGAAACACCTTTCCTTGGACTTGTCCTTCTTGTATTTGCATTTTGAACTTGAAGCTCCATCCTTCACCTCGGCCCCCTTGCTTTGGTTCTCCTTGGATGAATTGGTCTTCTTTTTGTAGCATCTTGAGAAAAAATATCCTCCCTTGCACAAAGGTTGCACTCAGGATCCTTTCTTTCCTTCAATAGGATGCCACCTATTGATGCCATGTGAATAAAAACTTGTGATATGATTCTACAAATGTAATTTGTGACTTTCAAGAGACTAGATTTGAACATCTTCAACAACCTAGAAGAATCTACAAAAGATCTAGCTCACAAACCTAAGAATCAATCTTCACAATAATGACTAGTCACTTGGAAACTTTGCTTTGATCACTAAGAGAAAAGCACACAATCTTTGAATCAAATCACTAGAGAAATCAGATCCAATCTCCTATTGGACTCATCAAATACCAATGACTCTTTCTTTTGAAAGTTGAAATGGATATGAAAAAGATTTGACACCTAGATTTTCCTTTTAACTAGTTCTCTCAACACTTGAGATTCTTGAACAAAAGATGGGTTTTGTTTCAAATACATGAAAATCAAACTTGATCGCTTCTTTTGGAGTCACTCTTGACCCAACTAATCTCACACTTGAGATTTAGAATGAATTTGATTTGATTTGACAACAAACTATACCACCAATTTTTCACAAAGCTTAAAAAATTAGACAACTAGAGATTCACAAAGATCTCAACCATGCATGAATACTCAAATATGGACTCCTCCTCATTCTAGACATCCAATGGGATCTCAAATTGACCCTCACACTCTCACAAAGAAAGTAGAACTAATTTGAGTTTCATACATACTATGTCAATTTTTGCTCAATAAATTGATTCAATCACCCCTATTGGATTCCACCAATTACTCTACCTCTTAAGACTTGGAATGAAATTCAAAATCAAAAGTTGTGATTTTTCTCACTAAGATATTGTGCTTCAAAGAGCTAATGCCACTTAGAAAGATTTGATCACCCGGGAAGAGACAAACTCTCCACCAATAACAACACAAAATGAGCTTCTAGATCTTGCCTTCTACAAAGGAAGGAACTCTTAGAAAATTGGATCTCTCTCTACACATTTTCCATAGACACCTTAATGACTATTTTCAAATCTTAAAATCACTCAAACAAATTGAGTAGGGTTGAACAATGTGACTTGGATCTCAATCTCTTCTCTAGAACTCTCAATTTAAGCCAATCTATGTCAAATTCTACAAAAGATTTGCATAGATGCTCTATATGCACTAGAAACTCTCAAACATTTCACTTGAAGGACAAATCCAAGGATGTTTTCTAGCAAATTGATGCTTCTAAACTTGACCTTATCACTCTTGAACAAATCTAGAGTGATGGTACAATGGATTACAACTTCTCCTCTTGCATATCTTGCTTGGTGGATTCAGCAGCTGCTGCTCCTCGGGCACCACCCACGCATGAAGAGATGGATGATGAGATCTATAGAGAGTTATATAGATAGGCGTAGGCTGATGCATGGTCTACGACGTCCGAGGAGGGCAGACATGCAGAGGGATAGGGCTGAGGAGGGGGATGATGAGGACTTGGAGGGTGGAGAGGAGCTTGGGACTGACTATTAGGAGGAGGAGGAGTGGGTTGAGGGAGATATGGAGGAGGATGAGGAGATGGGGGCGGAGGCACATGGGGATGACCTGGTTGACTTGCTGGTGGACCCTAATGTGGAGACAGAGGAGGAGCTAGCCATTCCTGCATGTAGGCCTAGGGGGAGACCTAGAGGTGTTGGGAGGGGGGGTTGAGTTTGTTTTTTGTAGACAAGAGTGGAGAATCACAAGAAACCGTCGGCCAGACATCATCATAGTGGGTAGGGCCATCCTAGGGCGTTGGATCACAGCCACTTGACACATAGACACGCAGGGGTAGACACAGGGGTGGGGCAGGCAGAGGGGGGCCAAAGGAGGGGAGAGAGGTAGAGGCAGAGGGAAGATCCAGAGTCAGAGCATGCAGTAGAGAGCCAGAGCACGTGGCAGAACCAGGGCCACACCATGGCATATGGCTCCTTCCATTTCTGATTCATCTACAGACCTTTGGGATCTACAGTCAGGCACAAATTCAGATGATGGTTCTTACCATGACTCTGACGAGCCTTAGTTGTGTAGTTTTCATTATGTTCATGGAACATCATTGTACCCTATTTTGGTGCCATGTGGTCTGATATTATATATTAGATGATCCTATTCACAACAATGTAACGATTCAGTACTGTTCTTTGTGTGTGAGTGTTTGTGTATGTGTGTGTATGAGAGAGAGAGAGAGAGAGAGAGAGAGAGAGAGAGAGAGAGAGAGAGAGAGAGAGAGAGAGAGAGAGAGAGAGAGAGAGAGAGAGAGAGAGAGAGAGAGAGAGAGAGAGAGAGAGAGAGAGAGAGAGAGGAGGGAGAATTTGGGACATCATGTTTTTTTTATTAATGCACTTGGGAATTCACCTAAACTGACTAGCCTGCACCCGAAACATTCGGCAAAATACACAATAATTATGCTCTTAATTAGGACTTTCACCTGATACCCATATTGTTAAAAAAAAAATCCAAAAAAAAAAATGAAAAAAAATGTTTTTAGAAATTATTTCATATTTCAGAAACACGTTTCTGAAACGCATTTCAGAAACATAGTGCAACTATGATATATATATATATATATATATATACTAGTTGTAAGTGCCCATCGTTGATGGGCAATGGACACCGATCTAGGTGGCGGCCTATGATTTGGATGATGGCCGAGCTCGCACATCTTGCATCTCGAATATCTAACATTCGAGTCTTTGAAAAAATTCGAGTCTTCGAAAAAATTCTAGTTCTTGGAAAAATTCTAGTCTTCGAAAAAATTCGAATCTTTGGAAAAAAAAATCGAGTCTTTGGAAAAATTTGAGTCTTTTGAAAAATTTGACTTGATAGTACAAAGAGTCCTTCGATCATTAGGAAAAATTTGAGTTGACAATTCGATCCTTCGAAAAAATTCGAGTATTTGGAAAAATTTGATCCTTTAAAACTTGAGTCACTGAAAAAATTGAATCTTTGAAAAAATTTGAGTCATTTCGATACATTGGAAACATTCAAGTCTTAGGAAAAAATCGAGTCATCGAAAAAATTCGAGTCATTGATCCATTGAAAAAATTCGAGTCTTTGGAAAAATTTGAGTCATTAAAAAAATTTGAGTCGTTCAAAAAATTCAAGTCATTCAAAAATTTGAGTCATTTAAAAATTTCGAGTCATTCAAAAATTCGAGTCGTTCAAAAATTTGAATTTTTTCCATAAAAATCGAGTCGTTCCAAAAATTCAAGTCGTTCGAAAAAATTCGATTCATTGAAAGAATTCGATCCATTGGAATAATTCGAGTCTTTGGAATAATTCGAGTCATTCCAAAAATTTGAGTCATTGAAAAAATTGAGTCTTTCCAAAAATTCGAGTCGTTCAAAGAATTCGAGCCATTGAAAAAATCCGAGCCATTCAAAAATTCAAGTCATTGGAAAATTTTGAGTCATCCAAGAATTTGAGTCATTGAAAAATTTTGAGTCGTTCAGGAAATTCGAGTCGTTCAAAAATTCGAGTCTTTCGATAAAAAATCGAGTCGTTCCAAAAATTCGAGTCTTTTTGAAAATTTTTGAGTATCTGAAAAAATTTGTGTCATTCCAAAAATTTGAGTCGGGTTTTAATCTGTGCTCAAATTCTGGTAATATACATATATGATGATAAAAAAATATTTTCATTCACAAAAGTATTTTACGTTCCTATTCTTGAACTGGCCTGGTCGAGAGTGGGGCTAATTGAGGCTCTGTTAACATTATTAGCAGACACTTGTGGCCCCACTTGTCTTTTGTAGGTTGCCAATGGTTAATAATCAAGTATGGCTTGGGCCCCAATAGTGTGTCACCATTGTGCCTTCTGCTGCTTCCATGGATATGTTGTTGTCCACAACTTTGACATAGCCTTTGGGAAGATGACAATGACACCATAGACTATGGATTTGCTACTACAAAGCCTGTTCTTCACATCAATATCTTATTGGGAATCAACCATTCGATCTCAAATCTCGAATTTGCACTTTCTAACAAAAAGCTTCCAGATAGGTAGAAAGTAAAGGTCAAGCCTGTTCGGAGGATCTCCTTCACAGAGAGGGCTCTTTCATTTTTGGCACATATACATGGTTTCATAACATTGGACTCACAACTATTTCCTCTTCAGCACTTTTATTGATTGTACAATTGAAATATAGTTGTGTTTAGAAAGGGCCTAAAGGAGATCCTAATATAGGTTGCCTCAGGGACTTTGCAGGTAGCTTTCCACAATCCCTTCCAAAGGGTCCCATATGGTTGTCCATGTTCAGGAGTCTACATTCAAGGTCAAATATAAAAAAGTTGCACAGGCCTTGAGTTTAACACTGCGGGTTTTCCCTTGGTGATCATAATGTTGCATAATAAATTGATCCAACTATCATTGTATGGCTATTGCCATATTTACATGAATTGATTTGTTGAGATTAAAATGTGAGCCTAAAAGTCCATGCATGCTGCATTTACGGATCTTGCATGTCCTCCATTCCTTTTTAGTAAAATACTCTTTAATTAATTTTTTTTTTAATCTACACCTATAAACTTGCAAAATAAATTCTTATGTGAGCATATGGTACCTAATTGGAGGTGTGTATGTGCACCATGCAAGCAAGAGAGAGAGAGAGAGAGAGAGAGAGGGGGGGGAGGGAGAGGGAGAGGGAGAGGGAGAGGGAGAGGGAGAGGGAGAGGGAGAGAGAGGGAGAGGGAGAGAGAGAGAGAGAGAGAGAGAGAGAGAGAGAGAGAGAGAGAGAGAGAGAGAGAGAGAGAGAGAGAGAGAGAGAGAGTAAATGTAGTAAATGGAATCAAGCAACAGGAGCAATGTGCCAAATCAAATGAGTGAGTAGAGAGGGGGAGTCGCTGAGTCCCAAGCATTGCAACAAAGGCTGGGATTCCACGATCCAATGCAAATTTTATTTGTGCTTTATGTGAATCCCATGGAGTGAAAGAGAATGTAAGGACCTCTTTTCTTAACAGATATGCTCCAAAACTTGCTACGTGCAATCAAAAAATAGGATTTCAGAGTATGTTTCCAATTGATTCATAATAAGATCAAACCTACTAAATGAACACATATTGTGAAATTCCATCCTTTGGATCCAGCCACATTACTCAAGACTGTTGTCAGGATTGCCAGCTTTGAAACACGGATTGCTGCCATGCTAATGTGCACTCCCGCACCCGAAGTAGCAAATTTTAGTGGCCAACAACTGTAAACTCATTGGAAAAAAAGGTTCTTTGACCTTTGGTTCCTCAATCCCACATACAACCCAATTGATGATGGCTTTCCTATATTGCCCAATACGATGAGCTTTGGAGATAACTTTGTCTGAGAAGGGATTAACTGATTTAGTAAAGGCTTTTGGCTCTGCAACCACTCAGGGATATAACCCTTCCCATAAAGCAACAACTTTAGCTACAAACATTCCATCAGAAAGCAGTGAAGGGCATAGCTCAAAGAAATGACACATTGGCTAGCGTTGGATCAATAAATCAGCAACCATTAGAATGTAAAAGATTGCTCAAGCAATACTCTAGAGACTCGCCCAGGTAGCACTCCGCTTACCAAGCTCAAATTCAGAATTTGATGTAGTTTGATGCTGGAAATGCGCTCAACAACACTCATTGTTATTAGAACTTTCTCAGAGCAGATTGCTCTCACAAAGCTGTTTCCTATCGGCAACATTGAGACTTTTTCAGTGTACTTCAGAGGCAACACTCAGAAATTTGTTGAACAATGGTTGATAGACATGAAGACTCCTCATGTATCAGCAATTAAGGTGAATTCAATGAGCACTGCGTTCAGAGTCAACATAACAATATCTATGAGCTTAAACCCTAAACCCTATAGCAGGAAATTGATCTATCTATGCCCCAGGTCTACCACATAGACTATAGGCAAAAACAGTGCTCTCAGATACTCTTGAGAATGCACGCAACAGCCGTCTTGAGAGTCATCAGTTATCTGTCTCAAGATTGAGTATTAGGACTACGTTCATGCGTGTCTCAAGGAAGGAAGCAATGTTTGGCTCAGCAGAGGTGTAATTAGCTCAACGATGGTCTTTGACTTCCCTGGCTCTCACCGACTACCATTCAAATTCAACGATGGAACTGCAAGCACAATGGAATGGCTCTTCATGCTTAACAATGGAATCTCGAACCCCCTCTCTATTCCGCAATCTTCCTCACCTGTATACCCCTCCATTGCACCTTTATCTTCTTCTTGAACTCCCAACACCTCACCATTCTGTTTATACATATCTTGTTGTCCTGTAGAAAAGTTCTGTTCATCTGCTTCCAAACAATTAGGCTATGCCATTTCTTGACCAACCATGCCAGAACTTTCAAACCCTAATTAAGAAGGCCCATTTTGAGCAGAGTGCTCACCATTCTGAGCCAAATACTGTTTTACTTCGCTATCTGCCACATGCTTTAGAATATCATCATCCTCAAGGTTATCAGGATTTTTCTGTAGCAGGTGCTTCTGTTGTTGCTGTTGCCAAGGGAGGAACTCGATTACTATGCTGCCAAAACTTCTCTTTTTTGTGCCTTAGTTGGAGCGCTCTTCCCATGTTGGAAGGAGGATCTTGAGAGACGGAGAAAAGGAGAGATGGATCGTGGAGAGAGAGGGAGGGAGAGACAAAGAGGGAGAGAGACAAAGAGAGGGAGGGAGAGGGGGAGAGAGACATTTGAATTTTGAATTGGGAGGTGGGATCAAGGGGAGGTGCAATATGCATGCATGGGGAGGGGGCCCATGCATGGGGGAGGCCCTCATACATGCATCCTCCTCCCCAAGTGTTTTAGTTAAGAAAAGCTCATGCATGGGTGAGGGGAGGAGGATGCGTGGTGCACCCATACACATGCGCAAAACTGTACATAAGTTTAAATATATATATACACACACACACACACACACACACACACACACACACACACACACACACACACACACACACACACACACACACACACACACACACACACACACACACACACACACACACACACACACACATATATATATATATATACATACATATATATACATACATATACATACATATGTGTGTGTGTGTGTATATATATATATATATATATATGTGTGTGTGTGTGTGTGTGTATATATATATATACACACACACACACATATGTATGTATATATATATATATATATATATATATATATATATATATTTACACACACACACACACACACACACACACACACACACACACACACACACACACACACACATATATATATATATATATATATATACACACACACACACATACGCACATGTGTGTGTGTGTGTGTGTACACACACACATATATATACACATACACACATCTATATATTTATTTAAACTTATGTACAATTTTTCGCATGTGTATGGGTGCACCCGTGCATCCTTCTCTCCTCACCCATGCATACACATTTTTTGAACTAAATACAATGGGGAGTAGGATGCATGTATGGGAAAAAGGATGCATGTCCCTCCTCCTCCTGCATTCATCTAAGGGGCCCACTTCTCTCTCTCTCTCTCTCTCTCTCTCTCTCTCTCTCTCTCTCTCTCTCTCTCTCTCTCTCTCTCCCCCCTCGTAGTTCCACTCAAGCCTGCATGGCATACTTACGTGGCATAACTTAGTTGGCTTGCCACACAAGCCTATGTGGCAGACTGCAACATGCCTGCATAGTAGACACAAGCCGCCTGCCATGCAAGCCTATGGTAGGCCTGCGTGGCTTGCCACGCGGCAACTTTTGAGCCCACCTATATATGAATTTTCTTCTCATCAGGAACATCGTGCAGATTGAAGTAACTACTACACTTCTTCTAGCCCGCATAAACCTGTGGTTGAAAATTGAGATTGGGTGAAGACATCAATTTGACTTGATTCAAAAGAACTTCCATTTGCTGATCTCTCATCTGATTACAATTATTCATATCATTGAGTTCCTTACTCAACTACTGACAAATCACCATATAAGATGGCGCACTTGGATTTGCAACTTGATTTGGAGTTTCTTCGGCCATCTTGATATATCTATCTTGGAAATCACTAAATTTAGTTAATATCTGATTAAATCATATATTGTTGGCCAAAAACTGACTAAAATTGACTCCAGTATGGTCAAATCACTATTTTTAGTCAATCTCATAGACATTACAAGAAACTGGAAAAAATCAAAAATTTTGAGTTTTCACACTTTTGGATTTTTTTATTTATTTTACGTTTTTAAAAATTAATAAAAAATCTCAGTCAGTTATTAAGCAATCGAAATCGAAAATTTGATTCACTGTTCGATTCTTAATGTTTCTTGATTAATGTCCCTCAGACATGCAAGACATGCGACATTAAACTGATTTTTTACTTAAAGGATTTTTACGTAAAAATTATGGAGGCCTTCACACGACGCAGGCAGGGCACTGGATATTCAAGCCAACCTAGCACAGCGGCCACAGTAGCACTCTGCATCAGGACGAGGCTACTTAGAAAGCGATCTGCATGCTCTCATTGGATTGATTGGAGGTGCACATGGAATGCCCTCCTTATGTATTCCAAGTACTGAGCAGTGTTGGTGGGCGAGTATAGAGAGTCGCGGCTGGTATCAATAATGGGTATGAACATGGTATCAAAAAACTGACCCGACTGGTCTACCATGTAGGCTTGAGTGGACCTAGAGAGAGAGAGAGAGAGAGAGAGAGAGAGAGAGAGAGAGAGAGAGAGAGAGAGAGAGAGAGAGAGAGAGAGAGAGAGAGAGAGAGAGAGAGAGAGAGAGAGAGAGAGAGAGAGAGAGAGAGAGAGAGAGAGAGAGAGAGAGAGAGAGAGAGAGAGAGAGAGATGGACTCGCAAGTTGCCATTGAAGATTTTGTGGATTTTTGCCATGATATCAATAGTAGTACTATTTTTGATATTTTTTTGTATATTTCAAATTTTTTATATCTTAAATTGCCCGGTCTATACGAGTCTACAACTCCTAGACCTCCTTATGTTGATACCCTACTGGTATTAATGTAATGCCAAGTCTGAATTTGTTCTTTGTATTTTTGATGCACCTCCAGAGGTGGAATTTGCTTGCATCTCCAAAATTCTGATCCATGATAAAAGCATCAGCGATTCTGTCCATAAACTGGTCAAGAATTCTCACCGTTAAGTAACATCATCAACATTCTATCAAAAATCAATGAAAGATAAAAAAAATTCAGACTTGTCATTATGCAGGAGAAGGCCTAGTGTTGTAAAGCTACCTTTACAAGCTTTTCTTCCGGTGCCATTGGCGCCAGCTATGTCCCCGGCGCCGCTCCCGGCTCCAAGTTCCTATGGCTGAAGTTCTTTGATCGGTTGTAGCGGAGTCCAAAGAGCTCAGATCGATGTGCAATCACCTCACATGATCTAGGCATAATTAAAGGAAGCCTGGGGATCAATAAAATCTAGAGAGAGAAAAGACTTTCTAGAAAGAGAAAATCCTAGAGAGAGAAAAACGTGCTTTACCATCTTGGATAGAGTGCTTGGTATGAGGGGGGTGCCGAATCACACCAATACTATAGGGGAGTACGGGTTGCGACTCAGGACGAGCTCCAACCAAGTCTTAGCCTCCCTTGCTGGAATGTTGTCATGGCTCTCGCCTTGGCATGCTAGCGCCCAGGAGACTAGGGTCGGTCACACACTTGAGATGTAACCTTCTCAGATTTATCAATAAAGTGGGATTTTTTTCAAACTGACTCTGATTACCTTCTGGGTTTCAGTGTTTGGTAAAAGCGCCAGTTGTAAGGCCGCTTCCAAATTTTTAAGTTGGCACATAGTTGAGGGTCGTATCCTGGGACGCCAGCGGTATGCCGTCGGGAACATTCGGTCCGTGGTGCCAGCGGTATGCTATCGGGACCATTTGGTCCAGGAACTGGTTGTTTCCGTATCTGTCGCGACTTGTGGTTCTGAGTGTTCCTTGCATGAACGTGAATGGGTTAAGCTCTTTGTTGCACCGGCGTCTCAAAGGGCGTTGGGACTTGAGCGGTTTCCCCAACACGCGCTTAAGTCTAACATTCATCCATCATGCACTTACGTAAAAGCCAATTCAGAAACGTAACAAGCTTAACCATTCAGACTTAAGAAAACTGGATACCCAACCAACCCGAAAGCCAACTTAGAATCCATCCCCAAAAGGTAACCAAAGGCAAAGACAAGCCACACATGAAACCCAAGGCATAGTGGTCGCCAAACTGACCGATTGGCATAGCGGCAAGCCCCATTCGATGACAGGGACCCTTAGACGCCAGCGACGCAAAAAGATTGTAGTAAGGGTCTTTCCTCTTGGACCAGTCCCGGAGGCGAAACCGAAATGGTAATCATCCCCAAGGATCAACTTTATTAGATTTGGAAGAGGTTACATTCATACATAGACTGACCGGTCTCAAGGCCACCAACACATGCTGGGCATTGTGCCTGGCTCGTGTTGGTAGAGGGAGCTGAGACCTGGCGACTGGATTCATGGCACTGGTTGAGCTGCCCAAGTTTCTGTCTGCCGGACTCCCCTTATAGTTCTGTTGTGATTCGATGTACCCCCTCTGTTCTGAAACATAGTGCTTTTTGGTAAAGCACGCTTTTTGGGACTTAGTTTTTATTTTGCTGATTAAGCCTGGCAAGCCTGGCAGAATCAGTCTGGCTCTCAGACATGGGTCCCGGGAGCCCTTCCGGTGGCAGAATCAACTTGCTTCTTGACTAGGCCATGACTCGAGCCCCAGAGCTAGCTCATGACTTGTAACTACTTGACTGGCTCACCACAGGTCGAAGGCTCAGTCCTTGACGTTCTAACTTGCTCTGGGACCTTAGGGAGCGTCACCCCTTAGAGTCTTACAGGGCACGCTGGGTGCACCTAAGTCAGCTTTACAACATCCTCCCCTCGTTTGAAAAAGCTGATGTCCTCATCAGGGCCAAACTAGACCTAGGACGTATGGCACGGGCTTAATTCACCGGCCTTAACAACTTTGAAGCACATGAAAAGTGTAGATTAAGTTCACTTACGTAAAACCCGTGTAAAGCTGCAAGTGATTTATTGACAAACTTAAGAAAGATACTTGGAAGTTCCTTGAACTTCAGAATGGCCATGAATGTTTATGTAGGAGGCATGCCGCTAGGTAGTGTTGTGTGTGCCAATCTGGGAAAACGGCTATTGCTTTGGTTCTTCTACAGATAATCTGCTAGTACTTCAGGGGCTCCCTCCTTAAGTTTGTCTTCGTACTCCCAAGAAGTCTCAATAAGTGGAGCCCATAGCCACTTCACTAGATATTCATGTTGAACGCCAGTTCGCTTTCTATGTGTCAATATTTGTTCTGGTACAAGCTGTCTCTTTATATCATCAAGTGTCGTTGGTGGGTGACGGAGTTCGTGTTGCCGATCAAATCGCTCATCTGGTTTGTACCGTTTGAGTAATGAGATATGAAACACATTGTGTATATCCAAGATGGACGGTAGCGCCAATTGGTAAGCCACTGGGTTGATCTTCTTGGTGACATAATATGGTCTCGCATAAGGTCGAACGAACTTATGAGAAAAATCTTTTGGTAACGCAATGTTCTTTGTGTTCATCCATACTTGATTACCTTCCTCGAATTCCAGTTCTCGTCGATGTGGGTTTACGTCAGCTGCCATACTCCTTTGTGACTGCTCTAAAAATGACTTCACCTTTGTCAGCTCTGTGTGCCACTCATTGATGAATTCCTCTACAGTAGGTACTGGTGTTTCCTGCACGCCTGTAAGAAAAGAACTTGGAACAATCGGTAGTCGACCATTGCTTATCTCGAAGGGTGCCCTTCCAGTAGATCTGTTCACTTGGTTGTTATGTGCAAACTCGAGAATATCCAAGTAGTTGACCCAATCGGATTGGTCCCAAGCGACATAATTTTGTAAATAATGTTCAATCTGTCGATTGACTCATTCCGTTTGACCATCTGTTTGAGGGTGATATGTAGTGCTGAAATTCAGTCCAGTTTCCATGAGGCGAAATAAAAAATTCCAAAACTTTCCGACGAACTTGGTGTCTCGGTCAGAAATAATCGTTCTAGGCAGGCCGTGGTATTTGAAGACACATTTGAAAAATAACCTTGCCACTTCTTCAGCTGTCACTGAATTCTTAGTTGGTACTAGATGAACTTGCTTTGAAAAGCGGTCAACCACCACATAAATTGAGTCGAAGCCTTGGCACCGTGATAGTTGAACAATAAAATCCATGCTCACCGAATCCCATGGGTATGCTGGTACCGGTAATGGTTGGAGTAGTCCTGCTGGAGCTAGCGGTTCCACCTTCACTTGTTGACATGTCGGGCATGTTTGCACATAGGATTCAATGTCTGCCCACATACCTGGCCAATAGAAGCCTCTTTTGAGAAGTTCATATATGCGATTCACCCCTGGATGTCCGGCGGCTAGTACGTCATGATGTTCTCGCAAGACTTTCTTCCTCAGGTTGATGTTGTCTGGGACATATACTTTGCGTTGTTTATAAACAACCATTTGATCTTTCCAAGTGAAATGTTTATGAGGCTTTCCCAGCTAGAATTCGATCATTAAGTCCTTCACCAACGCATCTGCACCATAATTCTCCCTAATTTCTTGGAGTAGGTCGGTCACCTGAGTTGTCACTGTTGCCATCAAGTGTTCCTGTCTACTTAGTGCGTCCGCCACCACATTGTTCTTTCCCGCCGTGTGTACGATGTCTATATTGAATTTCGAGATAAAGTTTTGCCATCGCATTTGCTTTGGCGTGAGCATACCTTGGGATGAGAAGTACTTGAGTGATACATTATCAGTGAACACCTTAAAGGGTTTTCCTGCCACATAATGTCTCCAATGCTCCACTGCTTGAACTACTGCGACCATTTCTTTTTCATGAGTTGGCCATCGTCGCTCTACGTCACTCAATTTCTTTGAAAAATATGCAACAGGTTTTCCGTCTTGCATCAACATGGCCCCAATAGCAAAGTTCGACGCGTCTGTATGTATTTCAAAAGGTTTGCTAAAGTCTGGTAAGGCAAGAATGAGTTCTTGAGTGATCCGTTGTTTTAGTTCTTGGAACGCTGTTTCACATTCCGGTGTCCATGTCATCTTCAGATGAGTCTTGGTCTGCTCCAACAGTGGTGCCACAATTTTGCTAAATGCCTCAATGAATCTCCTGTAAAAGTTACATAAGCCCACAAAGGATTTGATGCCATGAACAATCTTAGGAGCTAGCCAATCCAAGATAGTCTTGATCTTCTTAGGATCCATCCGAATTTGTCCGTAGCCTATAACGTGTCCAAGGAAATCAACTTCCTCTACCACAAATTCACATTTTTCTCTTTTCGCGAACAAGCTGTTCTTCCTTAGTCGTTGAAGGACAGTCCTTAAATGTTTAATGTGATCTTTGAGGCTACGATTAAACACCAAGATGTCATCGATGTACACAATGACAAATTCATCTAAGCAGTCTTGAAAAATGTTGTTCATCAACGTGCAAAAAGTGGCTGGTGCGTTTGTTAGACCGAACGGCATCACCCTGAATTCGTGACTCCCATACCGTGTTCGAAAAGCCATTTTGTGCTCATCGCCTGTAGCTATTCGAATTTGGTGATATCCAGATCTAAGATCTATTCGGCTAAAATATCTGGCATGTTTGAGCTGGTCAAACAGGTCATCAATTCTAGGCATGGGATACTTGTTCTTGATGATACCCTTGTTGAGCATGCGGTAATCCACACACATCCGCAGTGTCTTGTCTGTCTTTTCCATGAATAGTATAGGGGCTCCAAAAGGCGAAGCACTGGGTCTAATGAATCCTTCGTCTATCAATTCGCCAAGTGGTCGTTTCAGTTCCACCAACTCTTCTTGGGACATCCTATAAGGTGCTCATGAAGTTGGTTCTGTTCCTGGTACCAACTCAATCTTATGGTCCACTGGTCTTCGAGGAGGTAACTTAGCTGGGAGTTCTTCTGGAAACACATTGCTAAATTCCTCTAGCAAATCTGCCACCTCCTTTGGCAAGTTTTTCTGTTGTGCATTTTTCCCTTCTGGAACCTCTCTGCAGATACAAAGAAAGCACTTTGACCTTTTCCCTTTCGCCATGCTTTTAATCACAGATGCAGCAACCAGATTTTGTTCAATATCGGTGCCCTTCGCATTCCCTCCAGGTAGAGCTTTTGTCATACAGATCTGTCCCTTGTAATCCAAGAGAACCAAGTTTGAGCTCCTACCCAAAACTGCAATACAATATTCATTTAGCCAGGGAAGGCCCAAAATTACATCGAAGGCATCCATCTCTAAAATCAGAAAGCTAAGTTTAGCCTTCCATCTCCCAATCTGCACCGGGATGTTCAATGTCGCTTTGTCTACGTCCAGTGCTCCCTTTGCTGTTTCTACCTTGAGCGTTGATGTTAAATTTCTGGTCGGCAAGCGGCATTGTTCCACTATGCTCCTTGAAATATAGTTATGTGAAGCTCCAGAGTCGATCATGAAATCTGACTTCCTCACCGCGATCTTTCCGGATAGGAATAGTAATCTTGAACCAATCTTGGGGGTGGCCCCATGGAAGCTCCTTTCCATACTTGTATGTCATGTACACACAAATGTAAATTCCTCCTTCAACTCCCAACTAGATCAGATCACCTGGAAGAAGTTAAGCAGGTTTAGGGGTTATTCAGGTCCAAACAAGCACACCACAAACGAACATACCAACCAAAGCAAACAGAGAGGATCCCTCTCAAGCCACATTCCCCTTGAGACCGGACGTAGGACCTTTGCCTGACTGCGCCCACACAAATCTATCACAGAATTAGCCCACGGGGAAACATCCTTCCAACCATCCGTGCTTTCACCATTAAGTAGCACATTGCCTTAGTCACGCCCCACCACTTTTTGGTCGGTAGCCCTTATAACTAAACGATCGGTAGCTATCCCACACCGGCAGCTAACCACCCGTGCTTTACACCCGAATTCGAGCAGCATCTCTGTATCAATGATTAATCCGTACAATTCGAATATGTCACCCCGCACCCCACAAGGCACAGACCATGCTTTCACCAACCTAATGACAGCACATTGCCTCATTTGTCCTACGTGCAGACGTCGCCAGGCCCGAACCGCGAACACTGACCGTGCTTACACCTCGAGGGCAACACTTTGACTCATCAAGTCCCCCGTTATGCTGACCACCCGTGCTTACACTGTGGGCATCACCTTGCGCAATGGTTGTCTTGACAAATCCCAAAATGTGGGCATCCCTGTGAGACTTGCGTAGCTGACCGGCTAGTCGGCTCTGATACCACATGTTGCACCGGCGTCTCAAAGGGTGCTGGGACTTGAGCGGTTTTCCCAACACACGCTTAAGTCTAACATTCATCCATCATGCACTTACATAAAGGCCAACTCAAAAACGTAACAAGCTTAACCATTCAGACTTAAGAAAACTGGAATCCCAACCAACCCGAAAGCCAACTCAAAATCCGTCCCCAAAAGGTAACCAAAGGCAAAGACAAGCCACACATGAAACCCAAGGCATAGTGGTCGCCAAACTGACCGATTGGCATAGCGGCAAGCCCCATGTCGATGATAGAGACCCTTAGGCGCCAGCGACGCAAAAAGGTTGTAGTAAGGGTCCTTCCACATGGACCAGTCCCGGAGGCGAAACCGAAATGGTAATCATCCCCAAGGATCAACTTTATTAGATTTGGAAGAGGTTACATTCATACATAGACTGACCGGTCTCGGGGCCACCAACACGTGTTGGGCATTGTGCCTGGCTCGTGCTGGTAGAGGGAGCTGAGACCTGGTGACTGGATTCTTGGCGCTGGTTGAGCTGCCCAAGTTTCTGTCTGCCGGACTCCCCCTATAGTTCTGTTGTGATTCGGCGCACCCCCTTTGTTCTGAAACATAGTGCTTTCTGGTAAAGCACGCTTTTTGGGACTTAGTTTTTATTTTGCTGATTAAGCCTGGCAAGCCTAGCACAATCAGTCTGGCTCCCAGACATGGGTCCCGGGAGCCGTTCCGGTGGCAGTCAACTTGCTTCCTGACTAGGCCATGACTCAAGCTCCAGAGCTAGCTCATGACTTGTAACTACTTGATTGGCTCACCACAGGTCGGAGGCTCAGTCCTTGATGTTCTAACTTGCTCTGGGACCTTAGGGAGCGTCACCCCTTACAGTCTTACAGGGCACGCTGGGTGCACCTGAGTCAGCTTTACAACACTTTTGGAGAACGGGCTCTAACCTGTCGGCTGAGTTGGATGGCTTGCTTGGGTGGACGTTACCTGTTTATGGCTGTCCATTCTGGCGTGGCGCCAGGTTGGCTTCCAGCACTCGTGACGAAGCTTTCAGTTGGTTAAGTCTGATGTAAGTCAGACCGCTTGCTTGGAATGGATGTTACTCGTTTGTAATGAAGCTTTGAGTTGGTTAAGTTTGATGTATGTCGAGCGGCTTGCTTGGAGGGAAGTCATCCACATCGGGACCCCCGATCTGGCATGGCGCCAGGTTGGATCTCAATGTTTGTTTTCGGAACTTCAAGTTGGTTAAGTCTGATCGTTGTTGGCGAGTTGGCTGCTTGTATGTCAAGTGGGTTTGGATGGCAAGAGTTGAAGGCTGGGAAGCTAAGTCGTGGTTCCCGGCTCTCTTTGGGATGCCTGCGCTACATGTGGTATCAGAGCCGACTGGCTGGTCAGCTATGTGGATCTCACGAAAATGGCCACGGTTTGGGGTTCATCAAGACAACTGTTGTGCAAGGTGTTGCCCACAGTGTAAGCACGGGTGCGTCCACGGTCAGGGTGGTCGGCAGAATGGGGGACTTGATGAGTTAAGGTGCTGCCCTTCAGGTGTAAGCACGGTCAATTTTCGCGGTTCGGGCCTGCCGCTGTCTGCACATAGGACGGATGAGGCAAAGTGCTGCCTAGGGAGGTGAAAGCACAGCCTGTACCTTGTGGGGTGCAGGGCGACATATTCGAACTGTATGGGTTAACCATTGATACAGAGATGCTGCTCAAATTCGGGTGTAAAGCACGGGTGGTTAGCTGCCGGTGCGAGATAGCTGCCGATCATTTAGCTATAAGGGCTATCGACCAAAAAGTGGTGGGGCGTGACTGAGGCAATGTGCTGCTTAATGGTGAAAGCACGGATAGATGGAAGGGTGTCCTATGTGGGCTGATTCCATGATCGATTTGTATGGGCGGGACCAGGCAAAGGTCCGTTGGCAGGACCATCTCAAAGGGGGACCTTGTCTTTGTTACTTGTTAGTAAACCTGCCTGAGTGTCTTACTTGTATGTATTCATGGTGAGTCTTAGTACTCGTGCTTTGCCTGGTTTGCATGATTGCTTGTGATACAAGGAGCTGATGGCTCGAGAATGAACCTTTTCTTTTGAAGGCTGATACCATCAAACAAAGAGGACTACAGAATCTGTGGGGCGGATTTGCAGTTCAAGTACTCACACGTGAACGACAACGAAACTACTCAATGTTTGCAAAGGATGGATGGCTAGCCTGTTTCTTGGGTTAGTTTCATTTGCCACAACGCCCACCAGACGCAAGCAGGAAGTCAAAAGTTGGAAAGGGCCATTTCAGGGGAGATCTTCTATGGAGCAGTTGGTCTTCATTTTGGGACAGCCACCTTCGGAACTGAAACTCACTGAGCATGGACGATATCCAGAATCTGTGGGGCGGATTTGCAGTTCAAGTACTCGCAAGTGAACGACAACGAAACGACTCAATGTTTGCAAAGGATGGATGGCTAGCCTGTTTCTTGGGTTAGTTTCATTTGCGACAACGCCCACCAGACGCAAGCAGGAAGTCAAAAGTTGGAAAGGGCAATTTCAGGGGAGATCTTCTATGGAACAATTGGTCTTCATTTTGGGACGGCCACCTTCGGAACTGAAACTCACTGAGCATGGGTGATATCTAGTATCAGTTGGGTTTTTCCTCAAAGGGGAAAAGACTAGGATCCTCTTCAGAGATTGGCAACAAGTTGGATCGAGCCATAATCCTAGCAGATGGGAAGCAAAGTGTTGGAAAGGCTTTTTGTCCGAAGAACTCTACTCTAAGTCCAATCAGTTGATTTTATAAGTGGAGGGGAACTATCACACACACCTCTCTCTTGGGGCAAATTTTGAATGAAAGTTGATCAAAATGGGGACAAATTCAAGGTGACCTAGCCATACTCACATGAGGAGACTGGCAAACTTTGGACCTAATAAGTTGACAAGTTTTTGTTGTGGAAAGGAAAGTTTGTTATAGGCTTTTTCTGGACCAGCAATGATGAGGAAACATATGAGTATGCTGGCTTGTGTTACATGTAAGGAAGCTGATCAATGAAGGAACTGTGAAAGTTCAGTCTTGCATGAGAGACTTGGTATTTCGAACAGACGCTAAGGGATAGTTCGCGTTGAGATCGGACTAGTGCAAGCTCTGGGTGCATGTGTCTGATTCAAAGAGAGCTACTTGAGGCTACTTGAGCTACAAAATCTTCCATTTGAGCTCATCATCACCAATAGGTACTCAAACTCTCCCATTCCAAAATAGTAATCTATCTCGAATGGTGAACTGTTCTAGAATCTTCTTATCTTTCTTAGTTAGTTGAGTCCCCTGTGTTTCTGACTCAACATTGTCCACATTTCTTCCGGTCTGAACAATATTCCAAATGTGACCAAAATGGAAATCTGATTCATAGTTTTCTCTCAGCGAAAGATATAGATTCGTAGAAATCTGGGTGAATGACAACTCGTTCAGTTCACCGATCTGATTAAGAACATTTTAGCTGTCTCTTATGTAACAGATTTCATGATTAAATTCTTGCATCAATTCAGCCGTGCTTTTCTCCCCCGAAGATCATGTTGATTACAAAAATACTTAAGAGACTGGTAATCCATATACACTACTTACTATCATACAAGTAGTGTCTCCAGGTTTTAAGTGCATGGACTACAACAAACCATTGGTTTTTCTACGTAGTCTAACGCAACTGAGGACTAGTGAATTTTTTGCTTTCAAACGCTAGTGGTCTATCCATTTGTACTAGAACTACCCCAACTGCAACATCACTTGTGTCCGTTCTCACAACGTAAGGTAAATCTGGATTTGCAATTTGTAACATGGGAGCTGGAACAATCATTGTTCTAAGTTTCTCAAAACACTGATTCAATTCCTCGTTCCAAACAACAGGCGAACTAGGTTGATTCCTCTTTTTCTTTTTATTAACAATTCCTTTTGTCAGATTATTAAGCGGTGCTGCTAACTTAGCATAATCCTCAATAAATTGTGAAAATTGTCAACATTTCCTAGCTAGTTTGAGGCCTAAATTGGCAATTTTTGTACATAGTTTTGGATCTAACCTTTCACACGTGTGAAAGAGACCTAGATACTTTTATTCTAGTATATATTTCATGTTGAAGAAGTCTCAAACTTCGGGACCTTCTAAATGACACTAAAATCATGTTATTTGGACATATAGGCCAAAATTGGCTATTTTAGGTTACTGGTGTCCTAAAATTGGGTCCTAAGTTCTAGAGAGAGGAGAGAGAGTCATCTCTCTCACCTATATTAGGATGAAATTCGTGGAGAACAGGTTGGAGAAACCTTTTGTATGCTTCATTGAGATCAATAGATCATTGTCATTGTTTCTTCCTCCATTGAGAGCATTGTTGTGTGTATTGTCTTCAAGCTATTGTGTATGATCTTAGGTGCTTTCCAAAAGTGGTAGGCTGATGTATTATGGACTGTATAATGCTATTTTGGGCCGCACTTGATGTTTATGGAAGTTTCCATTTGTGATAAATGCTTTTTGATCAAGTTCTTTGCATTCTAGGTAGCATAGAATGTGTTGCCAATTCCTAGCTTATGTAGTTTGGAGTGCAAGCATTCAAGCCAATGATCTTGGAGTTTAGATCCACTTAGGATCTGTATTTTTCACATGGTATCAGAGCTGGTTGGCTTCTATTTACAGTAAGTATTCCATTTTTGGTGATATTTGGATGTTTGATCAAGTTCTAGCATGATTTTGCATTGCTTTGTTGATCAAATCTTACTAACCTTTGTTTTGTGAGTTGAACTTGTGGATCAAAAGCATATTTTAGGTCTATTGAAGATCAGAGGCTGAAAAGAAACTATTTTGGATCAGATCATAACACCTAATCATTTGTGATTGTGAGGCTTGTGCATATTCAATACTAACAATGTTCTTTTCAATCCTATTGTTGACAATCTCCATTCTTGGATGAACACTCTCCTTAAGTGGATGAAACTTCTCCTTAAGTGGATGACAAATGCTCTTTTGAGTGAGTTGTAATTCTCCTAAAGGCTGAGCAAAGCTCCCATTTGGATGAAAGATCCCCTTTTTTGGGTGAACATATTGTAAGCTCCATTGTGAAGAGCATATTGTAAAGATTGTCATCAATTTTGGCATAATTTTTGGTGTACTTTGTTGAGCATGTAAGTAACTCTCCTTATGTAATTTGATTGGAGCATTTGCTGGAAGGTGTTAACCATTATGCAAGTGTGTTTTCAGGTTCTTAACAGGTTGAGGAACATTCTCATGTGAAGTGATCTTAGATCTACATCTAAACACCAAGATTTGACAAGATAGTGAAGCTAGTCTTGTGATTCACTAAGTGTGCTCATTCATTCACCTCTAAATCTTGTATTTATCACTTGCTGGAGTTTATAAACTTTTAGAAGTGTGGTTTACATGTGGTTTTACAGGTTGAATCAATATCTTAGTGTGTTGATCATATGTTGATCAAGTTTGTTCATTACTAGGTAATCTTGGCATCCTAGTTTTGGGTATTTTCTAAGAATGCAAGTAACTCTTCACACCATAACTTGATTTGGTCACTTGCTGGAAAGTTTGAGAGCTTAAGCAAGAGTGTGTTCAGGTTGGTTTGATTTTGTAATCCATTCTTAGTGTGTGCAAAGTGTTGCATGTGTTTCAATCTTCCTTTCTATGCTTGGAAACCATCTAGGTTCAAGATAGAAGTGTTTTAGGGTCCTAAATCTTCATAGATCTCTTTATCTATCATTTGTTGAGAGAAAAGTGAGTGCTAAGTGCTTTAGGACAAAACCTAAAAGTTGAAGAAACATTAGAATCATGGCTTCCAATGGTGGGATCATGCTAGAGTCTAGTGAAAGGTTGAGTTCATCAAACTACTCTACTTGGAAAGTGAGGATGGAGTCCTTACTTGAGTTGAATGAACTCATGGACATAGTTGCAGAAATTGAAGAGAGACCTCTCACACTTCAAGAGCAACAAAGGTTTGATAAGAAGGCCAAAAGGGCTCTTCATATCATTAAAATGAATGTTACAAATGAACTTCTCAAGGAAGTTGGAAAGTGTCAAAGTGCAAGTGAGGCATGGAATGCCTTAAAGAAGCTCTTTGAATCAAAGTCCACATCTAGGGTATTGACCCTAAGGAGACAAATATTTTCTAGTAGGCAAAGAGAGGGTGAAAGTGCTCATGCATTTATCTTGAGAGTTAAGTCCCTAAGTGATGATTTAGCATGCATTGATGAGAACATAAAAGATGGTGAAATAGTCCAAGTTATGTTGAATGGTTTGCTAAATGAACATGCTAACCTTGTGCAAAGTTTTGCCATTCAAAGAGTCTTGCCAAGTGTGGTTGACTTGCAAGAAATCTTATTGGCTGAAGAACATAGGTTGCAATCAAAGCTTGATGGTGCATCCTTGCAAGGTGGAGGTGAAGAGGCTTTCTTCACAAAAGGCAAATTCAAGGGCAAAGGTAAAGGCAAAGGGAAATGGTCCAAAGGTGGTAACTTTGATCATGATGATCACTCTTCCTCTTCCTCTTCTACTAAGAACAATAAGTCAAAGTTCAAGTGCTTTTATTGTGGGATAAAAGGTCATTTTGCAAATGAATGTTATAAGAAGAAAAGAGAGCAGGGAGAGAGGCAAGGAAATCTTACAATAGATGAGGAAGAACATAACACATGTGAATCACTTGTTATGACTTCAAGTTTGTTAGCCAACATAGATGATAATGATCCTTGGTGGATTGATAGTGGAGCCTCATCTCACATGACAAGACATAAGGAATACTTTACATCTTTATTGTCTTATGAGGGAGAAGGTAACATCATCTACACTGCAAATGATGGTCAATGTGACATCAAAGGCATAGGCACTATTCCTATTTCCCTTTCAACAAATAGGAAAGCAAATCTTGAAAATGTTTTGTACATTCCTTCAATCACTAAGAATTTGCTTAGTGTAAGTCAAATGATTGACAAAGGACTTGATGTGGAGTTCATTGGAGATGCATGTTTGATAAGTAAATGTGGATCCTTGATTGCTCAAGGTAGGAGGCATGGTAAACTTTTCAAGCTTGATGCATGTGTGATCTCTAATCATGAAGGATGTATGGCTAGGGAGCAATTGACAAACCAAGAAGTTTGGCACAAGAGGTTGGGCCATCCCAACTTCAAATCTTTGGAGGTAATGGCAAAGAAAGAGCTTGTTCTTGGTCTCCCTAAAAGTCTTGTTGCAAACAATAGTGTTTGTGAACATTGTGCCTTGTCCAAATCTCATAGACTTGCTTATTCTAGATCTACTTCTAGATCTAAAGAAGCTTTTCAACTTGTGCATTCTGATATTCATTCTTCTAGTACAACTAGCAATGGTGGGGCAAAGATGTATGCAACTTTCATTGATGACTTTAGTAGGTATACTTGGATCTATCTTCTTAAAAGTAAGGATGAAGTGTTTGCTGCATTTGTCAAGTTCAAGAATGAAATGGAAAACCAATTCAATACAAAGATCAAATGCTTAAGATCTGATAATGGAGGGGAATACACCTCAAATAGGTTCAAAGACTTTTGTATAGCACATGGGATTAAGAGGGAGATGTCTAGTCCTAGGACTCCACAACAGAATGGAGTGGCCGAGAGGAAGAATAGAACCCTTTGTGAATGTGCCAAGGCAATGAGACTACATGCTAATCTTGCTAAGTCTTTTTGGGGGGAAGCTTTAGCATGTGCTAACTATCTATGTAATAGATGGACAAGTGCTTCCTTGGATGGTAAAACTCCTCATGAGGTTCTTTATGGTAGAAGGCCGAGTGTCAAGCATTGTAGGATCTTTGGATGTACATGTTTTGTCAATATCACACTTGATGATAGAACTAAAGAAGATCCTTCATCAAAGAAGGGTGTGTTTGTTGGCTATAGTGAAGTAAGCAAGGCTTACAAAGTGTACATTCCTTCTACAAAGAAAGTTGTCATAAGTAGGGATGTCATCTTTCATGAAGAGAATGTTTCCAATGTTGTTGATGTTGATGTTGATGTGCCTACTAATCATCATGATGTGCAACATGTCTTGGATGAAGATGGAGATGCCACTCCAAAGCAAACTTCAAGGAAGACTCAAAGGCAAAGGGCTAAGCCATCAAGGCTAACCTATGATGAAAAAGGAAAGCAAGTGGTGGACAACTCTAACTTTGCTTTTCTTACCTCTTTTGATGAACCAACTTGTGTAGGTGAAGCAATTCAAAAGAAGGAATGGATCCAAGCCATGGATCATGAGCATCAAGCACTCATCAAAAGCAACACATGGAGGTTGGTAAAGCTTCCAAAGGACAAGAAGGCAATTGGTTGTAAGTGGATCTTCAAGATCAAGACAAATCAAGATGGATCAATCAACAAGTACAAGGCAAGGTTGGTGGCAAAGGGGTATGCTCAAGAATATGGTATTGACTATGATGAGACCTTTGCACCCGTGGCAAAGATGGTAACTATTCGAATCCTAATCTCTCTTGCAACTCTTTATGATTGGAATATGTGGCAAATGGATGTTACTAATGCCTTCTTGAATGGTGATCTTGAAGAAGATATTTACATGGAGCAACTCAAGTGGCAATTTCTTCAAGGCAAGGAAGATCTCGTTGAGGTTTGGTTTGAGCTCAAATGGACTGGTTTTATTAGGTTTGATACTCAACTTCATCTACTCTACTTCATGTTGGATAGAAGTGTAGAAATCTATCTTTTGGTTTATGATGGTGACATTGTTTTCACTAACTATAGTGAAAGGTTGAAATCAAGCAATGATGAGATCTTGTGGGATGTTAATCATGTGTTTGAGAGGGAGTATCTTCAGAGGTTCAGATCTGAAGATATTTATAAATGCAAAGTCCTTGATGTTTTATTGGAAGATCAAGATGTTGATCTTGAATTGCTTCATCAACACCAAGAGGCAAGTAGCAATTGGAAGCTAGTCAAAAGCATGAAAGGAGAGCCACATGGGCAAAGCATCTTGGATCTGTTTTTACAGGTCCTTGAAGGTTCAAGTAAGGTTCTTGGAGCAGCAAGGAAGTGTCCTTTTACTCTACCTTACTTGTTTAATCTCATGTATGAACATTGTCATGTCAATGTGTTGGAATTGTCAAAATTAAATGAAACTAGTTCCACAGTTTTGCATCTTTTGGATCTTGGAGATGGAATAGTTATCATTGCTGGTTTTTATGATCAAGTACATGCATTCATTCAAATCTCAAAAGATATGGAAGTGGTCAATATGTTTACTTTTGAGCAAAGTTCAAGATCTAGCATCCTAGTGTTGGCAAATTGGCAAATTGTTGACAATGTAGGATCAAGCGTTATATGCAAATCTTGTGGAGATACTTCAAGTATTTCAAGTTCAGGTTTTGCTCATTCAAATGGAACAGAGAACACATCATTTTGGCATTCATTCACTCAAGGGCTTTCGTGGATTGGAGATCTACAAAGGCAAGGTGGTGATGGAGGTTCATTCATGGAGATACATGGTGCATTCACTATGGGCATAGTGGAATGTGGACGAGGCATGCAAACACCTGTTGGTTACTTTCACTTACAACTTGTTTGCTGCTGTTTTACAGAGAACTCAAAGGTGGATACATGGAGGAATCCTTTCATTGTTATTCTATGTTCTTTTACATGTATCTTGTTCACCATTCTATGTAGGATTGATGTAAGAAATAGTGAAGCATCCTATATGGGCACTATTATCTATATCAATTATGTTGTACTTCATATTGTACATATTAGAACACTTGAAAAGAGATCTATCATCATGATGGAGATCATTCTTAGGTTGGAGCAAAGTAGTGTTGTAAAACTAGCAAGTTAAGTTGAAGAGGGAGTGTGAAAATTGTCAACATTTCCTAGCTAGTTTGAGGCCTAAATTGGCAATTTTTGTACATAGTTTTGGATCTAACCTTTCACACGTGTGAAAGAGACCTAGATACTTTTATTCTAGTATATATTTCATGTTGAAGAAGTCTCAAACTTCGGGACCTTCTAAATGACACTAAAATCATGTTATTTGGACATATAGGCCAAAATTGGCTATTTTAGGTTACTGGTGTCCTAAAATTGGGTCCTAAGTTCTAGAGAGAGGAGAGAGAGTCATCTCTCTCACCTATATTAGGCTGAAATTCGTGGAGAACAGGTTGGAGAAACCTTTTGTATGCTTCATTGAGATCAATAGATCATTGTCATTGTTTCTTCCTCCATTGAGAGCATTGTTGTGTGTATTGTCTTCAAGCTATTGTGTATGATCTTAGGTGCTTTCCAAAAGTGGTAGGCTGATGTATTATGGACTGTATAATGCTATTTTGGGCCGCACTTGATGTTTATGGAAGTTTCCATTTGTGATAAATGCTTTTTGATCAAGTTCTTTGCATTCTAGGTAGCATAGAATGTGTTGCCAATTCCTAGCTTATGTAGTTTGGAGTGCAAGCATTCAAGCCAATGATCTTGGAGTTTAGATCCACTTAGGATCTGTATTTTTCACATAAATCTCTTGAAGAAAAGTGTAAAACCTAAAAAAGACTTTACCTTCCTCACAGTTTCCAAAATTGGCCACTCAATTACAATCTTGATTTTATCCTCCTCAATCTTGATCCCATTTACTATGATTTTATGACCAAGATAAAGCAACTCTTGCTTAAAGAATTCACACTTGGACTCTTTAGCTTAGAGTAACTCCCAACAGAACTTCATCAAAATGACTTATAAGTGTTCTACGTGTTCCACCAAGGATTTACTGTAAACGAGAATGTCGTCTAAGAATAGAACCACAAACTTCCCCAAATATGGACGAAATAAATCATTCATCATTTTTTGGAACGTTGCTGGAGCATTCGTTAATCCAAATGGCAACACTAGAAATTCAAAATGACCAAATCTAGAACAAAATCCTGTCTTTTGGACATCTTCTGACTTAATCCTTATTTGATGGTACCCTATTCTGAGATCTATCTTGGTGAAATACCGTGCTCCACCCTGTTCTTATTTGTTCTTTCACTGCTTGTTCATGATCTAAATTTACTGAGTTAAGAATTGCTGAGAATTCACAACCATTTAGATTCATTTCAGGAACATCCACAACTAGAATAGCAAATATTGAAAAAACTTCATACTCGGAATAATCCAATGCTTCCATTTTATTAATTGTAGAACTCTGATCCAACAGATGTACAAAATTACTGCCAAATAATGTAACTACCTTATCACCCTCCTTGAAAGTGAGAACATGCTTCTCAAAATTAATTAACAGAGAAGGTGATTTACTAAATAACCATTCGTAACCTAAGATTAAATCAGTATGAGCTGGGTCTAAAACATGAAAATTAACTAATTCTGTGTGTCCTTCTATCAAAACTCGGAGCTTCGGGACTTTTACATTCCAAGTCTCCAACTCAGCTCCTGAAGCTAGATAAACTTTATATCTATGATTGTTGGCTTCAGTTTCCAAGCTGAGTTTCTGCACAAGACGAGAATTAATAAAACTATGAGTTGAACCACTGTTCAATAAAATACTCAATTTTTGATCTAAAACTGTGCCAATTAAACGGAAAAGTTCATTAGGCAAAAAAGAAGTAGTACTAAAAAAACATTCACACTCACAATCAGTCAAGTTAATTTCCAAAGTCTTACCATTGCCTCCTGGGATTTCAATCATGTGAGTAGACCCTTTCTTCCTTTCTGGACAAAATTTTATCATATGTCCAAGCTTCTTACAGACAAAACATAAACATATGCCTTTTTCTGGGACAAAGATTTCTTGAATCTCTTTCTCTTCGGCTTCCTGGGTTCCGATGCTGCTTGATCTAATTCGTCAAAGTATTTTGCTTGGTCTGGACCGCGCTTCTTATTCTTCTTGGTTTTCAAAGTGGGGTGGAATTAGCGCAAATTGCTTCCTAGACGCCACCACTGTGGAATCATATGCTTTCGCAATCCAAAATGCATCCTTGAGGCTTTGAACACATTTCACCTGCATTCGTTCTGATAGTCGGTTGGCAAACCTAGGACAAACTGCCATAATGCCAACTTCACATCGAATGATGGAACCCTATTCCATAGGTCCATGAATTCCTAGATATAAGAGTCTAAACTCTTTGTACCCATCTTGCAGTTCACGAACTTTAGGTAGTAGTCCACGTCATCAACAACTACGAAAGCTTTTTTAAAAACTTCAGCAAATGCATCCCAAGTAGTTGGCTTCACCGGTAAATCTCGCCACCACGATGACGCTTTGCCGCGTAAGAATATCACGACACTTTCAATTTTCTTCTCATCAGGAACACCGTGCAGATTGAAGTAACTACTACACTTCTTCTAGCTCGCATAAACCTCTGGTTGAAAACTGAGATTGGGTGAAGACATCAATTTGACTTGATTCAAAAGAACTTTTATTTGTTGATCTCTCATATGATTAGGATTATTCATATCATTGAGTTCCGTACTCAACTGCTGACAAATCACCATATAAGATGGCTCACCTAGATTTGCAGCTTGATTTGAAGTTTTTTTGGCCCTCTCGATATATCTATCTTGGATTTCACTAAATTTAGTTAATATCTGATTAACTCATATATTGTTGGCCAAAAACTAACTGAAATTGACTCCAGTATGGTCAAATCACTATTTTTAGTCAATTTCATAGACATTACAAGAAACTGGAAAAAACTAAAAATTTTGAGTTTTCACACTTTTGGATTTTTTATTTATTTTACGTTTTTTAAAAATTCATAAAAAATCACAGTCAGTTATTAAGCAATCGAAATCGAAAATTTGATTCACTGTTCGATTCTTAATGTTTCTTGATTAATGTCCCTCAGACATGCAAGACATGCGACATTAAACTGATTTTTTACTTTACGGAGTTTTATGTAAAAATTATGGAGGCCTTCACACGATGCAGACAGAGCACTGGATATTCAAGCCAACCTAGCATAGCGGCCACAGTAGCACTCTGCATCAGGACGAGGCTACTTAGAAAGCGATCTGCATGCTCTCATTGGATTGATTGGAGGTGCACATGCAATGCCCTCCTTATGTATTCCAAGTACTGAGCAGTGTTGGTGGGCGAGTATATAGGGTCGCGGCTGGTATCAATAATCGGTATGAATATGGTATCAAAAAACTGATCCGACTGGTATATGAATTTCTAATACCAGGGTCTAGAACCGGACACTTAATATTAACTATTGTATTATTCATATTGATACCCAGGTTTAAAAGATTTTGTGGATTTTTGGCATGATATCAATAGTAGTACTATTTTTAATATTTTTTTTGTATATTTCAAATTTTCGTGGTTCCATCTCCCTTTGGGATGCCTGCGCTACACCTAGCCCCTCACTTGTGCACCCAGAACATGCAACTCATGGTGCAAGCCCCGCCCTTCAGGGAGAACATCCATTGCACTTCCTAAATCCAACGATGCTGAGGCTCAAGATACATCGCGTCAGGCTCGTGAGGCGTGAGCTGTTGACAAGCCTCAAGAGTCAAGATACATCGCGATTCGCGTTAAGCCTGGTGGCCTGTTCTCCGACTGCCATCATGGGTATTACGAGAATCATCTGCAACTAGACGGCAATGGTACTCTCAATGAAGACTCATTTACCCTTGCTCGAGAGGCAGCTGTGAGATTAATCGATAAGCTGCTTCTATGGGCCAATATTCCTGGTACTGTTCCTTGTTTTTAGCAGATTAATGCTCTTAATCTGCTGATCGTTTCTTCAGGAAACAGTAACATCATCGTATAAGCGCTCTCCTGCTTTTCCAGTCCATAGCATATAGTAATATGTTTCTGATACGCAACGTTCTTTAAATGGGCATTCAGAAAGCTCAGTTCGGAATACGTCCCAGCTGCGTATGATGTTGGCAAAACTTTACTTGCATTCTTTAACTTAACGCTTTCATGAATCAATTTATAGAATATCTGCAAGGTACAATTTGGAGACGAAATTTGTTATTTAGTTTGGTAGGTGGTCCTGCAGCAGATGGTGGTGGTCATGGGCCGCAGAGAATTTTAGATGTTGGAATGGGCCTTGGTGCAGCATCCCGCTACTTCGGCAAAAAATTTCCACACGCAACCGTTCAAGGCATCAGCTTGGCCAAGGTTGAGGTGGAAATTGCTACCAAGCTAACAGCTTCTCAAAACCTGTCAGATAAGGTAGTCTCGTTGTGAGATAGCAAGCAAGTTGCTTGCATGCGTAAGTATGTGTGTGCGTGTGTGACCTAGCTCGATATTTAGTTATAGGAGCTGATTTTCTCAAATGGAAGTAAAATACAAAAAGAAGTCATGGATAAAATCCTTAATATGAGAGAGAGAGAGAGAGAGACCCTTAAGTGAGGGAAAGCCAAGGATATAGACACAATGATGGCTATGATGGAGAGTAGAGACGTTTTTAACGTTGTTGAGGAAATGTTAGTTCCATTATGGCTATAGCTAGTTAATTCATTTAGACCGGACGACCATTCTTGTCTATTTATGTTTTCATGCACACCGCAAAAGAGAATATCCTATGCATCTAATTAAATCTGAACCGTGCAGGTGAGCTTTTTGTATGCAGATGCACGTACACTTCCCTTCCCAAATAATGAGTACGATCTTGTGTGTTGTTTGGAGTGCGCCGATCATATATTAGAGCGGGAGCAGGTATAAACATCAAGTAAATCAGATCTTCCGGCCTTATGCAATCTAGGGTTCCCAATAACAGCAACTCAATGTGTAGAGCAGCGAACTAATGAGCTAAGTAAATTATTGAGTAGAGTGAAATGCAGTTTGAGCACCTTCAGGCATAGGACTGTTTTCATGTAGCTCATGAAGGAACTTGCTCGTGTGACTGCGCCTGGAGGTAAAATTGTGTTGACAACAATGTGCAATCGTGAACTCTTACCTCATGAAAAATCTCTGAGTGAAAGTGAGAAGGTAATAATCTCTGTCACATGCTTATTTATTGCGCTCAAGGTCAACTATGACTGATTTTGTGATTGAAGGAGCTCAAAGTCATTTTCTTCTTCCCAAGAAGTCCTAGGAAACTATTTTCCAATGCCATTTTTTTTCTTCTCAGGAAGTCTTGGAAAACATTTTTTCCGATGACCTTGCTGTTGCTTCGTGGTCACAGCCATCCCTATATCTCAGATTGGCAGAAGAGAATGGATTGGAGGTAATTACTAGCTCATTGCAAATTTGATGTACTGAACATGTTGTCAAGTCTGTTCCAATTTATACGATCAGTTCTATTATGTTGGTTCAATTATATATGATAATCTACTCATGATACTGTGCCTACGCTTGTAGGCTATTCAAAGTGATAATTGGACGAAGTATGTAACTCCAGGAGTGCCGATATGGATTCACTTCTACAAGAATTCAGATCTCTCTATTGGTAATGCACTAATCATTCTTTAATTATTCCGCATTTGGTTATAATTTAAAGATGACTCTAGAAGTGCCTTTTATTCGAGTTGGTCTATACTCTCTATTTGAAAAAACATATCATGATGTGCTTGCAGTTGGAGTCAAAGCATTTTCCATGGCTTTACCTGCCCTTATGAAGGCCTATGAACAAGGACTTGTCGAGTATTTTGTATTCAAGGCAGTAAAACCATCTTCTTGATACTCTCTCTATTGATGCTTATCATCGTTTAGATTGTCATGGCCTTTTGAACTCCATAACTTGTTTAGAGCATTGCTTTTGAGCTTTCTCATGCCATGCTTCGGTGGTAAACCTAAGCCTTTCTCAAGAAATTGTAAGTGCACTTGGAAAGGAGAGATCTTTTCAATGGCAATGATTTTCTTGTTTAATGAAGTATTTGAAGTGTGAGTTTATTTCTCTTCATAGTAGAACGAATTCCACATTTATCTTTTGCATTACTATAGCTCCAACATGTTAATAATATCAAGAAGTCAAGAGTATTACTTTGACCACTCTAATATAACAAAATAGAATAATCATTTTAAGAGACAATTTATTTTTATAGTTTATACATGAGATGACCTTGGAGAGTTGTGATGTCATTTACATCTCATGAAACTCAGCAATCTAAAGATTTCATCACATTCACCGTATCAAATACATGAAGCTTTTTGTTTCAAGTCCTGTTTTCTATACGAATTTTGTGCACCTACATGCAACATGTAATGTTAGGTTGATGTCATCGTGATATTACCCAAGAAACATTCTAAATAGCAAAATCGTACTAAATTTGTTCCTCTTTTTCTTCGCTTCTATATGATGGTGTCACCTAAGATATCAAATGCACCATCCTACTCTAATTGAGGTACAAAAGGGAAAAAAACATGTCATGGACAAAGCATCAAACCCTACACCGTAGGATGCCAAAAATCATAGTTCTTCTTGCTGAAAAGAAAGCCCCTGATGTGGAAAAATCATGTATCGTTGTTGGGATTAGCTGTCATAGATAGTTTATTTGCTCTTTGACCAAAGAATGCCTGCAACCATGTCTAGAAATTATTGTATACAAGAATGACATTAGTTAAAACAAAGTCAAGCAATCAACAAACTTTCACAATGACATTATATTGTGCTTTGTATTCATCCTTTGAAAATATGTTCCTATTCACGTAACATCCATACAAAGTCTTCTTGCACACGTCATATCCCTATGCATGCATAAGGTGACAACGTCAGCAAAAATGCAATTATGTAAGCTGGATTGCTTATATACAAGGACTACCTGGTAAACAATTTGTGCAAGAATATGCATGGGGAAATTTTACTAGGGCCTTGAATGTTTCAAACCATTCAAGCATTATCTCAAGGTACATTTAATCTAGTCAACTTGTACACAAAAAATCATTTGACAAATGAAAGAATGGCAAATTTTTGTGCAAATAAAGCCAAAATTGATAACTATTTGTACAATCGACTTGTTGATTGAATCAAGACAAGAATCATGGAAATACTTAGTGTCTCAGACAATTTTTTACATTGCCTTTGTAGTTTTGAGTTTCTATTGATAATGGGAATCGTGTAACATAGGATTGATCATAAGCTAGAAGCTCTACCTATTTGATAAAGACGTTACAGATTAAATCCTCATTATTAATTGATGGTCAAAGCAGGAGTGGATAAATACCTTGAAGCAAAAAGTATTTATCTAGTCTTAAGCAATGAATGGGTTCACCCATAGTCATTGTCTCAAAGAAGAAAACATGCAAAATGTTGGATTTATCCGAATAATCGATCTTGAATTTGCATCCATTCATCTATCCAATGTCTATAGTTTTACTCATGTTTTTACACAGTCTGCAGAAATAAATGGGAATGGCTAACACACACACACACACAAAATTTTGATTTTGGGTATCGAAAAATTACAAATTTCGAAATTTTTTGATTTTGGGTAGCGAAATTTTTGATTTTGGGTATCGAAAAATTTCAATTTTTTCGAGTCGATCTCGTATCGAAATTTTTTGATTTTGGGTATAAATTTTTTTTGAATTTGGGTATCGAAAATTATAAATTTTCTTGAGTCAATCTCATATTGGAAAAAAATATGATTTTGGGTATTGAAAAATTCTGATTTTGAATTTTGAAAAATTACGATTTTTCCGAGTCGATCCTTTATCGAAAAATTGAAGTAGTGTAGACAGAATTTGCACTCTGATTGATTGAAAATGAGTACAATAGCTTGAAGTAATAACTTCAGCTTGTTCGTTGAGTGTAATCACACTGGCAATAGTAATTCTAAATAGAACTGAGAATCACACTGAGTCAGTTGATCGTTCTAATTGATATATTACAAAATATCTTCTACTTGCTAATTATCTAATTAGCATTTGGCACAAAGCCCCAGTGGGTGGGATCTGTGCACCAGAGATGTACTTTTTAAGGACACTTTAATTATGCTTATTTTCCAATCCCTTTCTGATGCAAGAATAATTATCTAATTTCTTAACTTAATATGCATTTTGATTCATAAATAGGTAATAGTTTTTAAATAATTTTGATGTTTTTTTTTTTCTCTTGTATGATCCAATTGGAGTTGAGCCTCGATGCGCTTGGTTTCTATGCATGTTAGACATACACATTCTAGCATTGCCAATCTTGCAGTCTTCAATGGCTTTAACGAAAGGTCAGATTCGCTTTACAACCTCTTTAAAACTTTTTTGAGGACTTTAAAAGTCAAACAACTAAAACACATTGAAACACAGCTCATTATGGTAGCATGTCAACACAGCCAGGGCTAAGGTAAACTTGAGTGACCACTCAATGTCATTAGCAAAAGTAGTGTGGATCAGTGATGGACTCGGAGGACCTTACATGCAACATGTAGAAGAGAAGAGCACCTAGGAAGCAACACAAGGCAAGAGTGCCAAAAAGCCACTTGAAGAGGAGTGAGCTACGTTAGCAAGGAGCGAAGCGATCAGGTCATGTAGGCAGGTTCTTTATATAATAATAATAAATTCAAGCCAAAACATACAAGATAGGTAATAGGTATGCCATTTGAAGAGGGTCATGTCCATAGGATCATCTTCTAGGGCTTGACTTGCTTGGGAGGTGAAACCTAGCTGTAGGGCTCCTTGTTTGAAAACATGTGAATGAATAGAATACAAATATGCACTCTTATAAAGATAACACAATGACATTTGTTTTGGGCGACTTTGACTTGAAAAGAGTAATTTTTTTGGTATTTTTCTTATGAACTAATTTTAGCCCAAAATCATATTTTTTTACGAGTCAATCCCCAAAATATTCTATAAGGATTGGCAAAAACAATTTATTTTTATAGTGTATCAAAACAAAACAAAAAATTGCAAACTTCATAATACCATCCTAATAACAACGCATGATTTTTGGGAATCCAATCCCCATAAAAAGAGGGCTCAAAATACTTTTACATTTATTTTTCTTAAAGGATATTTCTAGAGAATTTTCACCAATGCCTCTCAATTTAGAACTTGAACTATTATGAACACAGTCTTTTTCAATTGATGAAGTTGAAGACCCGACGTCTTCCTCATCAAAGTTGACTAGCATGTCTTCTTCTGATTCTAAAGCATCTAATGTTGACAAAAATGACCTTGTAAATCAGCTTTTCTCCATTGGTGACGAATTGAGAATGATGGTTTTGCTAATAACCCGTGTATGTCTATAAAATCAATTGAGATCCTTACGATTTCAAAGTTCTTGGATCAAATAGAGCTCAAGATTATTTCTGATAGGCATAGTACATTGCACCAAGGAGATTCTTTTTCTTCATTATATATCCATCATAATTGACTATAGTCAGTGAAGGTTCGACGAAGGTTGGTAAGGTGTTCTAATAGTACCTCAACAAAGGTTCCTTTTTCTTTGTAAACATTACTCAGAAACACAAAACACGATCTCAGGAGCACAATACTTGGTATGAACCTTTGTAGATTGGTCAGTGGCTTTCTCTGAGGCGGATTGACAAATAGACTTTTCGGTAAAGATTCTTATTGCTATGTTTGGTGTCAATGAAGGTTCAGAATGCTAAATGACTCTTTTTTCACTTGGAACCTTCAACATTGTCTTACTCATTGTACTAACCTTCACTAGCTTCACTGAGACTAGAGAATAATATTTTTCAACTATTCTAAAATCGACAAAGGTTACTTAAGGCTTGTGGCGAGGATCGTTGATGAGGGTTGGCAAGGGTTCTTCGGACTTGGAAGTGTGGTAGAATGGGAGGAACTTTTGCAAGCCAACTATTTCTTGGAACTAACATTTGCTGGACTTTTTTGGATCTTAAAAACTCTGAAAGATAGCTACTAGCAAATTGGCGTACGTTTGTAGTTGTTACTTTTTGTTTAAATGGTTTGGCGAAGGTTCTGGCTTCATAACCTTCGTAGAGGCTTGCAAACACCTTGTTAACCTTCACCGGATGGTTTGATCAAAGTGGGGTGTGGTTTCAAGGCTCGAGGCCTGATCTTAATCTTCAGTTTTATAAAAAATGCCATGATGCGCGTTCTTGATCAGGTGACTTTGCCCACATGGAGAAAGTGAGACGTCCTATGATGGTCAGGTCTCATATCTATATTGCTCTCTATCAACTCTCTTAACAATGGTGGGTCCCCTATTTAACATCGTCTCGATTGGGCACCTCCATGGTCTTGGAAGACTAGGTGCTACCTTGCATATTACCCTTTCACGCAATGTCAAATTTGTATCAAGCCAAGGGTCAAACAACATAATCATGCATAGTACACTTTGTAGACCATTGGTGTATATAGTTGTGTTTAGAAAGGGCCTAAAGGAGATCCTAATATAGGTTGCCTCAGGGACTTTGCAGGTAGCTTTCCACAATCCCTTCCAAAGGGTCCCATATGGTTGTCCATATTCAGGAGTCTACATTCAAGGTCAAATATAAAAAAGTTGCACAGGCCTTGAGTTTAACACGGCGGGTTTTTCTTTGGTGATCATAATGTTGCATAATAAATTGATCCAGCTATCATTGTATGGCTATTGCCATATTTACATGAATTAAGTTTGTTGAGATTAAAATGTGAGCCTAAAAGTCCATGCATGTTGTGTTTATGGATCTTGCATGTCCATTCGTTTTTAGTAAAATACTATTTTGTTAATTTTTTTTTCTACTCTACACCTATAAACTTGCAAAATAAAGTCCCAGCATATGGTACCTAATTGGAGGTGTGTATGCACACCATGCAAGCAAGAGAGAGAGAGAGAGAGAGAGAGAGAGAGAGAGAGAGAGAGAGAGAGAGAGAGAGAGAGAGAGAGAGAGAGAGAGAGAGAGAGAGAGAGAGAGAGAGAGAGAGACTAAATGTAGTAAATGGAATCAAGCAATAGGAGCAATGTGCCAAATCAAATGAGTGAGTAGAGAGGGGGAGTCGCTGAGTCCCAAGCATTGCAACAAAGGCTGGGATTCCGCGATCCAATGCAAATTTTATTTGTGCTTTATGTGAATCCCATGGAGTGAAAGAGATCGTAAGGACCTCTTTTCTTAACAGATATGCTCCAAAATTTGCTACCTGCAATCCAAAAATAGGATTTCAAAGTATGTTTCCAATTGATTCATAATAAGATCATTTGAACATATTTATAACACTATTGTGGATCAAACCTACTAAATGAACACATACTATTCGGACAAATTTTAACATTGTTGTGGATCAAACCTACTAAATGAACACATATTGTGAAATTCCATCCATTGGATCCAGCTACATTACTCAAGAATGTTGTCAAGATTGCCAGCTTTGAAACACAGATTGCTGCCATGCTAATGTGCACTCCCACACCCTAAGTAGCTAATTTTAGCGCCCAACAACTGTAAACTCATTGGAAAAGAAGGTTCTTTGACCTTTGGTTCCTCAATCCCACATACAACCCAATTGATGATGGCTTTCCTATATTGCCCAATACGATGAGCTTCGGAGATAACGTTGCCTGAGAAGGGATTGACTGATTTAGTAAAGGCTTTTGGCTCTACAACCACTCAGGAATATAACCCTTCCCATAAAACAACAACCTTAGCTACAAACATTCCATCAGAAAGCAGTGATGGGCATTGACACATTGGCTAGCGTTGGATCAATAAGTCAACAACCATTAGAATGTAAAAGATTACTCAAGCAATACTCTAGAGACTCGCCCAAGTAGCACTCCTTACCAAGCTCAAATTTAGAATTTGATCTAGTTCGATGCTGGAAATGTGCTCAAACAACACTCATTGTTATTAGAACTTGCTCAGAGCAGATTGCTCTCACAAAGCTATTTCCTATCGGTAACATTAAGACTTTTTCAGTGTACTTCAGAGGCAGCACTCAGGAATTTGTTGAACAATAGTTGATAGAAATGAAGACTCCTCACATATCAGCAATTAAGGTGAATTCAATGAGTACCGCGCTCAGAGTCAACATAACAATATCTATGAGCTTCTACTCAGAACCAGCATGAATCATCGCACAAATAGTGTGAGGAATAATGGAGGGTCTGCAGTCAAAATGTAATAATCAGTGCTTAGTTTCTAGTAGGAAATTGATTTATCTATACCCTAGGTCTACCACAGCGATTATAGGCAAAAATAGTGCTCACAGATACTCTTGAGAATGCACCCAACAGTTGTCTCGAGAGTGATCAGATATCTGTCTCAAAATTGAGTATTAGGACTACGTTCATGCGTGTCTCAAGGAAGGAAGCAATGTTTGGCTCAGTAGAGGTGTAATTAGCTCAACGATGGTCTCTGACTTCCCTGGCTCTCACTGACTACCATTCAAATTCAATGATGGAGCTGCAAGCACAATGGAATCTCGAACCCCCTTCTATTCCGCAATCTTCCTCACCTGCATACCCCTCCATTGCGCCTTTAGCTTCTTCTTGAACTCCCAACAGCTCACCATTCTGTTTATACATATCTTGCTATCCTGTAGAAAAGTTCTGTTCATCTGCTTCCAAACAAACAGGCTACGCTATTTCTTGGCCAACCATGCCACAACTTTCAAACCCTAAATAAGAAGGCCCATTTTGAACAGAGCACTCACCATTATGAGCCAAATACTATTCTACTTCGCTATCTGCCACAGGCTTTAGAATATCATCATCCTCAGGGTTATCAGAATTTTGCTGTAGCGGGTGCTTCTGTTGTTGCTGCTGCCAAGGGAGGAACTCGATCACTATGCTGCCAAAACTTCTCTTTTTTGTGCCTCAGCTGGAGCGCTCTTCCTATGTTGGAAGGAGGATCTTGAGAGACGGAGGAAAGGAGAGATGGATCGTGGAGAGAGAGGGAGGGAGAGAAAAGAGGGAGAGAGACAAAGAGAGGGAGAGAGAGGGGGAGAGAGACATTTGAATTTCTCTCTCTCTCTCTCTCTCTCTCTCTCTGTAGTTCCACTCAAGCCTGCATGGCATACCTACGTGGCAAAGCTTAGTTGGCTTGCCACACAAGCCTATGTGGCAGACTGCAACATGTCTGCATGGCAGATGCAAGCCTATGTCATGCCTAGATGACCTGCCACGTAAGCCTATGATAGGCCTACATGGCTTGCCACATGGCAACTTGCGAGCCCCATCTCTCTCTCTCTCTAGGTCCACTCAAGCTTACATGGTAGAGCTTGGTTGGCTTGCTATGCAAGCCTATGTTAGAACTACGTTGTTTGCCATGTAGGCCTACCATTAAACCCATGCCATGCCTATGTGGCCTACCATGCAAGCCTATGGTAGGCCTGCATGGCTTGCCACGTGACAACATTCGAGCCCACCTATATATGTCTCTCTCTAGATCCACTCAAGCCTATGTGGTAGAGTTCGGTTGGCTTGCCATACAAGCTTATGACAGGCCTACATGGCTTGCCACATGGCAAACCTCAAGCCTGCATGATTTGCCATGTGGCACAGACGTACGTGGTTTGCACATGGCAATGTGTGACAGGCTTGGCAGATAGCAGACCACGTAGGCCTGGTTGGCTTGCCAGCCTATGATAGGCCTACGTGGCTAACCCAAGCCTGCATGATTCGCCACGTAGAAGACATAGATGACTTGCCACGTGGCAGTGTATGATAGGCTTGGTAGATAGCAGGCCTATATGGCCTGCTACACAAAAGGCCTATGATAGGCCTACGTGGCTTGCCACATGGCCGCTTTTGAGCCCCACCTCTTTCTCTCTCTAGGTCTACTCAAGCCTACGTGGCAAAGTGACAAAGAAGGATGTTTTTACTCTGGATCGGATCGAGGCGGATTTATTCCGACCCTTTGTATATTTTTCGACCCAAAGTAAAATTCGACCCTTTGTATATTTTCTGACCCAGACTAAAGTCCGACCCTTTGTATTGTCAAATCAGAATTTTTTCGAGGACTCAAATTTTTCCAAAGACTCGAATTTTTTCTCCAAAGACTCAAAGTTTTCCAAAGGATCGAATGTTTCCAAAGACTCGAATTTTCCAAAGACTCAAAGTTTTCCAAAGACTCAAATTTTTCCGACCCAAGGTTGAGCTTGGCAAAGAAGCATTTTCCAACTCTGGATCAGATTGGATCGAGGTGGATTTATTCCGACCCTTTTTTATATTTTTGATTCTTTGGAATTTTTTCGACCCAGAGTACAATCCAATCATTTGTACTGTCAACTCAGAATTTTTCCAAAGGCTCGAATTTTTCCAAAGACTCGATTTTTTCGAAGACTCAAATTTTTTTTCGACGACTTGAATTTTTTCGAAGAGTCGAATTTTTTCAATGACTCAATTTTTTCCAAATACTCGAATTTCTGACCGAAAGTATCGAATTTATAATGGGTCAAATTAATACACTGGGTCAAAAAGTAACGTAGTATTGAAAAATAAACAAAGGGTTGAAAATTTATACTAGAGTGAAAATATGCACATGGGTCGGATTTATCAGACCGATTGGACCCAATCCAAGGTTGAACACGTCCGGATAATTTTTGTCTTGATCCGATCCGATCCGATCCAAGGTCAAAAAATTTCTTTTTGAAAAGGATGACATGGGGTCGAAAAAAAATCCGACACTAGATTTTTCGACCTTTGAAAAACTCAAGCCTTCTTTTTCTAGGTTATGTACAACTTTTAGGATGCTCATTATTGAGGCTGAGCTTCGAACTCCAACAAAACACACATGCATGAACAACATATTCACTTTCAACTGTGGGCCGCCCGTTAACAGACATTCGCAAACACAGATGGGCCTACTGCCCGTCAACTTTTTATTAAGATACTCCTTGTGCTATTGTTAAACATGGTTAAATTTTGACCTCTACTATGGCTGAGATATATAAGATATATTACATATTCGAGATGTGAGATGTGCGAGATCGGCCACCATCCAAATCATCGGCCGTCACCCATATCGTCGGCGGCCACCTAAATCCACACCGTATTTGTACGATCATTGGCCGTCCACCCAAACCATTGGCCGCCACCCAAAATTTTCTCTAATTGTCACTGACAACTTTTGACCCAAACCATTGACCTTCGACTTAAACCATCGGTCCTAACCCAAATTGTCGGTCGTCGGTCGCCTTCAATCATCAATCGTCCGCTCTGAGCATCATCCACACAACTCAACCACAAGCCGCCACATAGATCGTCTTCAGCCGTCCATTGCCCGTCAACGACGGGCACTGTTTACTAGTATATATATGTCTATATATATATACACATATATTTATATATATAAAACTATTTGTGCGCATGTGGTGCGCATGTGTATGGGTGCAACCATGCATCCTCCCCTCCTCACCCATGCATACACACTTTCTTGACTTAAAATGATGGGGAGAGGGATGCAGGTATGGGAAAAGTGCATATCCCCATACATTTGCACATTGTGTGCATTGAGGGGTGGGCCCCAAAAAGATTTCCCACCCTCTCCCTCCCAATCACTAAATTCAAATATCTTTCTCTATATTCAAATATTTGAAGTTTGGAGTTAAAGTTTTATTTTCTTCACATACTTCGATGTGCTTTAAACTTTAGCCAATAATCTTTATTATGTGGCTTTCTAATTTATTTTGAGTTACCAAAGTTTTACCCATAAATCATGAACATAAAATTTCTTTTGACCACCTAAAACTGTGTTTTTTTTTTTTCAATCCTTCAAATCCCTATCTTGGCCCACCATTTATACACTTCAAAACACTATGTGTGTTGGTAAAGGATAATTTGAATTTGGAGTGGGCCCCTTAGATGCATGTATGAGGAGGAGGGCCATGCACCCTTTTCCCATACATGCATCCTCCTCCCCAAGTTTTTTAGTTAGAAAAAGCTCATGCATGGGTAAGGGTAGGAGCATGCATGGTGCAACCATACGCATGCGCAAAAGTGTACATAAGTTTAAATATATATAGATATATCTATATATATAAAACTATTTGTGCACATGTGGTGCGCATGTGTATGGGCGCACATGCATCCTCCTCTTCCCCACCCATGCATACACCTTTCTAACTAAAAAATGAAGGGAGGAGGATGCATATATGGGGGAAGTGCATATCCCCATACATTTGCACATTATGTGCATTGAGGGTTGGGCCCCAAAAAGATTCCCCACCCTCTCCCTCCCACCCACTAAATTCCAATATCTTCCTCTAAATTCAAATATTTGAAGTTTGAAGTTAAGGTTTTTCTTCACACACTTCAATGTGCTTTAAACTCTAGCCAATAATCTTTATTACATGGCTTTTTTATTTATTTTGAATTACCAAAGTTTTACCCATAAACCATGAATCAAAAAAAATTCTTTGACTACCTTAAACTGCTTCTTTTTTCTTTAATCCTTCAAATCCCTATCTTGGCCTGTTTTCAGGAATGTTTAACCACAAGCCCAAACGCACTAGCTTTAACTCCTAAATTGTTACCCACAAGCTTTTATCCATGGGCCTAAAAATGCACAATTGAAAAAAGAGGAGGGAGATATAAGGGAAGCTCTTTAGATTTTTGTTACAAATTCTAAACACGAAAGGATAAGACACTGTGGAGAAACCACCCAACCAAGTAGAAGCATCCAATCAATCTCTAGAAGCCTCGCCCCAAGCCAAAGAACAAGAAGCATGAAAGTAGAGTGAGAGCCTGGCAATGAATCAAGAACTATGATGAGGAGTAGGGTGAGTTTGGACCTCTTATATAGAGCCAAAAACATCCTGAGCACATAGCCATGCATAGCTCTATGTTCTCTATACATAGATTCACCTAGAATAGAGTCCTGTGCATGGACCAACTATTCATAGAATTGCTATTGATAACTCTACACATGCATACACTGTCTCATACCTTGTCTAAACTCCATTTAGTGTGTTCTGGGCCTCACAAGGATATTAGTTACTTTCGGGCCACGTCCAATATGACGTGGCATAACTAATGGCTTGTTTCACTGGAGTACCTTCATGTATCCAAGACTAGGAGTATACTATATCCTATGTACTGGTCATGGACATAGCATTCTTCCCTCCTTAACTGTTTCTATCCTTAGAAACTAAAATTCAAGAAATCTTCTTTATGCTATCAACTCTTTCCCACGAATCATCATTCTCAGTATGACCCTTCCACCGAATTAAGCATTCAGAGATAGAATGATTTCTCAACTATTTATTTCTGGTTCTGAGCACTTTCTCAGGTTCCAAAGGTACACTAAGCGGCAAATCTTCCAAATGGGATAAATCGTCATCCGATCCGACTGTATCACCATCATGTAAACTTAGTTTCAAATGACTTATATGAAACACTCGGTGTGCAGTCGATTTTCCTTGAAGATCGAGTTCATATGCCAAAGAACCAATTCTACGTACAATCCTGAAAGGTCCACAATAACGGATAGGCAGCTTATAATGCTTCCCTATACTTAACGTGTTAGAATCTTTTGGAATCCTAAGATGTACCCAATCATCAACTTTAAGATCTCTTGGAGATCTCTTAAGATCGGTATAGTGTTTATCCTTATCCACTTGCAACATTTCTTGCATATCATGCAAAAAACCAGCAACCTCTGGACCTTAACAGACTTCATCTCAACATTTACTAGAGATCTAGGTTGAAAATCGTACATAAACATAAAAGGACTGTAATCTGTAGCAGAATGTTTTCTACTATTATATGCAAACGCAACTAGTGGGAGATGATCTTCCCAATGAGATTGCCTGTGAGAAACATATGTCCTCAAAATATCTTCCATAGTTTGATTAGTCCTTTCAGTCTGGCCATCTGATTCAGGACGATCATAAGAACTTAAATTCAAAGAAGTTTCTAGTTTATGGAATATTGCTGACCAAAAGTGATCTGTGAACTTAGCATCTTTATCACTAACAATGTCACTTGACAGACCATACAACCGAATAATCTCTCAACAAAAATCTGGGCTAAATCAGAAGCTTTTATAGTTGACTTGACTGGTACGAATGCAGCTAACTGAATTAACCGATCTACTACAACCCAAATAGAATCATTTTGTCGTTGGATCTTTGGAAGTCCAACTATAAAATCCATAGATATGCTTTCCCATTTCTTATCTGGGATATCTAACGGATGCAACAAACCACCAGCCTTATGGCGTTCAGCCTTTGCAAGCTGACAGGGCTTGCATTTAACAACATATGACTCGACATATGGCTTGAGCTTTGGCCAGTAAAATTTTCTCTTAACCAAATCTAGAGTCCTGTGTATACCGGGATGTTATGCACAGGGTATGTCATGACATTCAATCAAAATCTTCCGTTTGAGCTCATCATCACTAGCAGGTACGCAAACTTTTTCAGTCCGAAATAGTAATCCATCTTGAATGGTGAGCTTTTATGAGTGCGACATTTTCTTTGTTGTTGCTAACACTTGGGTTTTCGAGGAGTTTTGCACACAGATGGCAGCCGTGGATGCTACATTGACACCTCTCAGATGAGAGGCATTGCGAGGCAGGATGCTCCGTCAGAAGGAGGAGACCATCACACTGGAGCTGAGTTCCATTCGCTCAGCTTGGCAAATGTAAGTACTTTGTTTCCATAAACCCATTGCATGCGTTTAGGGTTGACTCGTGGCGCAATTTTTGCATTTGGCTAATGGGTGTTTTGTGGCAGATATGGATGCACGATATTGAGTGATGGATGGACCGACATTCGTCGGCGATCCGTCATCAATGTCTTGGTTTCTTGCGCACTTGGCACAGTATTCCTACGTGGCGTGGATGCCACTTGAGGTGGTGATGCCATCACAGCCGATTTCATATGGGAGGTTATTAGAGACGGTATTGCTGACATTGGGGTGGAGCATGTGGTTCAGGTTTTCACAGACAATGTTTTGAACAACAAGCAATTGGGAGAGATTATGATGAGGGAGCACTCTAGCATTGTGTGGACACCCTGTGCTGCACATTGCATAGACTTGCTCATCCATGACCTGTGTGCACTTCCATGGATCAGAATGGTATTGGTTTCTCCAATTGCTATGCTATCTTGATTGATGCCTGCTCCATGCTGCTAAGCACATCTTAATTACTGTCTAAATTTTTTACTGGATGTCTGTGTTGCAGGTCACTTCTACGGCCATGCGCCTGGTCACTTTTGTTACTAATAAGAGGCGTGTGCTAGCCCTATTCCGCACCTTCTCTCACCTAACCTGAAGAAGCCAACACCCACACACTTTGCCTCTTACTTTTTGGTGCTAGAGCAGTTATTAGTAGTGAAGGACGCATTGCGGCAGATGGTTTCCAGTGAGTCCTTTCGAGAATTCATGGACGTCCCACATGCGATGTTTTTCCGGTCCACTGTGTTCGGTGAGAAGTTCTGGACAGATGCTGAGGGGATTAATGGGGTGGTTCTTCTACCCATTTTCAGAGTGCTATGCCTGGTAGACCGTGAGGGATGCACTCTTGACCTCATTTACGAGTTCATGGACCGCATTGGCGAGGGGATTTTGACGTCAGCCTTGGTCGAGCATATGTATGACTCTTCAGTGTCTAGTTTGTTGTTTCCCACTCAAGTTTGATTCATTTTTTTATGCTGTGGTAGCTATGGTTACATGATTGTTGTAATTTGTCTGCTATAGGAGTCGTGAGATCTCACGTATCTAGGAGACCAGATGAGACTACTTCCACCAATCCATCCATGCCGTAGCCCACATATTGCACCCCTTGTGGCACGAGACTCGGGATTGGGACGATCGGGAGCTACACCAAGGATGGGTGGAGTACACAGAGCGCGTATGGCCTAGACCAGGTACATGTGATAAATTGCTTGGTAGGCTAAGTACTGTAGTAGTGACTATAGTGTGCTCATTTCTAGTGTGTGAATTCAAGAGGACTTACACGAGCCATGTTTTTACTTCTGCCCAACTGGTCTGATGCTCACTAACATTGCATACCAGCTGCTGATCTTTGAGCGCTACCCTTTTCCTTTTGATGGAGAGCAGAATCGACGGAGGAAGGATATGTTGAGGCCTGTTTAATGGTGGGGCTACCATGGGTGCGACACAGGTGACCTGCGACGATTGGCCGAGAGAGTCCTAATTGCACAGGACTGTTCAGCAGGAGCTTGCGAGCGAAATTGGAGCACCTGGGCTTTGAATCACACTTATAAGAGGAACAAGTTGTCCATCGAGCAGTGTAGGCGGTTGGTGTTTGTGAACACCAACAGCCGTAAGTTGAGACGCACAGGAGGAGGGGGACAGATGCTCGAGGTGAGTCACATCATCACCCCCTATTTCTTGCGGTGCTTTGACAAACCGAATTGCTTTCGAATTATGTAATAAATTGTTGACAACAATGTATTATGTTTGGTTGTAGGCGAACCCTGACATTTGCTTGGTGGATTCAGTAGCTGCTGCTCCTCGGGCACCACCCACGCATGAAGAGATGGATGATGAGATCTATAGAGAGTTATATAGATAGGCGTAGGCTGACGCACGGTCTACGACGTCCGAGGAGGGCAGACATGCAGAGGGATAGGGCTGAGGAGGGGGATGATGAGGGCTTGGAGGGTCGAGAGGAGCTTGGGACTGACTATTAGGAGGAGGAGGAGTGGGTTGAGGGAGATATGGAGGAGGATGAGGAGATGGGGGCGAAGGCACAAGGGGATGGATGACCTGGCTGACTTGTTGGTGGACCTTGATGCGGAGACAGAGGAGGAGCCTGTCATTCCTGCATGTAGGCCTAGGGGGAGACCTAGAGGTTCTGGGAGGAGGGATTGAGTTTGTTTTTTGTAGACATGAGTGGAGCATCACAAGCAACCGTCGGCCAGACATCATCATGGTGGGTAGGGCCATCCTAGGGCGTTGGATCACACCCACCTGACACACAGACACGCAAGGGTAGACACAAGGGTGGGGTAGGCAGAGGGGGGCCAAAGGAGGAGAGAGAGACAGAGGCATAGGTAGAGACAGAGGGAGGATCCAGAGCCAGAGCACGCAGCAAAGAGCCAGAGCATGTGGCAGAACCAGGGCCACACCACGACATATGGCTCCCTCCAGTTCTGATTCATCTATAGTCCTTTGGGATCTGCAGTCAGACACAGATTCAGATGATGGTTCCTATCATGACTCTGACGAGCCTTAGTTGTGTAGTTTTCATTATGTTCATGGAACATCATTGTACCCCATTTTGGTGCCATGTGGCCCGATATTATATATTACGATGATCCTATTCACAACAGTGTAACAATTCAGTACTGTTCTTTGTGTGTGTGTGTGTGTGTGTGTGTGTGTGTGTGAGAGAGAGAGAGAGAGAGAGAGAGAGAGAGAGAGAGAGAGAGAGAGAGAGAGAGAGAGAGAGAGAGAGAGAGAGAGAGAGAGAGAGAGAGAGAGAGAGAGAGAGAGAGAGAGAGAGAGAGAGAGAGAGAGAGTATGGTTAAAAAACGACTCCATATGGTTGAAAAATGCTTCAGTACAGTTCAGGACGATGCAGTATGGTGATTGGTTCAGAACACTTAGCATGGTTTTTTTAGGGCATGACTAAGCATTTTTGTTTAGTTTCTTGGATCTGAGAGAGATAACGAGAGAGAGAGAGAGAGAGAGAGAGAGAGAGAGAGAATTTGGGACATCATGTTTTTTTATTAGTGCACTTGGGAGTTAAAGCATAAACTTGGGAACTAATGCACCTAAACTAGACCATTCTGCACCCAAAACATTCGGCAAAATACACAATAATTATGCTCTAAATTAGAGCTTTCACCTGATACCCATATTGCCAAAAAAAAAAACCAAAAAGAAAAAATGAAAAAAAACGTTTCTAGGAATTTTTTTTCATATTTTAGAAACGCGTTTCTGAAACGCATTTCAGAAATGCAGTGCAACTATGATATATATATATATATATATATATATATATATATACTAGTTGTGAGTGCCCGTCGTTGACGGGCAATGGAGACCGATCTAGGTGGCGGCCTATGATTTGGATGATGGCTGATCTCGCAGATCTCGCATCTCGAATATCTAACATTCGAGTCTTTGAAAAAATTCGAGTCTTCAAAAAAATTCTAGTTTTTGGAAAAATTCTAGTCTTCGAAAAAATTCGAGTCTTTGGAAAAAAAAAATCGAGTCTTTGGAAAAATTCGAGTCTTTTGAAAAATTTGACTTGACAGTACAAAGAGTCCTTCGATCCTTTAGAAAAATTTGAGTTGACAGTTCGATCCTTCGAAAAAATTTGAGTATTTGGAAAAGTTCGATCCTTTAAAACTCGAGTCATTGAAAAAATTAAATTTTCAAAAAAATTTGAGTCATTAAGAAAAGCTTGATACATTGGAAACATTCAAGTCTTAGGAAAAAATTGAGTCATTGAAAAAATTGGATATTTTGAAAAAATTCGATCCATTGAAAAAATGCGAGTCTTTGGAAAAATTCGAGTCATTCAAAAAATTTGAGTCGTTCAAAAAATTTGAGTCATTCAAAAATTCGAGTCATTCAAAAAATTCGAGTCATTCAAAAATTCGAGTCATTCAAAAAATTCCAGTCATTCAAAAACATTGTGCCTTGTCCAAATCTCATAGACTTGCTTATACTAGATCTGCTTCTAGATCTAAAGAAGCTTTTAAACTTGTGCATTCGGATCTTCATTCTTTTAGTACAACTAGCAATGGTGGGACAAAAATGTATGCAACTTTTATTGATGACTTTAGTAGGTATAGTTGGGTCTATTTTCTTAAAACCAAGGATGAAGTGTTTGCTGCATTTGTCAAGTTTAAGAATGAAATGGAAAGTTGTTGCATGGCAAGCCACGCAGGCCTACCATAGGCTTGCATAGCAGGCCACATAGGCATGGCATGGGTCTAACGGTAGGCATACGTGGCAAACAACGTACTTCTAACATAGGCTTGCATAGCAAGCCAACCAAGCTCTACCATGTAGGCTGGAGTGGACCTAGAGAGAGAGCGAGAGATGGGGCTCGCAAGTTGCCATGTGGCAAGCCATGTAGGCCTATCATAGGCTTGTGTGGCAGGTCATCTAGGCATGACATAGGCTTGCGTCTACCATGCAGGCATGTTGCAGTCTATCACATAGGCTTGTGTGGCAAGCCAACTAAGCCACGTAAGTATGCATGCCATGCAAGCTTGAGTGGAACTACGGAGAGAGAGAGAGAGAGAGAGAGAGAGAGAGAGAGAGAAGTAGTCCCCTTAGATGAATGCATGGGGAGGAGGGCCATGCATCCTTTTCCCCATACATGCATCCTACTCCCCATTGTATTTATTTCAAAAAATGTGTATGCATGGGTGAGGAGAGAAGGATGCATGGATGCACCCATACACATGCAAAAAATTGTACATAAGTTTAAATAAATATATAGATGTGTGTATGTTTATATGTGTGTGTGTGTGTATACACACACACATGTGTGTATGTGTGTGTGTATATATATATATATATATATATATATATATATATATATATATATATGTGTGTGTGTGTGTGTGTGTGTGTGTATAAATATGTGTATGTGTATATATATATATATATATATATATATATATATATATATATTTAAACTTATGTACAATTTTGCACATGTGTATGAGTGTACCATATCCTCCTCCCCTCACCCATGCATGAGCTTTTTTTAAACTAAAACACTTGGGGAGGAGGATGCATGTATGGGGTGTGAAAAAAGTGGATCTTGAATGGATCCAAACTCCCAAAATACTTGGCTAAGATCTTTGCACAACAAGCTACAAAAGCTAGAAATGGCAAAGCATCCTAATGCTACCTTTGATATACATTAACTTGACAAAGCATTCAAGAGACAAAAAAAACTAATAAAAGGTACTTATGACAGCCAAAACAACAGCATACCAGCCCTACAACAGCAGCCTACCACTTTTGGAAACCTCTTAAGATCATACACAAAAGCTTGAAGACAATATACAAAGCAATGCTCTCAATGGAGGAAGAAACTGTGACAATGATCTATTGATCTCTCTCAACAATACAATAAGTTTCTCCAACCTATTCTCCACGAATTTCAGCCTAACATAGGTGAGAGAGATGACTCTCTCTCCTCTCTCTAGAACTTAGGACCCAATTTTAGGGCACCAGTAGCCTAAAATAGCCAATTTTGGCCTATATGTCCAAATAACATGATTTTGGTGTCATTTTGAAGGTCCCGAAGTTTGAGACTTCTTCAACATGAAATATATACTAGAATAAAAGTATCTAGGTCTCTTTCACACGTGTGAAAGGTTAGATCCAAAACTATGTACAAAAATTGCCAATTTAGGCCTCAAACTAGCTAGGAAATGTTGACAATTTTCACACTCCCTCTTCAACATTGGATGCTAGTTTTAAAATAGATCGTGAACACATTCCAAGATTAGATCTATGCTTATAATACAGGTTCTTTTCCAATGGTTTGGTGAAGATATCAGCCACACACTCCAATGAAGAGACATGTTGAAGCTCCACCTCTTTGGCAATGACTTGATCCCTCACAAAGTGATGAGCAATCTCAATGTGCTTGCTTCTAGCATGGAAAACTGGATTGGTTGCCTAGCTTTGGGCTGAAAGGTTGTCACAATAGGTGATTGGTGTCTTCTTAGAATCCAGCAAGTAAAAGGCCTATGGTAGGCCTACGTGGCTTGCCACATGGCAGCATTTGAGCCCCACTCTTTCTCTCTCTAGGTCCACTCAAGCCTACGTGGCAAAGTGACAAAGAAGGATTTTTTTACTCTGGATCGGATCGGATCGAGGCGGATGTATTTCGACCCTTTGTATATTTTTTGACCCAAAGTAAAATTCGGCCCTTTGTATATTTTCCGACCCAGAGTAAAGTCCGACCCTTTGTATATTTTCGACCCTTTGTACTGTCAAATCAGAATTTTTTCGAGGACTCGAATTTTTTCAAAGACTCAAATTTTTTCTCCGAAGACTCGAATTTTTCCAAAGGATCGAATTTTTCCAACGACTCGAATTTTCCAAAGACTCAAAGTTTTCCAAAGACTCGAATTTTTTCGACCCAAGGTTGAGCTTGGCAAAGAAGAATTTTCCAACCTTGGATCAGATTGGATCGAGGTGGATTTATTTCGACCCTTTTTTATACTTTTAATCCTTTGGTATTTTTTCGACCCAGAGTACAATCCGATCCTTTGTACTGTCAACTCAGAATTTTTCTTAAGGCTCGAATTTTGCCAAAGACTCAAATTTTTTCGAAGACTCCAATTTTTTTTCGAAGGCTCGAATTTTTTCGACGAATCGAATTTTTTCAAAGACTCAAATTTTTCCAAAAACTCGGATTTCTGACCGAAAGTATCGAATTTATAATGGGTCGAATTTATACACTGGGTCAAAAAGTAAAATGACAAGGATGACATTGGGTCGAAAAAAATCCGACACTGAATTTTTTGACCTTCTGAAAAACTCCAGCCTTCTTTTTCTGGGTTTTGTACGACTTTTAGGATGCTCATTATGGAGGCTGAGCATCGAACCCCAACAAAACACACATGCATGAACAACATATTCAACTGTGGGCCGCCCATTAACAGACATTTGCAAACACATATGGGCCTACCGCCCGTCAACTTTTTATTAAGATACTCCTTGTGCTATTGTTAAACATGGTTAAATTTTGACCTCTACTATGGCTGAGATATATGAGATATATTACATATTCGAGATGCGAGATGTGCGAGATCGGCCACCATCCAAATCATCGGCCGTCATCCATATCGTCGGCGGCCACCTAAATCCACACTGTATTTGTACGATCATTGGCCGTCACCCAAACCATTGGCCACCACCCGAAATTTCTCTAATTGTCATTGAGAACTTTTGACCCAAACCATTGGCCTTCGACTTAAACCATCGGTCCTAACCCAAATTGTTGGTCGTCGGCCGCCTTCAATCATCAATCGCCCGCTCTGAGCATCATCCACATGTCTCGACCACGAGCTGCCACAAAGATCGTCGTCAGCCGTCCATTGCCCATCAATGACGGGCACTCTTTACTAGTATATATATAGATATATATACACATATATCTATATATATAAAACTATTTGTGCGCATGTGGTGAGCATGTGTATGGGTGCAGCCATGCATCCTCCCCTCCTCACCCATGCATACACATTTTCTTAACTAAAAATGATGGGGAGAGGGATGCAGGTATGGGGAAAGTGCACATCCTCATACATTTGCACATTGTGTGCATTGAGGGGTGTGCCCCAAAAATATTTTTCGCCCTCTCCCTCCCAATCACTAAATTCAAATATCTTTCTCTATATTCAAATATTTGAAGTTTGGAGTTATAGTTTTATTTTCTTCACATACTTCAATGTGCTTTAAACTTTAGCCAATAATATTTATTACATAATTTTCTTATTTATTTTGAATTACCAAAGTTTTTCTCATAAATCATGAACATAAAATTTCTTTTGACTACCTAAAACTATTTTTTTTTTCAATCCTTCAAATCCCTATCTTGGCCCACCATTTTCATGAATGTTTAACCACAAGCCCAAACTCACTAGTTTTAACTCCAAAAGATCGAATTTTTCCTAAGACTCCAATTTTTTCTAAGGATCGCAAACTGTCAATAGTTTTTTTTCCAAACACTCGAATTTTTTCAAAGATTTGAATTTTTCCGAAGGCCTGAATTTTTCCAAGGACGTTAATTTTTTCAAAGCCTCAAATGTTTGATATTCAAAATGCGAGACGTGCGAAATTGGCCATCATCCAAATCATCGACCACCACCTAGATCGGCCTCCATTGCCCGTCAATGACGGGCACTCGTTACTAGTATATATATATATATATATATATATATATATATATATATATATATATATACTAGTAACGAGTGCCCGTCATTGACGGGCAATGGAGGCCGATCTTTATAGAAATGCATTTTTATTTCAACCTTTCCCGTGAAAAGTTTGATAATTTAAAAAATCCTTAGAACACCTTTCAAATTTTTTATAATGAAAGTCTCATTTGTTTAACACCTTTCACCATGAAAGTACGTACATACACTTCAAAACACTACGCATGTTGGTAAAGGATTATTTGAATTTGGAGTGGGCCCCTTAGATGCATGCATGAAGAGGAGAGCCATGCATCCTTTTCCACATACATGCATCCTCCTCCCCAAGTTTTTTAGTTAGAAAAAGCTCATGCATGGGTGAGGGGAGGAGCATGCATGGTGCACCCATACACATGCGCAAAAGTGTACATAAGCTTAAATATATATATATATATATATATATATATATATATATATATAAAACTATTTGTGCGCATGTGTATGGGCGCACATGCATCCTCCTCTCCCCCACCCATTCTACTAACTAAAAAGTGAAGGGAGTAGGATGCATGTATGGGGAAAGTACATATCCCCATAAATTTGCACATTATGTGCATTGAGGGGTGGGCCCCAAAAAGATTCCCCACCCTCTCCCTCCCACCTACTAGATTCCAATATCTTCCTCTAAATTCAAATATTTGAAGTTTGAAGTTAAGGTTTTCTTCACACATTTCAATGTGCTTTAAATTTTAGCCAATAATCTTTATTACATGGCTTTCTTATCTATTTTGAATTACCAAAGTTTTATCCATAAACCATGAAAAACCAAAAATTCTTTGACTACCTTAAACTGCTTCTTTTTTTTTTAATCCTTCAAATCCCTATCTTGGCCTGTTTTCAGGAATGTTTAACCACAAGCCCAAACTCACTAGCTTTAACTCCTAAATCGTTACTCACAAGCTTTTATCCATGGGACAAAAAGTGCACAATTGACAAAAGAGGAGGGAGATATAAGGGAAGCTCCTTAGATCCTGCTTACAAATCCTAAACACGAAAGAATAAGACACTGTGGAGAAACCACCCAACCAAGTAGAAGCCTACAATCAATCTCTAGAAGCCTCACCCCCAAGCCAAAGAACAAGAAGCATGAAAGTAGAGTGAGAGCCTGACAATGAATCAAGAACCATGATGAGGAGTAGGGCGAGTTTGGACCTCTTATATAGAGCCAAACGCATCCTAAGCACATAGCCATGCATAGCCCTATGTTCCCTATACATAGATTCACCTAGAATAGAGTCCTATGCATGGACCAACTATTCATAGAATTGCTATTGATAACTCTACACATGCATACACTGTCTCATACCTTGTCTAAACTCCATTTAGTGTGTTCTGGGCCTCACAAGGATATTGGTTACTTTCAGGTCACATCCAATATGACATGGCAAAAACTAACGGCTTGTTTCACTGGAGTACGGTCGTGTATCCAAGACTATGAGTATAGTGTATCCTATGTACTGGTCATGGACATAACATTCTTCCCTCCTTAAACTGTTTCTATCCTTAAAAACTAAAATTCAAAAAATTCTTCTTTATGATATCAACTCTTTCCCACAAATCATCATTCTCAGTATGACCCTTCCATCGAATTAAGCATTTAGAGATAGAACGATTTCTCAACTATTTATCTCTAGTTCTAAGCACTTTCTCAGGTTCCAAAGGTACACTAAGCGACAAGTTTTCCAAATGGGATAAATCCTCATCCGATCCGACTGTATCACCATCATGTAAACTTAGTTTCAAATGACTTATATGAAACACTGGGTATGCAGTCGATTTTCCTTGAATATCGAGTTCATACGCCAAAGAACCAATTCTACGTACAATCCTGAAAGGTCCACAATAATTGATAGGCAGCTTATAATGCTTTTCTATACATAACGTGTTAGAATCTTTTGGAATCCTAAGATATACCCAGTCACCAACTTTAAAATCTCTTGGAGATCTCTTAAGATCGATATAGTGTTTAGCTCTATCCTAAGCACTTCGGATACTATCCTTAGCCACTTGCAACATTTCTTGCATATCATGTAAAAAATCAGCAACCTTCTGGATCTTAACAGACTTCATCTCAACATTTACTGGAGATCTAGGTTGAAAATCGTACATAAACATAAAAGGACTGTAATCTGTAGCAGAATGTATTCTACTATTATATGCAAACTCAACTAGTGGGAGATAATCTTCCCAATGAGATTGCCTGTGAGAAACATACATCCTCAAAATATCTTCCATAGTTTGATTAGTCCTTTCTGTCTGGCCATCTGATTCAGGATGATCAGAAGAACTTCAACTCAAAGAAGTTTCTAGTTTATGGAATACTGTTGACCAAAAGTGACCTGTGAACTTAGGATCTTTATCACTAACAATGTCACTTGACAGACCATACAACCGAAATAATCTCTCAACAAAGATCTGGGCTAAATCAAAAGCCTTTATAGTTGACTTGACTGGTACGAATGCAGCTAACTGAGTTAACCAATCCACTACGACCCAAATAGAATCATTTTGTCGTTGGGTCTTTGGAAGTCCAACTACAAAATCAGCCTTTGCTAGTTGACAGGGCTTGCATTTAACAACATATGACTCGACATATGGCTTGAGCTTTGGCCAGTAAAATTTCCTTTCAACCAAGTCTAGAGTCATGTGTATACCAAGATCTCATGCACAGGGTATGTCATGACATTCAAACAAAATCTTCCATTTGAGCTCATCATCACCAATAGGTACTCAAACTCTCCCATTCCAAAATAGTAATCTATCTCAAATGGTGAACTGTTCTAGAATCTTCTTATCTTTCTTAGTTAGTTGAGTCCCCTGTGTTTCTGACTCAACACTGTCCACATTTCTTCCGGTCTGAACAATATTCCAAATGTGACCAAAATGGAAATCTGATTCATAGTTTTCTCTCAGCGAAAGATATAGATTCGTAGAAATCTGGGTGAATGACAACTCGTTCAGTTCACCGATCTGATTAACAACATTTTAGCTGTCTCTTATGTAACAGATTTCATGATTAAATTCTTGCATCAATTCAGCCGTGCTTTTCTCCCCCGAAGATCATGTTGATTACAAAAATACTTAAGAGACTGGTAATCCATATACACTACTTACTATCTTACAAGTAGTGTCTCCAGGTTTTAAGTGCATGGACTACAACAAACCATTCGTTTTTCTGCGTAGTCTAACGCAACTGAGGACTAGTGAATTTTTTGCTTTCAAACGCTAGTGGTCTATCCATTTGTACTAGAACTACCCCAACTGCAACATCACTTGCGTCCGTTCTCACAACGTAAGGTAAATCTGGATTTGCAATTTGTAACATGGGAGCTGGAACAATCATTGTTCTAAGTTTCTCAAAACACTGATTCAATTCCTCGTTCCAAACAACAGGCGAACTAGGTTGATTCCTCTTTTTCTTTTTATTAACAATTCCTTTTGTCATATTATTAAGCGGTGCTGCTAACTTAGCATAATCCTCAATAAATCTCTTGAAGAAAAGTGTAAAACCTAAAAAAGACTTTACCTTCCTCACAGTTTCCAAAAATTGGCCACTCAATTACAATTTTGATTTTATCCTCCTCAATCTTGATCCCATTTACTATGATTTTATGACCGAGATAAAGCAACTCTTGCTTAAAGAATTCACACTTGGACTCTTTAGCTTAGAGTAACTCCCAACAGAACTTCATCAAAATGACTTATAAGTGTTCTACGTGTTCCACCAAGGATTTACTGTAAACGAGAATGTCGTCTAAGAATAGAACCACAAACTTCCCCAAATATGGACGAAATAAATCATTCATCATTTTTTGGAACGTTGCTGGAGCATTCGTTAATCCAAATGGCAACACTAGAAATTCATAATGACCAAATCTAGAACGAAATCCTGTCTTTTGGACATCTTCTGACTTAATCCTTATTTGATGGTACCCTATCCTGAGATCTATCTTGGTGAAATACCGTGCTCCACCCTGTTCTTATTTGTTCTTTCACTGCTTGTTCATGATCTAAATTTACTGAGTTAAGAATTGCTGAGAATTCACAACCATTTAGATTCATTTCAGGAACATCCACAACTAGAATAGCAAATATTGAAAAAACTTCATACTCGGAATAATCCAATGCTTCCATTTTATTAATTGTAGAACTCTGATCCAACAGATGTACAAAATTACTGCCAAATAATGTAACTACCTTATCACCCTCCTTGAAAGTGAGAACATGCTTCTCAAAATCAATTAACAGAGAAGGTGATTTACTAAATAACCATTCGTAACCTAAGATTAAATCAGTATGAGCTGGGTCTAAAACATGAAAATTAACTAATTCTGTGTGTCCTTGTATCAAAACTCGGAGCTTCGGGACTTTTACATTCCAAGTCTCCAACTCAGCTCCTGAAGCTAGATAAACTTTATATCTATGATTGTTGGCTTCAGTTTCCAAGCTGAGTTTCTGCACAAGACGAGAATTGATAAAACTATGAGTTGAACCACTGTTCAATAAAATACTCAATTTTTGATCTAAAACTGTGCCAATTAAACGGAAAAGTTCATTAGGCAAAAAAGAAGTAGTACTAAAAAAACATTCACACTTACAATCAGTCAAGTTAATTTCCAAAGTCTTACCATTGCCTCCTGGGATTTCAATCATGTGAGTAGACCCTTTCTTCCTTTTTGGACAAAATTTTATCATATGTCCAAGCTTCTTACAGACAAAACATAAGTTCTCTTTTTTAGCCTTTTTCTGGGACATAGATTTCTTGAATCTCTTTCTCTTCGGCTTCCTGGGTTCCGATGCTGCTTGATCTAATTCGTCAAAGTATTTTGCTTGGTCTGGACCGCGCTTCTTATTCTTCTTGGTTTTCAAAGTGGGGTGGAATTAGCGCAAATTGCTTCCTAGACGCCACCACTGTGGAATCATATGCTTTCGCAATCCAAAATGCATCCTTGAGGCTTTGAACACATTTCACCTGCATTCGTTCTGATAGTCGGTTGGCAAACCTAGGACGAACTGCCATAATGCCAACTTCACATCGAATGATGGAACCCTATTCCATAGGTCCATGAATTCCTAGATATAAGAGTCTAAACTCTTTGTACCCATCTTGCAGTTCACGAACTTTAGGTAGTAGTCCACGTCATCAACAACTACGAAAGCTTTTTTAAAAACTTCAGCAAATGCATCCCAAGTAGTTGGCTTCACCGGTAAATCTCGCCACCATGATGACGCTTTGCCATGTAAGAATATCACGACACTTTCAATTTTCTTCTCATCAGGAACACCGTGCAGATTGAAGTAACTACTACACTTCTTCTAGCTCGCATAAACCTCTGGTTGAAAACTGAGATTGGGTGAAGACATCAATTTGATTTGATTCAAAAGAACTTTCATTTGTTGATCTCTCATCTGATTAGGATTATTCATATCATTGAGTTCCGTACTCAACTGCTGACAAATCACCATATAAGATGGCGCACCTAGATTTGCAGCTTGATTTGAAGTTTTTTCGGCCCTCTCGATATATCTATCTTGGATTTCACTAAATTTAGTTAATATCTGATTAACTCATATATTGTTGGCCAAAAACTAACTGAAATTGACTCCAGTATGGTCAAATCACTATTTTTAGTCAATTTCATAGACATTACAAGAAACTGAAAAAAACCAAAAATTTTGAGTTTTCACACTTTTGGATTTTTTATTTATTTTACGTTTTTTAAAAATTCATAAAAAATCACAGTCAGTTATTAAGCAATTGAAATCGAAAATTTGATTCACTGTTTGATTCTTAATGTTTCTTGATTAATGTCCCTCAGACATGCAAGACATGCGACATTAAACTGATTTTTTACTTTACGGAGTTTTACGTAAAAATTATGGAGGCCTTCTCACGATGCAGACAGAGCACTGGATATTCAAGCCAACCTAGCATAGCGGCCACAGTAGCACTCTGCATCAGGACGAGGCTACTTAGAAAGCGATCTGCATGCTCTCATTGGATTGATTGGAGGTGCACATGCAATGCCCTCCTTATGTATTCCAAGTACTGAGCAGTGTTGGTGGGCGAGTATATAGGGTCGCGGCTGGTATCAATAATCGGTATGAATATGGTATCAAAAAACTGACCCGACTGGTATATGAATTTCTAATACCAGGGTCTAGAACCGGACACCTAATATTAACTATTGTATTATTCATATTGATACCCAGGTTTGAAAGATTTTGTGGATTTTTGGCATGATATCAATAGTAGTACTATTTTTAATATTTTTTTGTATATTTCAAATTTTCGTGGTTCCCATCTCCCTTTGGGATGCCTGCGCTACACCTAGCCCCTCACGGTTGTGCAGCCAGAACATGCAACTCATGGTGCAAGCCCCGCCCTGCAGGGAGAACATCCATTGCACTTCCTAAATCCAACGATGCTGAGGCTCAAGATACATCGTGTCAGGCTCGTGAGGCGTGAGCTGTTGACAAGCCTCAAGAGTCAAGATACATCGCGATTCGCGTTAAGCCTGGTGGCCTGTTCTCCGTCCGTACTATTGCGTAAATAATACTTCCTTGTTTGCGTTGCCGGCCGCGATGGCCCCTCAGGAAACTCCCAGTCTTCGCGTCCTCAACAAGGTCAAGGGCAACTTCAGAATTCAAATACGCCGGCACCCGTTCACGCTGGCCCTCCCGAAAAATCGAGACCAAAAACCTGACCACACGCGCTTTTTTTTTTTTTTTTTTTCTGCAACCTATAGGTTTGTCTGGTACAGTTGGTTGCAGGACTTTGCCCATTGTCTGTGAGCATAAGTCAAGGGTGTTGGCTCAATTGGTTATCTTGACATCCAAAGTTTCTTTGATCTCAAGTTCGAGCCTTCCCTTGGAAACCAAGAAGCATTGTCTGTGAGCACTCATAAGTCTCACAATATCCATTCTCGTATTCATCCTCCTCTTGCTATGGGCAGAGAAGTACATGGGCAGGAGGAGCAGCAGCAGCAGTCGTCCGCTTTCGAGCAAACCTACGGAGGAGACCTGTTTGCACTCTGGAGTGAATCGTTGGGGGATCACTGCCATCATGGGTATTACTAGAATCATCTGCAACTAGACGGCAATGGTACTCTCAATGAAGACTCATTTACCCTTGCTCGAGAGGCAGCTGTGAGATTAATCGATAAGCTGCTTCTATGGGCCAATATTCCTGGTACTGTTCCTTGTTTTTAGCAGATTAATGCTCTTAATCTGCTGATCGTTTCTTCAGGAAACAGTAACATCATCGTATAAGCGCTCTCCTGCTTTTCCAGTCCATAGCATATAGTAATATGTTTCTGATACGCAACGTTCTTTAAATGGGCATTCAGAAAGCTCAGTTCGGAATACGTCCCAGCTGCGTATGATGTTGGCAAAACTTTACTTGCATTCTTTAACTTAACGCTTTCATGAATCAATTTATAGAATATCTGCAAGGTACAATTTGGAGACGAAATTTGTTATTTAGTTTGGTAGGTGGTCCTGCAGCAGATGGTGGTGGTCATGGGCCGCAGAGAATTTTAGATGTTGGAATGGGCCTTGGTGCAGCATCCCGCTACTTCGGCAAAAAATTTCCACACGCAACCGTTCAAGGCATCAGCTTGGCCAAGGTTGAGGTGGAAATTGCTACCAAGCTAACAGCTTCTCAAAACCTGTCAGATAAGGTAGTCTCGTTGTGAGATAGCAAGCAAGTTGCTTGCATGCGTAAGTATGTGTGTGCGTGTGTGACCTAGCTCGATATTTGGTTATAGGAGCTGATTTTCTCAAATGGAAGTAAAATACAAAAAGAAGTCATGGATAAAATCCTTAATATGAGAGAGAGAGAGAGAGACCCTTAAGTGAGGGAAAGCCAAGGATATAGACACAATGATGGCTATGATGGAGAGTAGAGACGTTTTTAACGTTGTTGAGGAAATGTTAGTTCCATTATGGCTATAGCTAGTTAATTCATTTAGACCGGACGACCATTCTTGTCTATTTATGTTTTCATGCACACCGCAAAAGAGAATATCCTATGCATCTAATTAAATCTGAACCGTGCAGGTGAGCTTTTTGTATGCAGATGCACGTACACTTCCCTTCCCAAATAATGAGTACGATCTTGTGTGTTGTTTGGAGTGCGCCGATCATATATTAGAGCGGGAGCAGGTATAAACATCAAGTAAATCAGATCTTCCGGCCTTATGCAATCTAGGGTTCCCAATAACAGCAACTCAATGTGTAGAGCAGCGAACTAATGAGCTAAGTAAATTATTGAGTAGAGTGAAATGCAGTTTGAGCACCTTCAGGCATAGGACTGTTTTCATGTAGCTCATGAAGGAACTTGCTCGTGTGACTGCGCCTGGAGGTAAAATTGTGTTGACAACAATGTGCAATCGTTTAGCCTTCCATCTCCCAATCTGCACTGGGATGTTCAATGTCGCTTTGTCTGCGTCCAGTGCTCCCTTTGCTATTTCTACCTTGAGCGTTGATGTTACATTTCTGGTCGGCAAGCATAACTGTTCCACTACGCGCCTTGAAATATAGTTATGTGAAGCTCCGGAGTCGATCATGAAATCTGACTTCCTCCCCGCGATCTTTCCGGATAGGAATAGTAATCTTGGGGGTTGCCCCATGGAAGCTCCTTTCCATACTTGTATATCGTGTACACACAAATGTAAGTTCCTCCTTCAACTCCCAACTAGATCAGATCACCTGGAAGAAGTTAAGCAGGTTTAGGGGTTATTCAGGTCCAAACAAGCACACCACAAACGAACATACCAACCAAAGCAAACACAGAGGATCCCTCTCAAGCCACATTCCCCTTGAGACCGGACGTAGGACCTTTGCCTGACTGCGCCCACACAAATCTATCACAGAATTAGCCCATGGGGAAACATCCATCCAACCATCCGTGGTTTCACCATTAAGTAGCACATTGCCTCAGTCACGTCCCACCACTTTTTGGTCGATAGCCCTTATAACTAAACGATCGGCAGCTAACCACCCGTGCTTTGCAACCGAATTCGAGCAGCATCTCTGTATCAATGATTAACCCGTACAGTTCGAATATGTCACCCCGCACCCCACAAGGCACAGACCATGCTTTCACCAACCTAATGGCAGCACATTGCCTCATCTGTCCTACGTGCAGACGGCGTCAGGCCCAAACCGCGAAAACTGACCGTGCTTACACCTCGAGGGCAACACTTTGACTCATCAAGTCCCCCGTTCTGCTGACCACCCCGATCGTGGGCGCACCCATGCTTACACTGTGGGCAGCACCTTGCGCAACGGTTGTCCTGACAAATCCCAAAACGTGGCCATCCCTGTGAGACTTGCGTAGCTGACCGGCTAGTCGGCTCTGATACCACATGTTGCACCGGCGTCTCAAAGGGCGTTGGGACTTGAGCGGTTTTCCCAACACGCGCTTAAGTCTAATATTCATCCATCATGCACTTACGTAAAGGCCAACTCAGAAACGTAACAAACTTAACCATTCAGACTTAAGAAAACTGGAATCCCAACCAACCCGAAAGCCAACTCAGAATCCGTCCCCAAAAGGTAACCAAAGGCAAAGACAAGCCACACATGAAACCCAAGGCATAGTGGTCGCCAAACTGACCGATTGGCATAGCGGCAAGCCCCATGTCGATGACAGGGACCCTTAGGCGCCAGCGACGCAAAAAGGTTGTAGTAAGGGTCCTTCCACTTGGACCAGTCCCGGAGGCGAAACCGAAATGGTAATCATCCCCAAGGATCAACTTTATTAGATTTGGAAGAGGTTACATTCATACATAGACTGACTGGTCTCGGGGCCACCAACACGTGCTGGGCATTGTGCCTGGCTCGTGCTGGTAGAGGGAGCTGAGACCTGGCGACTGGATTCCTGGCGCTGGTTGAGCTGCCCAAGTTTCTGTCTAGCGGACTCCCCCTATAGTTCTGCTGTGATTCGGCGCACCCCTCTGTTCTAAAACATAGTGTTTTCTGGTAAAGCACACTTTTTGGGACTTAGTTTTTATTTTGCTGATTAAGCCTGGCAAGCCTAGCACAATCAGTCTGGCTCCCAGACATGGGTCCCGGGAGCCGTTCCGGTGGCAGTCAACTTGCTTCCTGACTAGGCCATGATGACTCAAAGCTCCAGAGCTAGCTCATGACTTGTAACTACTTGACTGGCTCACCACAGGTCGGAGGCTCAGTCCTTGACGTTCTAACTTGCTTTGGGACCTTAGGGAGCGTCACCTCTTAGAGTCTTAGAGGGCACGCTGGGTGCACCTGAGTAAGCTTTACAACACTTTTGGGGAACGGGCTCTAGCCTGTCGGCTGAGTTGGATGGCTTGCTTGGGTGTACGTTACCTATTTATGGCTGTCCATTCTGGTGTGGCGCCAGGTTGGCTTCCAACACTCGTGACAAAGCTTTCAGTTGGGTAAGTCTGATGTAAGTCAGACCGCTTGCTTGGAATGGATGTTACTCGTTTGTAACGAAGCTTTGAGTTGGTTAAGTTTGATGTATGTCGAGCGGCTTGCTTGGAGGGAAGTCACCCACATCGGGACCCCCGATCTGGCATGGCGCCAGGTTGGATCTCAATGTTGTTTTTCGGAACTTCAAGTTGGTTAAGTCTGATCGTTGTTGGCGAGTTGGCTGCTTGTATGTCAAGTGGGTTTGGATGGCAAGAGTTGAAGGCTAGGAAGCTAAGTCATGGTTCCCGGCTCCCTTTGGGATGCCTGCGCTACATGTGGTATCAGAGCCGACTAGCCGGTCAGCTATGTGGATCTCACAGAAATGGCCACGGTTTGGGGTTCATCAAGACAACTCTTGTGCAAGGTGTTGCCCACAGTGTAAGCACGGGTGCGTCCACGGTCAGGGTGGTCGGCAGAACGGGGGACTTGATGAGTCAAGGTGCTGCCCTTGAGGTGTAAGCACAGTCAGTTCTCGCGGTTCAGGCCTGCCGCTGTCTGCACATAGGACGGATGAGGCAAAGTGCTGCCTAGGGAGGTGAAAGCACGACCTGTACCTTGTGGGGTGCGGGGCCACATATTCGAACTGTACGGGTTAACCATTGATACAGAGATGCTGCTCGAATTCGGGTGTAAAGCACGGGTGGTTAGCTACCGGTGCGGGATAGTTGCCGATCGTTTAGTTATAAGGGCTATCGACCAAAAAGTGGTGGGGCGTGACTGAGGCAATGTGCTTCTTAATGGTGAAAGCACGGATAGTTGGAAGGGTGTCCTATGTGGGCTGATTCCGTGATCGATTTGTATGGGCGCGGCCATGCAAAGGTCCGTTAGCAGGACCATCTCAAAGGGGGACCTTGTCTTTGTTACTTGTTAGTAAACCTGCCTGAGTGTCTTACTTGTATATATTCATGGTGAGTCTTAGTACTCGTGCTTTGCCTGGTTTGCATGATTGCTTGTGATACAAGGAGCTGATGGCTCGAGAAGGAACCTTTTCTTTTGAAGGCTGATACCATCAAACAAAGAGGACTACAGAATCTGTGGGGCGGATTTGCAGTTCAAGTACTCACATGTGAACGACAACGAAACGACTCAATGTTTGCAAAGGATGGATGGCTAGCCTGTTTCTTGGGTTAGTTTCACTTGCGACAACGCCCACCAGACGCAAGCAGGAAGTCAAAAGTTGGAAAGGGCCATTTCAGGGGATATCTTCTATGGAGCAGTTGGTCTTCATTTTGGGACAGCCACCTTTGGAACTGAAACTCACTGAGCATGCGCGATATCCAGAATCTGTGGGGCGGATTTGCAGTTCAAGTACTCGCACATGAACGACAACGAAACGACTCAATGTTTGCAAAGGATGGATGGCTAGCCTGTTTCTTGGGTTAGTTTCATTTGCGACAACGCCCACCAGACGCAAGCAGGAAGTCAAAAGTTGGAAAGGGCAATTTCAGGGGAGATCTTCTATGAAACAGTTGGTCTTCATTTTGGGACGGCCACCTTTGGAACTGAAACTCACTGAGTGTTGTAAAGCTACCTTTACAAGCTTTACTTCCGGCGCCATCGGCGCCAACTATGTCCCTGGTGCCAGCAGCGCCCCTGCTGCTCCCGGTGCCAACTGCGTCGGCGCCGCTCCCGGCTCCACTGTGACCAGAATCCAGCCGGCGCCAAGTTCCTATGGCTGAAAATCTTTAATCGGTTCTAGCGGAGTCCAGAGAGATCAGATCGATGTGCAATCACCTCACACGATCTAGACATGATCAAAGGAAACCTGGGGATCAATAAAATCTAGAGAGAGAAAATGACTTTCTAGAAAGAGAAAATTCTAGAGAGAGAAAAACGTGCTTTACCAGCTTGGGTAGAGTGCTTGGTATGAGGGGGGGGTGCCGAATCACACCAATACTATAGGGGAGTGCGGGTTGCGACTCAGGGCGAGTTCCAACCAAGTCTCAGCCTCCCTTGCTGGAATGTTGTCGTGGCTCTCGCCTTGGCATGCTAGCGCCCCGGAGACTAGGGTCGGTCACACACTTGAAATGTAACCTTCTCAGATTTATCAATAAAGTGGGATTTTTCTCAAACTGACTCTGATTACCTTCTGGGTTTCAGTGTTCGGTAAAAGCGCCAGTTCTAAGGCCGCTTTCAAAATTTTTAACTTGGCACATAGCTGAGGGTCGTATCCCGGGACGCCAGCGGTATGCCGTCGGGACCATTCGGTCCGTGGCGCCAGCGGTATGCTGTGGGGACCATTTGGTCCAGGAACTGGTTGTTTCCATATCTGTCGCGGCTTGTGATTCTGAGTATTCCTTGCATGAACGTGAATGGGTTAAGCTCTTGGGGAACGGGCTCTAACCTGTCGGCTGAGTTGGATGGCTTGCTTGGGTGGATGTTACCTGTTTATGGCTGTCCAGTCTGGCGTGGCGCCAGGTTGGCTTCCAGCGCTCGTGACGAAGCTTTCAGTTGGTTAAGTCTGATGTAAGTCAGACCGCTTGCTTGGAATGGATGTTACTCGTTTGTAACGAAGCTTCGAGTTGGTTAAGTTTGATGTATGTCGGGCGGCTTGCTTGGAGGGAAGTCACCCACGTCGGGACCCCCAATCTGGCATGGCGCCAGGTTGGATCTCAATGTTGGTTTTCGGAACTTCAAGTTGGTTAAGTCTGATAGTTGTTGGCGAGTTGGCTGCTTGTATGTCAAGTGCGTTTGGATGGCAAGAGTTGAAGGCTGGGAAGCTAAGTCGTGGTTCCCGACTCCCTTTGGGATGCCTGCGCTACACTCAGCATGGGTGATATCCAGTATCAGTTGGGTTTTTCCTCAAAGGGGAAAAGGCTAGGGTCCTCTTCAGAGATTGGCAACAAGTTGGATCGAGCCATAATCCTAGCAGATGGGAAGCAAAGTGTTGGAAAGGCTTTTTGTCCGAAGAATTCTACTCTAAGTCCGATCAACTGATTTTATAAGTGGAGGGGAACTATCACACACACCTCTCTCTTGGGGCAAATTTTGAATGAAAGTTGATCAAAATGGGGGCAAATTCAAGTTGACCTAGCCATACTCACACGAGGAGACTGGCGAACTTTGGACCTAATAAGTTGACAAGTTTTTGTTGTAGAAAGGAAAGTTTGTTATAGGCTTTCTCTGGACCAGCAATGATGAGGAAACATATGAGTATGCTGGCTTGTGTTACGTGTAAGGCAGCTGATCAATGAAGGAACTGTGAAAGTTGAGTCTTGCATGAGAGACTTGGTATTTCGAACAGACGCTAAGGGACAGTTCGCGTTGAGATCGGACTAGTGCAAACTCTGGGTGCATGTGTCTGATTCAAAGAGAGCTACTTGAAGCCAAGCTCGATGTACACTTCTTGTTTTGACTGTGAGGCAACTGACCAGTGATGGAATTGTGAAAGTCATGTTTTACGCGACAGACATGGTGCTTCAAACAAACGCGAAGAGATAGTTCGGATGCGGATCAAACTGGTGCGTCCCTTTGCCTTTCCACAAGGTCAATGGTTACATTTGGGTTGATTCAAAGAGATACTTCAAGCTAAGTGAGTGGTGCATTGCGGAGTACTCAATCTTTGCCTACCTTAAAGAGCCAATATGGAAAAGTATCAAGATCAGACTGGGACAAGGAGAGAAATCAAGGTGCAGAAGCAACAAGGCACGGAGTGGACCATAATGTGGGCAATCAAACGATAAATCCTTTGGCTCAGGGACAGTTGGTTGTAGGACTTTGCCCATTCTCTGTGTAGGTTGGTCTGGTACAGTTGGTTGTAGGACTTTGCACATTGTCTGTGAGCACTCATAAGTCTCACAATATCCATTCTCGTATTCATCCTCCTCTTGCTATGGGCAGAGAAGTACATGGGCAGGAGGAGCAGCAGCAGCAGTCGTCCGCTTTCGAGCAAACCTACGGAGGAGACCTGTTTGCACTCTGGAGTGAATCGTTGGGGGATCACTGCCATCATGGGTATTACGAGAATCATCTGCAACTAGACGGCAATGGTACTCTCAATGAAGACTCATTTACCTTTGCTCGAGAGGCAGCTGTGAGATTAATCGATAAGCTGCTTCTATGGGCCAATATTCCTGGTACTGTTCCTTGTTTTTAGCAGATTAATGCTCTTAATCTGCTGATAGTTTCTTCAGGAAACAGTAACATCATCGTATAAGCGCTCTCCTGCTTTTCCAGTCCATAGCATATAGTAATATGTTTCTGATACGCAACGTTCTTTAAATGGGCATTCAGAAAGCTCAGTTCGGAATACGTCCCAGCTGCGTATGATGTTGGCAAAACTTTACTTGCATTCTTTAACTTAACGCTTTCATGAATCAATTTATAGAATATCTGCAAGGTATAATTTGGAGACGAAATTTGTTATTTAGTTTGGTAGGTGGTCCTGCAGCAGATGGTGGTGGTCATGGGCCGCAGAGAATTTTAGATGTTGGAATGGGCCTTGGTGCAGCATCCCGCTACTTCGGCAAAAAATTTCCACACGCAACCGTTCAAGGCATCAGCTTGGCCAAGGTTGAGGTGGAAATTGCTACCAAGCTAACAGCTTCTCAAAACCTGTCAGATAAGGTAGTCTCGCTGTGAGATAGCAAGCAAGTTGCTTGCATGCGTAAGTATGTGTGTGCGTGTGTGACCTAGCTCGATATTTAGTTATAGGAGCTGATTTTCTCAAATGGAAGTAAAATACAAAAAGAAGTCATGGATAAAATCCTTAATATGAGAGAGAGAGAGAGAGAGAGAGAGAGAGAGAGAGAGAGAGAGAAAGAGAGAGAGAGACCGTCAAGTGAGGGAAAGCCAAGGATACAGACACAATGATGGCAATGATGGTGAGTAGAGGTATTTTTAACGTTGTTGAGGAAATGTTAGTTCCATTATGGCTATAGCTAGTTAATTCAATTAGACCGGACGACCATTCTTGTCTATTTATGTTTTCATGCACACCGCAAAAGAGAATATCCTATGCATCTAATTATCTCTGAACCGTGCAGGTGAGCTTTTTGTATGCAGATGCACGTACACTTATGTTCCCAAATAATGAGTACGATCTTGTGTGGTGTTTGGAGTGCGCCGATCATACATTAGAGCGGGAGCAGGTATAAACATCAAGTAAATCAGATCTTCCGGCCTTATGCAATCTAGGGTTCCCAATAACAGCAACTCAATGTGTAGAGCAGCGAACTAATGAGCTAAGTAAATTAGTGAGTAGAGTGAAATGCAGTTTGAGCACCTTCAGGCATAGGACTGTTTTCATGTAGCTCATGAAGGAACTTGCTCGTGTGACTGCGCCTGGAGGTAAAATTGTGTTGACAACAATGTGCAATCGTGAACTCTTACCTCATGAAAAATCTCTGAGTGAAAGTGAGAAGGTAGTAATCTCTGTCACATTTTATTTATTGCGCTCAAGGTCAAGTATGACTGATTTTGTGATTGAAGGAGCTCAAAGTCATTTTCTTCTTCCCAAGAAGTCCTAGGAAACTATTTTCCAATGCCATTTTTTTTCTTCTCAGGAAGTCTTGGAAAACATTTTTTCCGATGACCTTGCTGTTGCTTCGTGGTCACAGCCATCCCTATATCTCAGATTGGCAGAAGAGAATGGATTGGAGGTAATTACTAGCTCATTGCAGATTTGATGTACTGAACATGTTGTCAAGTCTGTTCCAATTTATACGATCAGTTCTATTATGTTGGTTCAATTATATATGATAATCTACTCATGATACTGTGCCTACGCTTGTAGGCTATTCAAAGTGATAATTGGACGAAGTATGTAACTCCAGGAGTGCCGATATGGATTCACTTCTACAAGAATTCAGATCTCTCTATTGGTAATGCACTAATCATTCTTTAATTATTCCGCATTTGGTTATAATTTAAGGATGACTCTAGAAGTGCCTTTTATTCGAGTTGGTCTATACTCTCTATTTGAAAAAACATATCATGATGTGCTTGCAGTTGGAGTCAAAGCATTTTCCGTGGCTTTACCTGCCCTTATGAAGGCCTATGAACAAGGACTTGTCGAGTATTTTGTATTCAAGGCAGTAAAACCATCTTCTTGATACTCTCTCTATTGATGCTTATCATCGTTTAGATTGTCATGGCTTTTTGAACTCCATAACTTGTTTAGAGCATTGCTTTTGAGCTTTCTCATGCCATGCTTCGGTGGTAAACCTAAGCCTTTCTCAAGAAATTGTAAGTGCACTTGGAAAGGAGAGATCTTTTCAATGGCAATGATTTTCTTGTTTAATGAAGTGTGAGTTTATTGCTCTTCATAGTAGAACGAATTCCACATTTATCTTTTGCATTACGATAGCTCCAACATGTTTATAATATCAAGAAGTCAAGAGTATTACTTTGACCACTCTAATATAACAAAATAGAATAATCATTTTAAGAGACAATTTATTTTTATAGTTTATACATGAGATGACCTTGGAGAGTTGTGATGTCATTTACATCTCATGAAACTCAGCAATCTAAAGATTTCATCACATTCACCGTATCAAATACATGAAGCTTTTTGTTTCAAGTCCTGTTTTCTATACGAATTTTGTGCACCTACATGCAACATGTAATGTTAGGTTGATGTCATCGTGATATTACCCAAGAAACATTCTAAATAGCAAAATCGTACTAAATTATTGTATACAAGAATGGCATTAGTTAAAACAAAGTCAAGCAATCAACAAACTTTCACAATGACATTATATTGTGCTTTGTATTCATCCTTTAAGCTGGATTGCTTATATACAAGGACTACCTGGAAAACTATTTGTGCAAGAATATGCATGGGGAAATTTTACTAGGGCCTTGAATCTTTCAAACCATTCAAGCATTATCTCGAGGTACATGTAATCTAGTCAACTTGTACACAAAAAATCATTTGACAAATGAGAGAATGGCAAATTTTTGTGTAAATAAAGCCAAAATTCATAACTATTTATACAATCGACTTGTTGATTGAATCAAGACAAGAATCATGGAAATACTTAGTGTCTCAACCAATTTTTTACATTGCCTTTGTAGTTTTGAGTTTCTATTGATAATGGGAATCGCGTAACATAGGATTGATCTTAAGCTAGAAGCTCTACCTATTTGATAAAGACATTACAGTTTAAATCCTCATTATTAATTGATAATCAAAGCAGAAGTGGATAAATACCTTGAAGCAAAAGGTATTTATCTAGTCTTAAGCAATGAATGGGTTCACCCATAGTCATTGTCTCAAAGAAGAAAACATGCAAAATGTTGGATTTATCCGAATAATCGATATTTAATTTGCATCCATTCATCTATCCAATGTCTATAGTTTTACTCATGTTTTTACACAATATGCAGAAATAAATGGGAATGGCTAACACACACACACACACACGCACACAAAATTTTGATTTTGGGTATCGAAGATTTTTGATTTTGGGTATCAAAAAATTACAAATTTCGAAATATTTTGATTTTGGGTATCGAAAAATTTTAATTTTTTCGAGTCGATCTCGTATTGAAATTTTTTGATTTTGGGTATCAAAAAATTTCGAACTTGGGTATCGAAAATTATGAATTTTCTTGAGTCAATCTCATATTGAAAAAAAATATGATTTTGGGTATTGAAAAATTCTGATTTTGGATTTTGAAAATTTACGGTTTTTCCAAGTCGATCCTTTATCGAAAATTCTGATTTTGGGTATCGAAAAATTCTAATTTTAGTCGCGATCCACATCATAGTTCCCTGTGGTACCGCCATTATGGTATCGCCGGTACCATAACGGTGGTATCGCCATGCATTCATCTAAGGGGCCCTAAACCGTGAGAGCCCCAGAGCTAGCTCATGACTTGTAACTACTTGACTGGCTCACCACAGGTCGGAGGCTCAGTCCTTGACGTCTAACTTGCTCTGGGACCTTAGGGAGCGTCACCCCTTAGAGTCTTACAGGGCACGCTGGGTGCATCTGAGTCAGCTTTACAACATCCTCCTCTTGTTTGAAAAAGCTGATGTCCTCATCAGGGCCAAACTAGACCTAGGACGTATGGCACGGGCTTAATTCACCGGCCTTAACAACTTTGTAGCACAGGAAAAGTATAGATAAAGTTCACTTACGTAAAACCTGTGTAAAGCTGCAAGTGATTTATTGACAAACTTAAGAAAGATACCTGGAAGTTCCTTGAACTTCAGAATGGCCATGAATGTTTATGTAGGAGGCATGCCGCCAGGTAGTGCTGTGTGTGCCGATCTGGGAAAACGGCTATTGCTTTGGTTCTTCTACAGATAATCTGCTAGTACTTCAGGGGCTCCCTCCTTAAGTTTGTCTTCGTACTCCCAAGAAGCCTCAATAAGTGGAGCCCGTAGCCACTTCACTAGATATTCATGTTGAACGCCAGTTCGCTTTCTATGTGTCAATATTTGTTCTGGTACAAGCTGTCTCTTTGTATCATCAAGTGTCGTTGGTGGGTGACGGAGTTCGTGTTGTTGATCAAATCGCTCATCTGGTTTGTACCGTTTGAGTAATGAGATATGAAACACATTGTGTATATCCAAGCTGGACGGTAGCGCCAATTGGTAAGCCACTGGGTTGATCTTCTTGGTGACATAATATGGTCCCGCATAAGGTCGAACGAACTTATGAGAAAAACCTTTTGGTAACGCAATGTTCTTTGTGTTCATCCATACTTGAACACCTTCCTCAAATTCCAGTTCTCGTCGATGTGGGTTTACGTCAGCTACCATACTCCTTTGTGACTGCTCTAAAAATGACTTCACCTTTGTCAGCTGTTTGTGCCATTCATTGATGAATTCCTCTACAGTAGGTATTGGTGTTTCCTGCTCGCCTGTAAGAAAAGAACTCGGAACAATCGGTAGCCGACCATTGCTTATCTCGAAGGGTGCCCTTCTAGTAGATCTGTTCACTTGGTTGTTATGTGCAAACTCGAGAATATCCAAGTAGTTGACCCAATCGGATTGGTCCCAAGCGACATAATTTCGTAAATATTGTTCAATCTGTCGATTGACTCGTTCCGTTTGACCATCTGTCTGAGGGTGATATGTAGTGCTGAAATTCAGTCCAGTTCCCATGAGGCGAAATAAAAAATTCCAAAACTTTCCGACGAACTTGGTGTCTCGGTCAGAAATAATCGTTCTAGGCAGGCCGTGGTATTTGAAGACACATTTGAAAAATAACCTTGCCACTTCTTCAGCTGTCACTGAACTCTTAGTTGGTACTAGATGAACTTGCTTTGAAAAGCGGTCAACCACCACATAAATTGAGTCGAAGCCTTGGCACCATGGTAGTTGAACAATAAAATCCATGCTCACCGAATCCCATGGGTATGCTGGTACCGGTAATGGTTGGAGTAGTCCTGCTAGAGCTAGCGGTTCCACCTTCACTTGTTGACATGTCGGGCATGTTTGCACATAGGATTCAACGTCTACCCACATACCTGGCCAATAGAAGCCTCTTTTGAGAAGTTCATATATGCGATTCACCCCTGGATGTCCGACGACTAGTACGTCATGATGTTCTCGCAAGACTTTCTTCCTCAGGTTGATGTTGTCTGGGACATATACTCTGCGTTGTTTATAAACAACCATTTGATCTTTCCAAGTGAAATGTTTACGAGGCTTTCCCAGCTAGAATTCGATCATTAAGTCCTTCGCCAACGCATCTGCACCATAATTCTCCCTGATTTCTTGGAGTAGGTCGGTCACCTGAGTTGTCACTGTTGCCATCAAGTGTTCATGTCTACTTAGTGTGTCCGCCACCACATTGTTCTTTTCCGCCGTGTGTACGATGTTTATATTGAATTTCAAGAGAAAGTTTTGCCATCGCATTTGCTTTGGCGTGAGCATACCTTGGGATGAGAAGTACTTGAGTGATACATTATCAGTGAACACCTTAAAGGGTTTTCCTGCCACATAATGTCTCCAATGCTCCACTGCTTGAACTACTCCGACCATTTCTTTTTCATGAGTTGGCCATCGTCGCTCTACGTCACTCAATTTCTTTGAAAAATATGCAACAAGCTTTATGTCTTGCATCAGCACGGCCCCAATAGCAAAGTTCGACGCGTCTGTATGTATTTCAAAAGGTTTGCTAAAGTCTGGTAAGGCAAGAATGGGTTCTTGAGTGATCCGTCGTTTTAGTTCTTGGAACGCTGCTTCACATTCCGGTGTCCATGTCATCTTCAGATGAGTCTTGGTCTGCTCCAACAGTGGTGCCACAATTTTGCTAAATGCCTCAATGAATCTCCTGTAAAAGTTACATAAGCCCACAAAGGATTTGATGCCATGAACAGTCTTAGGAGCCAGCCAATCCAAGATAGTCTTGATCTTCTTAGGATCCATCCGAATTCGTCCGTAGCCTATAACGTGTCCAAGGAAATCAACTTCCTCTACCACCAATTCACATTTTTCTCTTTTCGCGAACAAGCTATTCTTCCTTAGTCGTTTAAGGACAGTCCTTAAATGTTTAATGTGATCTTTGAGGCTACGATTAAACACCAAGATGTCATCCATGTACACAATGACAAATTCATCTAAGCAGTCTTGAAAAATGTTGTTCATCAACGTGCAAAAAGTGGCTGGTGCATTTGTTAGACCGAACGGCATCACCCTGAATTCGTGACTCCCATACCGTGTTCGAAAAGCCATTTTGTGCTCATCGCCTTTAGCTATTCGAATTTGGTGATATCCAGATCTAAGATCTATTCGGCTAAAATATCTGGCATGTTTGAGCTGGTCAAACAAGTCATCAATTCTAGGCATGGGATACTTGTTCTTGATGGTACCCTTGTTGAGCATGCGGTAATCCTCACACATCCGCAGTGTCTTGTCTACCTTTTCCACAAATAGTACAGGGGCTCCAAAAGGCGAAGCACTGGGTCTAATGAATCCTTTGTCTATCAATTCACCAAGTCGTCATTTCAGTTCCACCAACTCTTCTTGGGACATCCTATAAGATGCTCGTGAAGTTGGTTTTGTTCCTGGTACCAACTCAATCTTATGGTCCACTGGTCTTCGAGGAGGTAACTTAGCTGGGAGTTCTTCTGGAAACACATCGCTAAATTCCTCTAGCAAATCTGCCACCTCCTTTGGCAAGTTTTTCTGTTGTGCATTTTTCCCTTCTAGAACCTCTCTGTAGATACAAAGAAAGCACTTTGACCTTTTCCCTTTCGCCATGCTTTTAATCACAGATGCAGCAACCAGATTTTGTTCAATATCGGTGCCCTTCGCGTTCCCTCCAGGTAGAGCTTTTCTCATACGGATCTGTCCCTTGTAATCCAAGAGAACCAAGTTTGAGCTCCTACCCAAAACTGCAATACAATATTCATTTAGCCAGGGAAGGCCCAAAATTACATCGAAGGCATCCATCTCTAAAATCAGAAAGTTAAGTTTAGCCTTCCATCTCCCAATCTACACCGGGATGTTCAATGTCGCTTTGTCTGCGTCCAGTGCTCCCTTTGTTGTTTCTACCTTGAGCGTTGATGTTACATTTCTGGTCGGCAAGCGGAACTGTTCCACTACGCTCCTTGAAATATAGTCATGTGAAGCTCCGGAGTCGATCATGAAATCTGACTTCCTCCCCGCGATCTTTCCGGATAGGAATAGTAATCTTGAACCAATCTTGGAGGTTGACCCATGAAAGCTCCTTTCCATACTTGTATGTCGTCTACACACAAATGTAAATTCCTCCTTCAACTCCCAACTAGATCAGATCACCTGGAAGAAGTTAAGCAGGTTTAGGGGTTATTCAGGTCCAAACAAGCACACCACAAACGAACATACCAACCAAAGCAAACACAGAGGATCCCTCTCAAGCCACATTCCCCTTGAGACCGGACGTAGGACCTTTGCCTAACCGCGCCCACACAAATCTATCACAGAATTAACCCATGGGAAAACATCCATCCAACCATCCGTGCTTTCACCATTAAGTAGCACATTGCCTCAGTCACACCCCACCACTTTTTGGTCGATAGCCCTTATAGCTAAATGATCGGCAGCTATCCCGCACCAGCAGCTAACCACCCGTGCTCTACACCCGAATTCGAGCAGCATCTCTGTATCAATGATTAACCCGTACAGTTCAAATATGTCACCCCGCACCCCACAAGGCACAGTCCATGCTTTCACCAACCTAATGGCAGCACATTGCCTCATCTGTCCTATGTGCAGACGGCGCCAGGCCCGAACCACGAAAACTGACCGTGCTTACACCTCGAGGGCAACACTTTGACTCATCAAGTCCCCCGTTCTGCTGACCACCCCGATCATGGGCGCACCCATGCTTACACTGTGGGCAGCACCTTGCGCAACGGTTGTCCTGACAAATCCCAAAACGTGGCCATCCCTGTGAGACTTGCGTAGCTGACCGGCTAGTCGGCTCTGATACCACATGTTGCACCGGCGTCTCAAAGGGCGCTGGGACTTGAGCGGTTTCCCCAACATGCTCTTAAGTCTAACATTCATCCATCATGCACTTACATAAAGGCCAACTCAGAAACGTAACAAGCTTAACCATTCAGACTTAAGAAAACTGGAATCCCAACCAACCCGAAAGCCAACTAAGAATCTGTCCCCAAAAGGTAACCAAAGTCAAAGACAAGCCACACATGAAACCCAAGGCATAGTGGTCGCCAAACTGACCGATTGGCATAGCGACAAGCCCCATGTCGATGACAGGGACTCTTAGGCGCCAGCGACGCAAAAAGGTTGTAGTAAGGGTCCTTCCACTTGGACCAGTCCCGGAGGCGAAACCGAAATGGTAATCATTCCCAAGGATCAACTTTATTAGATTTGGAAGAGGTTACATTCATACATAGACTGACCGGTCTCGGGGCCACCAACACGTGCTGGGCATTGTGCCTGGCTTGTGCTGGTAGAGGGAGCTGAGACCTGGCGACTGGATTCCTAGCGCTGGTCTGCCCAAGTTTCTGTCTGGCGGACTCCCCCTATAGTTCTGCTTGTGATTCGGCGCATCCCCTCTGTTCTAAAACATAGTGCTTTCTGGTAAAGCACGCCATTTGGGACTTAGTTTTTATTTTGCTGATTAAGCCTGGCAAGCCTGGCCGAATCAATCTGGCTACCAGACATGGGTCCCGGGAGCCGTTCCGGTGGCAAAATCAACTTGCTTCCTGACTAGGCCATAACTCAAGTTCCAGAGCTAGCTCATGACTTGTAACTACTTGACTGGCTCACCACAGGTCGGAGGCTCAGTCCTTGACGTTCTAACTTGCTTTGGGACCTTAGGGAGCGTCACCCCTTAGAGTCTTACAGGGCACGCTGGGTGCACCTGAGTCAGCTTTACAACACTTTTGGGGAACGGGCTCTAACCTGTCGGCTGAGTTGGATGGCTTGCTTGGGTGGACTTACCTGTTTATGGTTGTCCATTATGGCGTGGCGCCAGGTTGGCTTCCAGCACTCGTGACGAAGCTTTCAGTTGGTTAAGTCCGATGTAAGTCAAACCGCTTGCTTGGAATGGATGTTACTCGTTTGTAACGAAGCTTTGAGTTGGTTAAGTTTGATGTATGTCGAGTGGCTTGCTTGGAGGGAAGTCACCCACATCAGGACCCCCGATCTGGCATGGCGCCAGGTTGGATCTCAATGTTGGTTTTCGGAACTTCAAGTTGGTTAAGTTTGATCGTTGTTTGCGAGTTGGATGCTTGTATGTCAAGTGGGTTTGGATGGCAAGAGTTAAGGCTGGGAAGCTAAGTCGTGGTTTCCGGCTCCCTTTGGGATGCCTGCACTACATGTGGTATCAGAGCCGACTGGCCGGTCAGCTATGTGGATCTCACGGAAATGGCCACGGTTTGGGGTTCATCAAGACAACTCTTGTGCAAGGTGTTGCCCACAGTGTAAGCACGGGTGCGTCCACGGTCAGGGTGGTCGGCAGAACGGGGGACTTGATGAGTCAAGGTGCTGTCCTTGAGGTGTAAGCACAGTCAGTTCTCGCGGTTCGGGCCTGCCGCTGTCTGCACATAGGACGGATGAGGCAAAGTGCTGCCTAGGGAGTTGAAAGCACGGCCTGTACCTTGTGGGGTGCGGGGCGACATATTCGAACTGTACGGGTTAACCATTGATACAGAGATGCTGCTCAAATTCGGGTGTAAAGCACGGGTGGTTAGCTGCCGGCGCGAGATAGCTGCCGATCATTTAGCTATAAGGGCTATCGACCAAAAAGTGGTGGGGCGTGACTGAGGCAATGTGCTGCTTAATGGTGAAAGCACGGATAGATGGAAGGGTGTCCTATGTGGGCTGATTCCATGATCGATTTGTATGGGCGCGACCAGGCAAAGGTCCGTTGGCAGGACAATCTAAAAGGGGGACCTTGGCTTTGTTACTTGTTAGTAAACCTGCCTGAGTGTCTTACTTGTATGTATTCGTGGTGAGTCTTAGTACTCGTGCTTTGCCTGGTTTGCATGATTGCTTGTGATACAAGGAGCTGATGGCTCGAGAATGAACCTTTTCTTTTGAAGACTGATACCATCAAACAAAGAGGACTACAGAATCTGTGGGGCGGATTTGCAGTTCAAGTACTCACACGTGAACGACAATGAAACGACTCAATGTTTGCAAAGGATTGATGGCTAGCCTATTTCTTGGGTTAGTTTCATTTGCCACAACGCCCACCAGACGCAAGCAGGAAGTCAAAAGTTGGAAAGGGCCATTTCAGGGGAGATCTTCTATGGAGCAGTTGGTCTTCATTTTGGGACGGCCACCTTTGGAATTGAAACTCACTGAGCATGGGCGATATCCAGAATCTGTGGGACGGATTTGCAGTTCAAGTACTCGCACGTGAACGACAACGAAACGACTCAATGTTTGCAAAGGATGGATGGCTAGCCTGTTTCTTGGGTTAGTTTCATTTGCAACAACGCCCACCAGACGCAAGCAGGAAGTCAAAAGTTGGAAAGAGCAATTTCAGGGGAGATCTTCTATGGAACAGTTGGTCTTCATTTTGGGACGACCACCTTTGGAACTGAAACTCACTGAGTGTTGTAAAGATACCTTTACAAGCTTTACGTCCGGCGCCATCGCCGCCAGCTATGTCCCCGGCGCCAGCAGCGCCCCTGCTGCTCTTGGCGCCAACGGCGCCAGCGCCGTTCCCGGCGCCACTCTGACCAGAATCCAGCCGGCGCCAAGCTGCTATGGCTGAAAATCTTTGATCGGTTCTGGCGGAGTCCGGAGAGCTCAGATCGATGTGCAATCACCTCACACGAGCTAGGCATGATAAAAGGAAGCCTGGGGATCAATAGAATCTAGAGAGAGAAAATGACTTTCTAGAAAGAGAAAATCCTAGAGAGAGAAAAATGTGCTTTACCAGCTTGGGTAGTGCTTGGTATGAGGGGGTGCCGAATCACACCAATACTATAGGGGAGTGCGGGTTGCGACTCAGGGCGAGCTCCAACCAAGTCTCAGCCTCCCTTGCTGGAATGTTGTCATGGCTCTCGCCTTGGCATGCTAGCGCCCCGGAGACTAGGGTCGGTCACACACTTGAAATGTAACCCTCTCAGATTTATCAATAAAGTGGAATTTTCGTCAAACTGACTCTGATTACCTTCTGGGTTTCAGTGTTCGGTAAAAGCGCCAGTTCTAAGGCCGCTTTCATAATTTTTAAGTTGGCACATAGCTGAGGGTCGTATCCCGGGACGCCAGCGGTATGCCGTCGGGACCATTCGGTCCATGGCGCCAGCGGTATGCTGTCGGGACCATTTGGTCCAGGAACTGGTTGTTTCCATATCTGTCACAGCTTGTGGTTCTAAGTGTTCCTTGCATGAACGTGAATGGGTTAAGCTCTTGGGGAACGGGCGCTAACCTGCCGGCTGAGTTGGATGGCTTGCTTGGGTGGATGTTACCTGTTTATGGCTGTCCAGTCTAGCGTGGAGCCAGGTTGGCTTCCAGCGCTCGTGACGAAGCTTTCAGTTGGTTAAGTCTGATGTAAGTCAGACCGCTTGCTTGGAATGGATGTTACTCGTTTGTAACGAAGCTTCGAGTTGGTTAAGTTTGATGTATGTCGGGCGGCTTGTTTGGAGGGAAGTCACCCATGTCGGGACCCCCGATCTGGCATGGCGCCAGGTTGGATCTCAATGGGAAGCTAAGTCGTGGTTCCCGGCTCCCTTTGGGATGCCTGCGCTACATGTGGTATCAGAACCGACTGGTCGGTCAGCTATGCGGATCTCACGGAAATGGCCACGGTTTGGGGTTCATCAAGACAACTGTTGTGCAAGGTGCTGCCCACAGTGTAAGCACGGGTGCGTCCACGGTCGGGGTGGTTGGCAGAACGGGGGCTTGATGAGTCAAAGTGCTGCCCTTGAGGTGTAACCACGGTCAATTTTCGCTGTTCGGGCCTGGCACCGTCTGCACGTATAACAGATGAGGCAATGTGCTGCCATTAGGATGGTGTAAGCACGGTCTGTGCCTTGTGGGGTGCGGGGTGACATATTCGCGATGGCCACCATTCGTTTAGCTATAAGGGCTATCGACCAAATTTGGTGGGGGCGTTACTGAGGCAATGTGCTACCTAACGGTGAAAGCACGGGTGCATCCACGATTTGGGTGGTATGCTGTCGATCGTTTAGCTATAAGGGCTATCGACCAAAAAGTGGTGGGGTGTGACTGAGGCAATGTGCTGCTTAATGGTGTAAGCACGGATGGTTGGAGGGGTGTCCTATGTGGGCTGATTCTGTGATCGATTTGTATGGGCGCGGCCAGGCAAAGGTCCGTTGGCAGGACCATCTCAAAGGGGGACCTTGGCTTTGTTACTTGTTAGTAAACCTGCCTGAGTATCTTACTTGTATGTATTCGTGGTGAGTCTTAGTACTCGTGCTTTGCCTGGTTTGCAAGATTTCTTGTGATACAAGGAGCTGATGGCTCGAGAAGGAACCATTTCTTTTAGAGGCTGATACCATCAAACAAAGAGGGCTACAGAATCTGTGGGGCAGATTTGCAGTTCAAGTACTCACGCGTGAACGACAACGAAACGACTCAATGTTTGCAAAGGATGGATGGTTAACCTGTTTCTTGGGTTAGTTTCATTTGCGACAACGCCCACCAGACGCAAGCAAGAAGTCAAAAGTTGGAAAGGGCAATTTCAGGGGAGATCTTCTATGGAGCAGTTGGTCTTCTTTTTGGGACGACCTCCTTCGAAACTGAAACTCATTGAGCATGGGTGATATCCAGTATCAGTTGGGTTTTTCCTCAAAGGGGAAAAGACTAGGATCCTCTTCAGAGATTGGCAACAAGTTGGATCGAGCCATAATCCTAGCAGATGGGAAGCAAAGTGTTGGAAAGGCTTTTTGTCCGAAGAACTCTACTCTAAGTCCGATCAGCTGATTTTATAAGTGGAGGGGAACTATGACGCACACCTCTCTCTTGGGGCAAATTTTGAATGAAAGTTGATCAAAATGGGGGCAAATTCAAGGTGACCTAGCCATACTCACACGAGGAGACTGGCGAACTTTGGACCTAATAAGTTGACAAGTTTTTGTTGTGGAAAGGAAAGTGTGTTATAGGCTTTCTCTGGACCAGCAATGATGAGTAAACATATGAGTACGCTGGCTTGTGTTACGTGTAAGGCAGCTGATCAATGAAGGAACTGTGAAAGTTGAGTCTTGCATGAGAGACTTGGTATTTCGAACGGACGCTAAGGGACAGTTCACGTTGAGATTGGACTAGTGCAAACTCTGGGTGCATGTGTCTGATTCAAAGAGAGCTACTTGAAGCCAAGCTCGATGTACACTTCTTGTTTTGACTGTGAGGCAACTGACCAGTGATGGAATTGTGAAAGTCAAGTTTTGCGCGACGGACATGGTGCTTCAAACAAACGCGAAGAGATAGTTCAAATGCGGATCAAACTGGTGCAACCCTTTGGCTTTCCACGAGGTCAATGGTTACATTTGGGCTGATTCAAAGAGCTACTTCAAGCTAAGTGAGAGGTGCATTGCGGAGTACTCAATCTTTGCCTACCTTAAAGAGCCAAGATGGAAAAGTATCAAGATCAGGCTGGGACAAGGAGAGAAATCAAGGTGCAGAAGCAACAAGGCACGGAGTGGACCATAAAGTGGGCAATCAAACGATAAATCCTTCGGCTCAGGGAGCCTTGATACCTGTGCGGAACTAAACAAATCTGGTGCTCAGGGAGCTCAACACAAAGTGCATCAAGGACAAATCAGGAGCTCAAAGGAGTTCCAAAGTCGAAAGTCAGAAGCGACAGGGGCATACATTTCAAAGAAAGGCCTCTGTCACCAGTTAATAAGGTTCTCGGGTTTTACGAAAGCGATATCAAATCTACGCTTTTCCCAGACAAAGATATTTTTTTCAAGTTATGTAATTTTTCAGTACAAAAAGCTGAGCCTCCGACTTGTGGTGTGCCAGCTTCAATGTTAATAAAAAGTGGCCAATAAATTGAGTACTATGCCAAGTAGCTTAAATGTATAGTCATTTTAATTGGGAGACACCTTTACTTTAATCTGACATCTGATGAGGACATCAGATTTTATAAAGGTTGGGTGGATGTTGTAAAGCTACCTTTACAAGCTTTATTTCCGGCGCCATCGGCGCCAGCTATGTCCCCGGCGCCAGCTATGCTCCCGTCACCACTGTGACCAGAATCCAGCCGGCGCCAAGTTCCTATGACTAAAAATCTTTGATCGGTTCTAGCGGAGTCCAGAGAGCTCAAATCGATGTGCAATCACCTCACACGATCTAGGCATGATTAAAGGAAGCCTGGGGATCAATAAAATCTAGAGAGAGAAAATGACTTTCTAGAAAGAGAAAATCCTAGAGAGAGAAAAACGTGCTTTACCAGCTTGGGTAGAGTGCTTGGTATGAGGGGGTGCCGAATCACACCAATACTATAGGGGAGTGCGGGTTGCGACTCAGGGCGAGCTCCAACCAAGTCTCAGCCTCCCTTGCTGGAATGTTGTCATGGCTCTCACCTTGGCATGCTAGCGCCCCGGAGACTAGGGTCGGTCACACACTTGAAATGTAACTTTCTCAAATTTATCAATAAAGTGAGATTTTTCTCAAACTGACTCTGATTACCTTCTGGGTTTGGATGGCAAGAGTTGAAAGCTGGAAAGCTAAGTCGTGGTTCCCGGCTTCCTTTGGGATGCCTGCGCTACACCTAGCCCCTCGGGCCTTCTATGCAGGTCGGCAAGGGCCCTCCCGAGGGCTTCTGTAGCGCAGGCATCCCAAAGGGAGCCGGGAACCACGACTTAGCTTCCCAACCTTCAACTCTTCCCATCCGAACCCACTTGACATACAAGCAGCCAACTCGCCAACAACGATCAGACTTAACCAACTTGAAGTTCCGAGGACCAACATTGAGATCCAACCTGGCGCCATGCCAGATCGAGGGTCCCGATGTGGGCAACTTCAAAATTCAAATACGCCGGCACCCGTTCACGCTGCAACCGGCCCTCCCGAAAAATCGACACCAAAAACCTGACCACACGCTCTTTTTTCTGCAACCTGTAGGTTGGTCTGGTACAGTTGGATGTAGGACTTTGCCCATTCTCTGTGTAGGTTGGTCTGGTACAGTTGGTTGTAGGACTTTGCCCATTGTCTGTGAGCACTCATAAGTCTCACAATATCCTGTGAGCACTCATAAGTCTCACAATATCCATTCTCGTATTCATCCTCGTCTTGCTATGGGCAGAGAAGTACATGGGCAGGAGGAGCAGCAGCAGCAGTCGTCCGCTTTCGAGCAAACCTACGGAGGAGACCTGTTTGCACTCTGGAGTGAATCGTTGGGGGATCACTGCCATCATGGGTATTACGAGAATCATCTGCAACTAGACGGCAATGGTACTCTCAATGAAGACTCATTTACCCTTGCTCGAGAGGCAGCTGTGAGATTAATCGATAAGCTGCTTCTATGGGCCAATATTCCTGGTACTGTTCCTTGTTTTTAGCAGATTAATGCTCTTAATCTGCTGATCGTTTCTTCAGGAAACAGTAACATCATCGTATAAGCGCTCTCCTGCTTTTCCAGTCCATAGCATATAGTAATATGTTTCTGATACGCAACGTTCTTTAAATGGGCATTCAGAAAGCTCAGTTCGGAATACGTCCCAGCTGCGTATGATGTTGGCAAAACTTCACTTGCACTCTTTAACTTGACGCTTTCATGAATCAATTTATAGAATATCTGCAAGGTACAATTTGGAGACGAAATTTGTTATTTAGTTTGGTAGGTGGTCCTGCACCAGATGGTGGTGGTCATGGGCCGCAGGGAATTTTAGATGTTGGAATGGGCCTTGGTGCGGCATCCCGCTACTTCGGCAAAAGATTTCCACACGCAACCGTTCAAGGCATCAGCTTGGCCAAGGTTGAGGTGGAAATTGCTACCAAGCTAACAGCTTCTCAAAACCTGTCAGATAAGGTAGTCTCGTTGTGAGATAGCAAGCAAGTTGCTTGCATGCGTAAGTATGTGTGTGCGTGTGTGACCTAGCTCGATATTTAGCTATAGGAGCTGATTTTCTCAAATGGAAGTAAAATACAAAAAGAAGTCATGCATAAAATCCTTAATATGAGAGAGAGAGAGAGAGAGACCCTTAAGTGAGGGACAGCCAAGGATATAGACACAATGATGGCTATGATGGAGAGTAGAGACGTTTTCAACGTTGTTGAGGAAATGTTAGTTCCATTATGGCTATAGCTAGTTAATTCAATTAGACCGGACGACCATTCTTGTCTATTTATGTTTTCATGCACACCACAAAAGAGAATATCCTATGCATCTAATTATCTCTGAACCGTGCAGGTGAGCTTTTTGTATGCAGATGCACGTACACTTCCGTTCCCAAATAATGAGTACGATCTTGTGTGGTGTTTGGAGTGCGCCGATCATATATTAGAGCGGGAGCAGGTATAAACATCAAGTAAATCAGATCTTCCGGCCTTATGCAATCTAGGGATCCCAATAACAGCAACTCAATGTGTAGAGCAGCGAACTAATGAGCTAAGTAAATTAGTGAGTAGAGTGAAATGCAGTTTGAGCACCTTCACACATAGGACTGTTTTCATGTAGCTCATGAAGGAACTTGCTCGTGTGACTGCGCCTGGAGGTAAAATTGTGTTGACAACAATGTGCAATCGTGAACTCTTACCTCATGAAAAATCTCTGAGTGAAAGTGAGAAGGTAATAATCTCGGTCACATGTTTATTTATTGCGCATAAGGTCAAGTATGACTGATTTTGTGATTGAAGGAGCTCAAAGTCATTTTCTTCTTCCCAAGAAGTCCTAGGAAACTATTTTCCAATGCCATTTTTTTTCTTCTCAGGAAGTCTTGGAAAACATTTTTTCCGATGACCTTGCTGTTGCTTCGTGGTCACAGCCATCCCTATATCTCAGATTGGCAGAAGAGAATGGATTGGAGGTAATTACTAGCTCATTGCAAATTTGATGTACTGAACATGTTGTCAAGTCTGTTCCAATTTATACGATCAGTTCTATTATGTTGGTTCAAATATATATATATATATATATATGATAATCTACTCATGATACTGTGCCTACGCTTGTAGGCTATTCAAAGTGATAATTGGACGAAGTATGTAACTCCAGGAGTGTCGATATGGATTCACTTCTACAAGAATTCAGATCTCTCTATTGGTAATGCACTAATCATTCTTTAATTATTCCGCATTTGGTTATAATTTAAAGATGACTCTAGAAGTGCCTTTTATTCGAGTTGGTCTATACTCTCTTTTGGAAAAAACATATCATGATGTGCTTGCAGTTGGAGTCAAAGCATTTTCCATGGCTTTACCTGCCCTTATGAAGGCCTATGAACAAGGACTTGTCGAGTATTTTGTATTCAAGGCAGTAAAACCATCTTCTTGATACTCTCTCTATTGATGCTTATCATCGTTTAGATTGTCATGGCTTTTTGAACTCCATAACTTGTTTAGAGCATTGCTTTTGAGCTTTCTCATGCCACGCTTCGGTGGTAAACCTAAGCCTTTCTCAAGAAATTGTAAGTGCACTTGGAAAGGAGAGATCTTTTCAATGGCAATGATTTTCTTGTTTAATGAAGTGTGAGTTTATTTCTCTTCATAGTAGAACTAATTCCACATTTATCTTTTGCATTACGATAACTCCAACATGTTTATAATATCAAGAAGTCAAGAGTATTACTTTGACCACTCTAATATAACAAAATAGAATAATCATTTTAAGAGACAATTTATTTTTATAGTTTATACATGAGATGACCTTGGAGAGTTGTGATGTCATTTACATCTCATGAAACTCAGCAATCTAAAGATTTCATCACATTCACCGTATCAAATACATGAAGTTTTTTGTTTCAAGTCCTGTTTTCTATACGAATTTTGTGCACCTACATGCAACATGTAATGTTAGGTTGATGTCATCGTGATATTACCCAAGAAACATTCTAAATAGCAAAATCATACTAAATTTGTTCCTCTTTTTCTTCGCTTCTATATGATGGTGTCACCTAAGATATCAAATGCACCATCCTACTCTAATTGAGGTACAAAAGGGTTTGAAAAAGAAAAAAACATATCATGGACAAAGCATCAAACCCTACACCGTAGGATGCCAAAAATCATAGTTCTCCTTGCTGAAAAGAAAGCCCCTGATGTGGAAAAATCATGTATCGTTGTTGGGATTAGCTATCATAGATAGTTTATTTGCTCTTTGACCAAAGAATGCCTACAACCATGTCTAGAAATTATTGTATACAAGAATGACATTAGTTAAAACAAAGTCAAGCAATCAAGAAACTTTCACAATGACATTATATTGTGCTTTGTATTCATCCTTTGAAAATATGTTCCTATTCACGTAACATCCATACAAAGTCTTCTTGCACACGTCATATCCCTATGCATGCATAAGGTGACAACGTCAGCAAAAATGCAATTATGTAAGCTGGATTGCTTATATACAAGGACTACCTGGTAAACTATTTGTGCAAGAATATGCATGGGGAAATTTTACTAGGGCCTTGAATGTTTCAAACTATTCAAGCATTATCTCGAGGTACATTTAATCCAGTCAACTTGTACACAAAAAATCATTTGACAAATGAGAGAATGGCAAATTTTTGTGCAAATAAAGCCAAAATTCATAACTATTTGTACAATCGACTTGTTGATTGAATCAAGACAAGAATCATGGAAATACTTAGTGTCTCAGCCAATTTTTTACATTGCCTTTGTAGTTTTGAGTTTCTATTGATAATGGGAATCGCGTAACATAGGATTGATCTTAAGCTAGAAGCTCTACCTATTTGATAAAGACATTACAGATTAAATCCTCATTATTAATTGATGGTCAAAGCAGAAGTGGATAAATACCTTGAAGCAAAAAGTATTTATCTAGTCTTCAGCAATGAATGGGTTCACCCATAGTCATTGTCTCAAAGAAGAAAACATGCAAAATGTTGGATTTATCCGAATAATCGATCTTGAATTTGCATCCATTCATCTATCCAGTGTCTATGGTTTTACTCATGTTTTTACACAGTCTGCAGAAATAAATGGGAATGGCTAATACACACACACACACAAAATTTTTATTTTGGGTATCGAAGAT
>CM055100.1:46678072-46695572 GCA_029204225.1 Diphasiastrum complanatum | reverse complement strand
CAGCCAAAACAACAGCATACCACCCCTACAACAGCAGCCTACCACTTTTGGAAACCTCTTAAGATCATACACAAAAGCTTGAAGACAATACACAAAGCAATGCTGTCAATGGAGGAAGAAACTGTGACAATGATCTATTGATCTCTCTCAACAATACAATAAGTTTCTCCAACCTATTCTCCACGAATTTCAGCCTAATATAGGTGAGAGAGATGACTCTCTCTCACCTCTCTAGAACTTAGGACCCAATTTTAGGGCACCAGTAGCCTAAAATAGCCAATTTTGGCCTATATGTCCAAATAGCATGATTTTGGTGTCATTTTGAAGGTCTTGAAGCTTGGGACTTCTTTAGTGTGAAATATATACTAAAATAAAAGTATCTAGGCCTCTTTCACATGTGTGAAAGGTTAGATCCAAAACTATGTACAAAAATTGCTAATTTAGGCCTCAAACTAGCTAGGAAATATTGAGAATTTTCACACTCCTTCTTCAATATTGGATGCTAGTTTTAACATAGATCGTGAACACATTCCAAGATTAGATCTATGCTTATAATACAGGTCCTTTCCCAATGGTTTGGTGAAGATATCAGCCACAAACTCCAATGAAGAGACATGTTGAAGCTCCACCTCTTTGGCAATGACTTGATCCCTCACAAAGTGATGAGCAATCTCAATGTGCTTGCTTCTAGCATGGAAAACTGGATTGGTTGCCCAGCTTTGGGCTGAAAGGTTGTCACAATAGGTGATTGGTTTCTTCTTAGAATCCAGCAAGTGAAAGGCCTATGTTAGGCCTACGTGGCTTGCAACATGGCAGCTTTTGAGCCCCACTCTCTCTCTCTCTCTAGGTCCACTCAAGCCTACGTGGCAAAGTGACAAAGAAGGATTTTTTTACTCTGGATCGGATCGGATCGAGGCGGATGTATTTCGACCCTTTGTATATTTTTCGACCCAAAGTAAAATTTGGCCCTATGTATATTTTCCGACCCAGAGTAAAGTCCGACCCTTTGTACTGTCAAATCAGAATTTTTTCGAGGACTCGAAATTTTTCAAAGACTCAAATTTTTTCTCCAAAGACTCAAATTTTTCCAAAGGATCGAATTTTTCCAAAGACTCAAATTTTCCAAAGACTCAAAGTTTTCCAAAGACTCGAATTTTTTCGACCCAAGGTTGAGCTTGGCAAAGAAGAATTTTCCAACCTTGGATAAGATTGGATCGAGGTGGATTTATTTCGACCCTTTTTTATACTTTTGATCCTTTAGTATTTTTCTGACCCAGAGTACAATCCAATCCTTTGTACTGTCAACTCAAAATTTTTCTTAAGGCTCAAATTTTTCCAAAGACTCGAATTTTTTCAAAGACTCAAATATTTTTTCGAAGGCTCGAATTTTTTCAACGAATCGAATTTTTTCAAAGACTCAATTTTTTTCGAAAACTCGGATTTCTGACCGAAAGTATCGAATTTATAATGGGTCGAATTTATACACTGGGTCAAAAAGTAAAATAAACAAGGGGTTGAAAATTTATACTAGAGTGAAAATATGCACATGGGTCGGATTTATCAGACCGATTGGACCCGATCCAGGGTCGAACACGCCCGGATAATTTCTGTCTCAATCTGATCCGATCCAAGGTCAAAAATTTCTTTTTGACAAGGATGACATTGGGTCAAAAAAATCCGACACTGAATTTTTTGTCCTTCTGAAAAACTCCAGCCTTCTTTTTCTGGGTTTTGTACAACTTTTAGGATGCTCATTATGGAGGCTGAGCATCGAACCCCAACAAAACACACATGCATGAACAACATATTCAACTGTGGGCCGCCCGTTAACAGATATTTGCAAACACATATGGGCCTACCGCCCGTCAACTTTTTATTAAGATACTCCTTGTGCTATTGTTAAACATGGTTAAATTTTGACCTCTACTATGGCTGAGATATATGAGATATATTACATATTCGAGATGCGAGATGTGTGAGATCAGCCACCATCCAAATCATCGGCCGTCACCCATATCGTCGGCGGCCACCTAAATCCACACCGTATTTGTACGATCATTGGCCGTCTACCCAAACCATTGGCCACCACCCGAAATTTTCTCTACTTGTCTCTGACAACTTTTGACCCAAACCATTGGCCTTCGACTTAAACCATCGGTCCTAACCCAAATTGTTGGTCGTCGGCCGCCTTCAATCATCAATTGCCCGCTCTGAGCATCATCCACATGTCTCGACCACGAGCCGCCACAAAGATCGTCGTCAGCCGTCCATTGCCCGTCAATGACGGGCACTCTTTACTATTATATATATATATATATATATATATGTATGTATATATATATACACATATATCTATATATATAAAACAATTTGTGTGCATGTGGTGCACATGTGTATGGGTGCACCCATGCATCCTCCCCTCCTCACCCATGCATACACACTTTCTTAACTAAAAGTGATGGGGAGAGGGATGCAGGTATGGGGAAAATGCAAATCCCCATACATTTGCACATTGTGTGCATTGAGGGGTGGGCCCCAAAAAGATTTCTCACCCTCTCCCTCTCAATCACTAAATTCAAATATCTTTCTCTATATTCAAATATTTGAAGTTTGGAGTTATAGTTTTATTTTCTTCACATACTTCAATGTGCTTTAAACTTTAGCCAATAATATTTATTACGTGATTTTCTTATTTATTTTTAATTACCAAAGTTTTTCTCATAAATCATGAACATAAAATTTCTTTTGACTACCTAAAACTATTTTTTTTTCAATCCTTCAAATCCCTATCTTGGCCCACCATTTTCATGAATGTTTAACCACAAGCCCAAACTCACTAGTTTTAACTCCAAAAGATCGAAATTTTCCAAAGACACCAATTTTTTCTAAGGATCGCAAACTGTCAGCTCGAATTTTTTCGAAGGATCAAAGGACCCTTTGTATGGTCAAGTCGAATTTTTCAATAGACTCGAATTTTTTGAAAGACTTAATTTTCTTTTTCTAAACACTCGAATTCTTTCAAAGACTAAATGTTTTTCGAAGATTCGAATTTTTCCGAAGGCCTGAATTTTTCCAAGGACGTTAATTTTTCCAAAGCCTCAAATGTTTGATATTCGAAATGCGAGATGTGTGAAATTGGCCATCATCCAAATCATCGACCACCACCTAGATCAGCCTCCATTGCCCGTCAACAACGGGCACTCGTTACTAGTATTATATATATCTATATATACTAGTAACGAGTGCCCGTCATTGACGGGCAATGGAGGCCGATCTTCATAGAAATGCATTTTTATTTCAACCTTTCCCGTGGAAAGTTTGATAATTTAAAAAATCCTTAGAACACCTTTCAAATTTTTTATAATGAAAGTCTCATTTGTTTAACACCTTTCACCATGAAAGTACGTACATACACTTCAAAACACTACGCGTGTTGGTAAAGGATTATTTGAATTTGGAGTGGGCCCCTTAGATGCATGCATGGAGAGGAGAGCCATGCATCCTTTTCGACATACATGCATCCTCCTCCCCAAGTTTTTTAGTTAGAAAAAGCTCATGCATGGGTGAGGGGAGGAACATGCATGGTGCACCCATACACATGCGCAAAATTGTACATAAGCTTAAATATATATATAGATATATATATATAAAACTATTTGTGCGCATGTGTATGGGCGCACATTCATCCTCCTCTCCCCCACCCATGCTACTAACTAAAAAGTGAAGGGAGGAGGATGCATATATGGGGAAAGTACATATCCCCATAAATTTGCACATTATGTGCATTGAGGGGTGGGCCCCAAAAAGATTCCCCACCCTCTCCCTCCCACCTACTAAATTCCAATATCTTCCTCTAAATTCAAATATTTGAAGTTTGAAGTTAAGGTTTTCTTCACACATTTCAATGTACTTTAAATATTAGCCAATAATCTTTATTACATGGCTTTCTTATTTATTTTGAATTACCAAAGTTTTACCCATAAACCATGAAAAACCAAAAATTCTTTGACTACCTTAAACTGATCCTTCAAATCCCTATCTTGGCCTGTTTTTAGGAATGTTTAACCACAAGCCCAAACTCACTAGCTTTAACTCCTAAATCGTTACTCACAAGCTTTTATCCATGGGCCACAAAATGCACAATTGAAAAAAGAGGAGGGAGATATAAGGGAAGCTCCTTAGATCCTACTTACAAATCCTAAACACGAAAGAATAAGACACTGTGGAGAAACCACCCAACCAAGTAGAAGCCTACAATCAATCTCTAGAAGCCTCACCCCCAAGCCAAAGAACAAGAAGCATGAAAGTAGAGTGAGAGCCTGGCAATGAATCAAGAACCATGATGAGGAGTAGGGCGAGTTTGGACCTCTTATATAGAGCCAAACGCATCCTAAGCACATAGCCATGCATAGCCCTATGTTCCCTATAAATAGATTCACCTAGAATAGAGTCCTATGCATGGACCAACTATTCATAGAATTGCTATTGATAACTCTACACATGCATACACTGTCTCATACCTTGTCTAAACTTCATTTAGTGTGTTCTGGGCCTCACAAGGATATTAGTTACTTTCGGGTCACGTCCAATATGACATGGCAAAAACTAACGGCTTGTTTCAATGGAGTACGGTCGTGTATCCAAGACTATGAGTATAGTGTATCCTATGTACTGGTCATAGACATAACATTCTTCCCTCCTTAAACTGTTTTTATCCTTAGAAACTAAAATTCAAAAAATTCTTCTTTATGCTATCAACTCTTTCCCACGAATCATCATTCTCAGTATGACCCTTCCATCGAATTAAGCATTTAGAGATAGAACGATTTCTCAACTATTTATCTAGTTCTGAGCACTTTCTCAGGTTCCAAAGGTACACTAAGCGACAAGTTTTCCAAATGGGATAAATCCTTATCCGATCCGACTGTATCACCATCATGTAAACTTAGTTTCAAACGACTTATATGAAACACTGGGTATGCAGTCGATTTTACTTGAATATCGAGTTCATACGCCAAAGAACCAACTCTACGTACAATCCTGAAAGGTCCACAATAATTGATAGGCAGCTTATAATGCTTTTCTATACGTAACGTGTTAGAATCTTTTGGAATCCTAAGATATACCCAGTCACCAACTTTAAAATCTCTTGGAGATCTCTTAAGATCGGTATAGTGTTTAGCTCTATCCTAAGCACTTCGGATACTATCCTTAGCCACTTGCAACATTTCTTGCATATCATGTAAAAAATCAGCAACCTTCTGGATCTTAACAGACTTCATCTCAACATTTACTGGAGATCCAGGTTGAAAATCGTACATAAACATAAAAGGACTGTAATCTGTAGCAGAATGTATTCTACTATTATATGCAAACTCAACCAGTGAGACATAATCTTCCCAATGAGATTGCATGTGAGAAGCATACGTCCTCAAAATATCTTCCATAGTTTGACTAGTCCTTTCTGTCTGGCCATCTGATTCAGGATGATCATAAGAACTTCAACTCAAAGAAGTTTCTAGTTTATGGAATACTGCTGACCAAAAGTGACCTGTGAACTTAGGATCTTTATCACTAACAATGTTACTTGACAGACCATACAACCGAAATAATCTCTCAACAAAGATTTGGGCTAAATCAGAAGCCTTTATAGTTGACTTGACTGGTACGAATGCAGCTAACTGAGTTAACCAATCCACTACGACCCAAATAGAATCATTTTGTCGTTGGGTCTTTGGAAGTTCAACTACAAAATCAGCCTTTGCTAGTTGATAGGGCTTGCATTTAACAACATATGACTCGACATATGGCTTGAGCTTTGGCCAGTAAAATTTTCTTTCAACAAAGTCCAGAGTCATGTGTATACCGGGATCTCATGCACAGGGTATGTCATGACATTCAAACAAAATCTTCCATTTGAGCTCATCATCACCAATAGGTACTCAAACTCTCCCATTCCAAAATAGTAATCCATCTGGAATGGTGAACTGTTCTAGAATCTTCTTATCTTTCTTAGTTAGTTGAGTCCCCTGTGTTTCTGACTCAACACTGTCCACATTTCTTCCGGTCTGAACAATATTCCAAATGTGACCAAAATGGAAATTTGATTCATAGTTTTCTCTCAGCGAAAGATATAGATTCGTAGAAATCTGGGTGAATGACAACTCGTTCAGTTCACCGATCTGATTAAGAACATTTTAGCTGTCTCTTATGTAACGGATTTCATGATTAAATTCTTGCATCAATTCAGCCATGCTTTTCTCCCCCGAAGATCATGTTGATTACAAAAATACTTAAGAGACTGGTGATCCGTATACACTACTTACTATCATACAAGTAGTGTCTCCAGGTTTTAAGTGCATGGACTACAACAAACAATTCCTTTTTCTGCGTAGTCTAACGCAAGTGAGGACTAGTGAATTTTTTGCTTTCAAACGCTAGTGGTCTATCCATTTGTACTAGAACTACCCCAACTGCAACATCACTTGCGTCCGTTCTCACAACGTAAGGTAAATCTGGATTTGAAATTTGTAACATGGGAGCTGAAACAATCATTGTTCTAAGTTTCTCAAAACACTGATTCAATTCCTCGTTCCAAACAACAGGCGGACTAGGTTGATTCCTCTTTTTTTTTTAATTAACAATTCCTTTTGTCAGATTATTAAGCGGTGCTGCTAACTTAGCATAATCCTCAATAAATCTCTTGAAGAAAAGTGTAAAACCTAAAAAAGACTTTACCTTACAGTTTCCAAAATTGGCCACTCAATTACAATCTTGATTTTATCCTCCTCAATCTTGATCCCATTTACTATGATTTTATGACCGAGATAAAGCACCTCTTGCTTAAAGAATTCACACTTGGACTCTTTAGCTTAGAGTAACTCCCAACAAAAACTTCATCAAAATGACTTATAAGTGTTCTACGTGTTCCACCAAGGATTTACTGTAAACGAGAATGTCGTCTAAGAATAGAACCACAAACTTCCCCAAATATGGACGAAATAAATCATTCATCAAGTTTTGGAACGTTGTTGGAGCATTCGTTAATCCAAATGGCAACACTAGAAATTCATAATGACCAAATCTAGAACGAAATCCTGTCTTTTGGACATCTTCTGACTTAATCCTTATTTGATGGTACCCTATCCTAAGATCTATCTTGGTGAAATACCGTGCTCCACCCTATTCTTATCTGTTCTTTCACTGCTTGTTCACGATCTAAATTTACTGAGTTAAGAATTGCTGAGAATTCACAACCATTTAGATTCATTTCAGAAACATCCACAACCAGAATAGCAAATATTGAAAAAAACTTCATACTCGGAATAATCCAATGCTTCCATTTTATTAATTGTAGAACTCTGATCCAACAGATGTACAAAATTACTGCCAAATAATGTAACTACCTTATCACCCTCTTTGAAAGTGAGAACATGCTTCTCAAAATTAATTAACAGAGAAGGTGATTTACTAAATAACCATTCGTAACTTGAGATTAAATCAGTATGAGCTGGGTCTAAAACATGAAAATTAACTAATTCTGTGTGTCCTTGTATCAAAACTGGGAGCTTTGGGACTTTTACATTCCAAGTCTCCAACTCAGCTCCTGAAGCTAGATAAACTTTATATCTATGATTGTTGGCTTCAGTTTCCAAGCTGAGTTTCTGCACAAGACGAGAATTAATAAAACTATGAGTTGAACCACAAAAGTTCATTAGGCAAAAAAGAAGTAGTACTAAAAAAACATTCACACTCACAATCAGTCAAGTTAATTTCCAAAGTCTTACAATTGCCTCCTGGGATTTCAATCATGTGAGCAAACCCTTTCTTCCTTTCTGGACAAAATTTCATCATATGTCCAAGCTTCTTACAGACAAAACATAAGTTCTCTTTTTTAGCCTTTTTCCGGGACATAAATTTCTTGAATCTCTTTCTCTTCGGCTTCCTGGGTTCCGATGCTGCTTGATCTAATTCGTCAAAGTATTTTGCTTGGTCTGGACCGCGCTTCTTAATCTTCTTGGTTTTCAAAGTGGGGTGGAATTAGCGCAAATTGCTTCCTAGACGCAACCACTGTGGAATCATATGCTTTCGCAATCCAAAATGCATCCTTGAGGCTTTGAACACATTTCACCTGCATTCGTTCTGATAGTCGGTTGGCAAACCTAGGACAAACTGCCATAATGCCAACTTCACATCGAATGATGTAACCCTATTCCATAGGTCCATGAATTCCTAGATATAGGAGTCTAAACTCTTTGTACCCATCTTACAGTTCACGAACTTTAGGTAGTAGTCCACGTCATCAACAACTACGAAAGCTTTTTTAAAAACTTCGGCAAATGCATACCAAGTAGTTGGCTTCACCGGTAAATCTCGCCACCACGATGACGCTTTGCCGCGTAAGAATATCACGACACTTTCAATTTTCTTCTCATCAGGAACACCGTGCAGATTGAAGTAACTACTACACTTCTTCTAGCTCGCATAAACCTCTGGTTGAAAACTGAGATTGGGTGAAGACATCAATTTGACTTGATTCAAAAGAACTTCCATTTGCTGATCTCTCATCTGATTAGGATTATTCATATCATTGAGTTCCGTACTCAACTGTTGACAAATCACCATATAAGATGGTGCACCTGGATTTCCAACTTGATTTGAAGTTTCTTCGGCCATCTCGATATATCTATCCTGGAAATCACTAAATTTAGTTAATATTTGATTAACTCATGTATTGTTGGCCAAAAACTAACTGAAATTGACTCTAGTATGGTCAAATCACCATTTTTAGTCAATTTCATAGACATTACAAGAAACTGGAAAAAACCAAAAATTTCGAGTTTTCACACTTTTGGATTTTTTATTTATTTTACATTTTTTAAAAATTCATAAAAAACCATAGTCAGTTATTAAGCAATCGAAATCGAAATTTGATTCACTGTTCGATTCTTAATGTTTCTTGATTAATGTCCCTCAGACATGCAAGACATGCGACATTAAACTGATTTTTTACTTCACGGATTTTTACGTAAAAATTATGGAGGCCTTCACACGATGCAAGCAGGGCACAGGATATTCAAGCCAACCTAGCACAGTGGCCATAGTGGCACTCTGCATCAGGACGAGGCTACTTAGAAAGCGATCTGCATGCTCTCATTGGATTGATTGGAGGTGCACATGCAATGCCCTCCTTATGTATTCCAAGTATTGAGCAGTGTTGGTGGGCGAGTATATAGGGTCGCGGCTGGTATCAATAATGGGTATGAACATGGTATCAAAAAACCGACCCGACTGGTATATGAATTTCTAATACCAGGGTCTAGAACCGGACACCCAATATTAACTATTGTACTATTCATATTGATACCCAGGTTTGGAAGATTTTGTGGATTTTTGCCATGATATCAATAGTAGTACTATTTTTAATACTTTTTTGTATATTTCAAATTTTTTATATCTTAAATTGCCTGGTCTATACGAGTCTACAACTCCTATACCTCCTTATGTTGATACCCTACTGGTGTTAATGTAATGCCAAGTCTGCATTTTTTTTTTGTATTTTTGATGCACCTCCAGAGGTGGAATTTGCTTGCATCTCCAAAATTCTGATCCATGATAAAAGCATTAGCGATTCTGTCCATAAACTGGTCAAGAATTCTCATCGTTCAGTAACATCATTAGCATTCTATCAAAAATCAATGAAAGATAAAAAAATTCGGACTTGTCATTATGCAGGGGAAGACCTAGCCCCTCGGGCCTTCGATGCAGGTCGGCAAGGGCCCTTCCGAGGGCTTCCCCAACTTTTTTAAAAACATGCAATACTTTGATACCCTCCGAGGACTGGTACTGAGTTACAAAACAGCTCACGCGGTCAAAGGCTCATGCAGCGCCGCAGCAGGCTGATATAACTATGATTTCGGTAGCAGTACGAGCAAGCACACGCATGAAATTATTCTAGCTGGCTTCCCAGCCTGGATGCTGATGATCGACTCCTTGGACAGATTTTTTGCTTATTTCTCACCGATTGTGCAGCCAGAACATGCAACTCATGGTGCAAGCCCCGCCCTGCAGGGAGAACATCCAGTGCACTTCCTAAATCCAACGATGCTGAGGCTCAAGATACATCGCGTCAGGCTCGTGAGGCGTGAGCTGTTGACAAGCCTCAAGAGTCAAGATACATCGCGATTCGCGTTAAGCCTGGTAACCTGTTCTCCGTCCGTACTATTGCGTAAATAATACTTCCTTGTTTGCGTAAATAATACTTCCTTGTTTGCCCCTCAGGAAACTCCCAGTCTTCGCGTCCTCAACAAACTCAAGGGCAACTTCAAAATTCAAATACGCCGGCACCCGTTCACGCTGCAACCGGCCCTCCCGAGAAATCGAGACCAAAAACCTGACCACACGCTCTTTTTTCTGCAACCTGTAGGTTGGTCTGCCCATTCTCTGTGTAGGTTGGTCTGGTAGAGTTGGTTGCAGGACTTTGCCCATTGTCTGTGAGCACTCATAAGTCTCACAATATCCATTCTCGTATTCATCCTCGTCTTGCTATGGGCAGAGAAGTACATGGGCAGGAGGAGCAGCAGCAGCAGTCGTCCGGTTTCGAGCAAACCTACGGAGGAGACCTGTTTGCACTCTGGAGTGAATCGTTTGGGGATCACTGCCATCATGGGTATTACGAGAATCATCTGCAACTAGACGGCAATGGTACTCTCAATGAAGACTCATTTGCCCTTGCTCGAGAGGCAGCTGTGAGATTAATCGATAAGCTGCTTCTATGGGCCAACATTCCTGGTACTGTTCCTTGTTTTTATCAGATTAATGCTCTTAATCTGCTGATAGTTTCTTCAGGAAACAGTAACATCATCGTATAAGCGCTCTCCTGCTTTTCCAGTCCATAGCATATAGTAATATGTTTCTGATACGCAACGTTCTTTAAATGGGCATTCAGAAAGCTCAGTTCGGAATACGTCCCAGCTGCGTATGATGTTGGCAAAACTTTACTTGCATTCTTTAACTTAACGCTTTCACGAATCAATTTATAGAATGTCTGCAAGGTACAATTTGGACACGAAATTTGTTATTTAGTTTGGCATGTGGTCCTGCAGCAGATGGTGGTGGTCATGGGCCGCAGAAAATTTTAGATGTTGGAATGGGCCTTGGTGCAGCATCCCGCTACTTCGGCAAAAGATTTCCACACGCAACCGTTCAAGGCATCAGCTTGGCCAAGGTTGAGGTGGAAATTGCCACCAAGCTAACAGCTTCTCAAAACCTGTCAGATAAGGTAGTCTCGTTGTGAGATAGCAAGCAAGTTGCTTGCATGCGTAAGTATGTGTGTGCGTGTGTGACCTAGCTCGATATTTAGTTATAGGAGCTGATTTTCTCAAATGGAAGTAAAATACAAAAAGAAGTCATGCATAAAATCCTTAATATGAGAGAGAGAGAGAGAGAGACCCTTAAGTGAGGGAAAGCCAAGGATATAGACACAATGATGGCTATGATGGAGAGTAGAGACGTTTTTAACGTTGTTGAGGAAATGTTAGTTCCATTATGGCTATAGCTAGTTAATTCATTTAGACCGGACGACCATTCTTGTCTATTTATGTTTTCATGCACACCGCAAAAGAGAATATCCTATGCATCTAATTATCTCTGAACCGTGCAGGTGAGCTTTTTGTATGCAGATGCACGTACACTTCCGTTCCCAAATAATGAGTACGATCTTGTGTGGTGTTTGGAGTGCGCCGATCATATATTAGAGCGGGAGCAGGTATAAACATCAAGTAAATCAGATCTTCCGGCCTTATGCAATCTAGGGATCCCAATAACAGCAACTCAATGTGTAGAGCAGCGAACTAATGAGCTAAGTAAATTAGTGAGTAGAGTGAAATGCAGTTTGAGCAGCTTCACACATAGGACTGTTTTCATGTAGCTCATGAAGGAACTTGCTCGTGTGACTGCGCCTGGAGGTAAAATTGTGTTGACAACAATGTGCAATCGTGAACTCTTACCTCATGAAAAATCTCTGAGTGAAAGTGAGAAGGTAATAATCTCTGTCACATGCTTATTTATTGCGCTCAAGGTCAAGTATGACTGATTTTGCGATTGAAGGAGCTCAAAGTTATTTTCTTCTTCCCAAGAAGTCCTAGGAAACTATTTTCCAATGCCATTTTTTTTCTTCTCAGGAAGTCTTGGAAAACATTTTTTCCGATGACCTTGCTGTTGCTTCGTGGTCACAGCCATCCCTATATCTCAGATTGGCAGAAGAGAATGGATTGGAGGTAATTACTAGCTCATTGCAAATTTGATGTACTGAACATGTTGTCAAGTCTGTTCCAATTTATACGATCAGTTCTATTATGTTGGTTCAATTATATATATATATATATATGATAATCTACTCATGATACTGTGCCTACGCTTGTAGGCTATTCAAAGTGATAATTGGACGAAGTATGTAACTCCAGGAGTGCCGATATGGATTCACTTCTACAAGAATTCAGATCTCTCTATTGGTAATGCACTAATCATTCTTTAATTATTCCGCATTTGGTTATAATTTAAAGATGACTCTAGAAGTGCCTTTTATTCGAGTTGGTCTATACTCTCTTTTTGAAAAAACATATCATGATGTGCTTGCAGTTGGAGTCAAAGCATTTTCCATGGCTTTACCTGCCCTTATGAAGGCCTATGAACAAGGACTTGTCGAGTATTTTGTATTCAAGGCAGTAAAACCATCTTCTTGATACTCTCTCTATTGATGCTTATCATCGTTTAGATTGTCATGGCTTTTTGAACTCCATAACTTGTTTAGAGCATTGCTTTTGAGCTTTCTCATGCCACGCTTCGGTGGTAAACCTAAGCCTTTCTCAAGAAATTGTAAGTGCACTTGGAAAGGAGAGATCTTTTCAATGGCAATGATTTTCTTTTTTAATGAAGTGTGAGTTTATTTCTCTTCATAGTAGAACGAATTCCACATTTATCTTTTGCATTACGATAACTCGAACATGTTTATAATATCAAGAAGTCAAGAGTATTACTTTGACCACTCTAATATAACAAAATAGAATAATCATTTTAAGAGACAATTTATTTTTATAGTTTATACATGAGATGACCTTGGAGAGTTGTGATGTCATTTACATCTCATGAAACTCAGCAATCTAAAGATTTCATCACATTCACCGTATCAAATACATGAAGCTTTTTGTTTCAAGTCCTGTTTTCTATACGAATTTTGTGCACCTACATGCAACATGTAATGTTAGGTTGATGTCATCGTGATATTACCCAAGAAACATTCTAAATAGCAAAATCGTACTAAATTTGTTCCTCTTTTTCTTCGCTTCTATATGATGGTGTCACCTAAGATATCAAATGCACCATCCTACTCTAATTGAGGTACAAAAGGGTTTGAAAAAGAAAAAAACATGTCATGGACAAAGCATCAAACCCTACACCGTAGGATGCCAAAAATCAGAGTTCTTCTTGCTGAAAAGAAAGCCCCTGATGTGGAAAAATCATGTATCGTTGTTGGGATTAGCTATCATAGATAGTTTATTTGCTCTTTGACCAAAGAATGCATGCAACCATGTCTAGAAATTATTGTATACAAGAATGACATTAGTTAAAACAAAGTCAAGCAATCAACAAACTTTCACAATGACATTATATTGTGCTTTGTATTCATCCTTTAAGCTGGATTGCTTATACACAAGGACTACCTGGAAAACTATTTGTGCAAGAATATGCATGGGGAAATTTTACTAGGGCCTTGAATGTTTCAAACCATTCAAGCATTATCTCGAGGTACATGTAATCTAGTCAACTTGTACACAAAAAATCATTTGACAAATGAGAGAATGGCAAATTTTTGTGCAAATAAAGCCAAAATTCATAACTATTTATACAATCGACTTGTTGATTGAATCATGACAAGAATCATGGAAATACTTAGTGTCTCAACCAATTTGTTACATTGCCTTTGTGGTTTTGAGTTTCTATTGATAATGGGAATCGCGTAACATAGGATTGATCTTAAGCTAGAAGCTCTACCTATTTGATAAAGACATTACAGATTAAATCCTCATTATTAATTGATGGTCAAAGCAGAAGTGGATAAATACCTTGAAGCAAAAGGTATTTATCTAGTCTTAAGCAATGAATGGGTTCACCCATAGTCATTGTCTCAAAGAAGAAAACATGCAAAATGTTAGATTTATCCGAATAATCGATCTTTAATTTGCCATCCATTCATCTATCCAATGTCTATAGTTTTACTCATGTTTTTACACAGTATGCAGAAATAAATGGGAATGGCTAACACACACACACACACACACAAAATTTTGATTTTGGGTATCGAAGATTTTTTATTTTGGGTATCGAAAAATTACAAATTTCGAAATATTTTGATTTTGGGTATCGCAATTTTTGATTTTGGGTATCGAAAAATTTCAATTTCTTCGAGTCGATCTCGTATCGAAATTTTTTGATTTTGGGTATCAAAAAATTTCGAACTTGGGTATCGAAAATTATGAATTTTTTTGAGTCAATCTCATATTGAAAAAAAATATGATTTTGGGTATTGAAAAGTTCTGATTTTGGATTTTGAAAATTTACGATTTTTCCAAGTCGATCCTTTATCGAAAATTCTGATTTTGGTATCGAAAAATTCTATTTTTAGTCGCGATCCACATCATAGTTCCCTGTGGTACCGCCATTATGGTACCGCCGATACCATAACGGTGGTATCGCCATGCATTCATCTAAGGGGCCCTAACCGTGAGAGCCCCAGAGCTAGCTCATGACTTGTAAACTACTTGACTGGCTCACCATAGGTCGGAGGCTCAGTCCTTGACGTTGTAACTTGCTCTGGGGACCCTTAGGGAGCGTCACCCCTTAGAGTCTTACAGGGCCACGCTGGGTGCACCTGAGTCAGCTTTACAACATCCTCCTCTCGTTGAAAAAGCTGATGTCCTCATCAGGGCCAAACTAGACCTAGGACGTATGGCACGGGCTTAATTCACCGGCCTTAACAACTTTGAAGCACAGGAAAAGTATAGATAAAGTTCACTTACGTAAAACCTATGTAAAGCTGCAAGTGATTTATTGACAAACTTAAGAAAGATACCTGGAAGTTCCTTGAACTTCAAAATGGCCATGAATGTTTATGTAGGAGGCATGCCGCCAGGTAGTGCTGTGTGTGCCGATCTGGGAAAACGGCTATTGCTTTGGTTCTTCTACAGATAATCTGCTAGTACTTCAGGGGCTCCCTCCTTAAGTTTGTCTTCGTACTCCCAAGAAGCCTCAATAAGTGGAGCCCGTAGCCACTTCACTAGATATTCATGTTGAACGCCAGTTCGCTTTCTATGTGTCAATATTTGTTCTGGTACAAGCTGTCTCTTTGTATCATCAAGTGTCGTTGGTGGGTGACGGAGTTCGTGTTGCGATCAAATCGCTCATCTGGTTTGTACCGTTTGAGTAATGAGATATGAAACACATTGTGTATATCCAAGCTGGACGGTAGCGCCAATTGGTAAGCCACTGGGTTGATCTTCTTGGTGACATAATATGGTCCCGCATAAGGTCGAACGAACTTATGAGAAAAACCTTTTGGTAACACAATGTTCTTTGTGTTCATCCATACTTGATCACCTTCCTCAAATTCCAGTTCTCGTCGATGTGGGTTTACGTCAGCTACCATACTCCTTTGTGACTGCTCTAAAAATGACTTCACCTTTGTCAGCTCTTTGTGCCACTCATTGATGAATTCCTCTACAGTAGGTACTGGTGTTTCCTGCACGCCTGTAAGAAAAGAACTCGGAACAATCAGTAGCCGACCATTGCTTATCTCGAAGGGTGCCCTTCTAGTAGATCTGTTCACTTGGTTGTTATGTGCAATCTCGAGAATATCCAAGTAGTTGACCCAATCGGATTGGTCCCAAGCGACATAATTTCGTAAATATTGTTCAATCTGTCGATTGACTCGTTCCGTTTACCATCTGTCTGAGGGTGATATGTAGTGCTGAAATTCAGTCTAGTTCCCATGAGGCGAAATAAAAAATTCCAAACTTTCCGACGAACTTGGTGTCTCGGTCAGAAATAATCGTTCTAGGCAGGCTGTGGTATTTGAAGACACATTTGAAAAATAACCTTGCCACTTCTTCAGCTGTCACTGAACTCTTAGTTGGTACTTAGATGAACTTGCTTTGAAAAGCGGTCAACCACCACATAAATTGAGTCGAAGCCTTGGCACCATGGTAGTTGAACAATAAAATCCATGCTCACCGAATCCCATGGGTATGCTGGTACAGGTAATGGTTGGAGTAGTCCTGCTGGAGCTAGCGGTTCCACCTTCACTTGTTGACATGTCGGGCATGTTTGCACATAGGATTCAATGTCTGCCCACATACCTGGCCAATAGAAGCCTCTTTTGAGAAGTTCATATATGCGATTCACCCCTGGATGTCCGACGGCTAGTACGTCATGATGTTCTCGCAAGACTTTCTTCCTCAAGTTGATGTTGTCTGGGACATATACTCTGCGTTGTTTATAAACAACCATTGATCTTTCCAAGTGAAATGTTTACGAGGCTTTCCCACCTAGAATTCGATCATTAAGTCCTTCGCCAATGCATCTGCACCATAATTCTTCCTGATTTCTTGGAGTAGGTCGGTCACCTGAGTTGTCACTGTTGCCATCAAGTGTTCATGTCTACTTAGTGTGTCCGCCACCACATTGTTCTTTTCCGCCGTGTGTACGATGTCTATATTGAATTTCGAGAGAAGTTTTGCCATCGCATTTGCTTTGGCGTGAGCACACCTTGGGATGAGAAGTACTTGAGTGATACATTATCAGTGAACACCTTAAAGGGTTTTCCTGCCACATAATGTCTCCAATGCTCCACTGCTTGAACTACTCCGACCATTTCTTTTTCATGAGTTGGCCATCGTCGCTCTACGTCACTCAATTTCTTTGAAAATATGCAACAGGTTTTTCGTCTTGCATCAGCACGGCCCCAATAGCAAAGTTCGACGCGTCTGTATGTATTTCAAAGGTTTGTTAAAGTCTGGTAAGGCAAGAATGGGTTCTTGAGTGATCCGTCATTTTAGTTCTTGGAACGCTGCTTCACATTCCGGTGTCCATGTCATCTTCAGATGAGTCTTGGTCATGCTCCAACAGTGGTGCCACAATTTTGCTAAATGCCTCAATGAATCTCCTGTAAAAGTTACATAGCCCACAAAGGATTTGATGCCATGAACAGTCTTAGGAGCCAGCCAATCCAAGATAGTCTTGATCTTCTTAGGATCCATCCGAATTCATCCGTAGCCTATAACGTGTCCAAGGAAATCAACTTCCTCTACCACAAATTCACATTTTCTCTTTTCGCGAACAAGCTATTCTTCCTTAGTCGTTGAAGGACATTCCTTAAATGTTTAATGTGATCTTTGAGGCTACGATTAAACACCAAGATGTCATCCATGTACACAATGACAAATTC
>CM055100.1:46546335-46668072 GCA_029204225.1 Diphasiastrum complanatum | reverse complement strand
GCCCTAATGTATAGATAATGTTAGAAGCAACGTTGTGCAAAAAGTTCCAGAACATCAGTGATCCACGATCTAGATCACAAATTATTATTGTATATTCACTTTTAAAAAATGAGTATGGGTGAAATTTTTTGCTAGTTTAGTTAGTTTGCTTATCTAGTTTCGCTTGAGGCATGAAATTGTTAGTATGTCCCTATGACGTCTAGAAGAGTGTTGACGGGATGTGCCTCCCCTCATGGTAGGTTATTTAGCTCGGGCCGCAACATGACTCTGTCTGATGTATTGTTTCTGATCTCTATGTTTTAGGGCATGTGTGTGCGCGTCATCATCATCATCAGTGGTAGTTGTGGACTCTGGATTTGTTTGAGGTCTCCTCCCGAGGAAAAAGATGTGACCTGGAGTTTTGATGTTGGATGACTCTGCAGATCTGTCTGACATAACTCCTGTTATAATAGGAACATCTCCCACACCATAAGGGCGACGCAACGTGGATCCTCATATGTGATGAGTGAATGTAGTGTGAATCGGCATGTCTTGGAATAAGCAATGATATTTAGCAGGTACGCCTTTTATAGCGAAGCAAGCGATGGACAGAATGACATTTAGAACGGAGGTGTGGGGCATGTATACGGGCTTGTGTTACAAGAGAGTGTTGGGAGCGGCATCATCTCAAACCAGGGAGGGTATGGGGGTTTAGAGGGTGTGGACTTTTTGTTTCTATGAAATCAACAACACTGTGGCCACCACTATGAGGGTGACATGTATACCTGCCAGAATTAGGCCAACAAGCTAGGCCATTATAAATGGCTAGCTCTTGCGCTTCTCCTAGCTGCAGCAAGCACTGCCCATAAGTAGTAACAGGTTTCAAACTGTCATTAGATGTTTGAATCCCATCAGTATCTTGGAAAGGTAGGAAGACCTCTCTTTTGGCTCTCATGAGTCTCCATAAAAAAGGGAAAAAGGGTGGGAAAGAACACCTAACTTTATTTTGGATGGAGTGGAGACGATAAGTTCCTTAGAGCAAATGACGCACGATGATTTTTTCCAAAACGGAAGATATGTTCCAACTTATGTGGTCAAATGTCTTATTTAAATCGAGTCGAACATGTTGAATTTCAAATGCATATGAGCGAGGTGGTTAGCAGAAGCCCAAAGGTTAACAATAGTATTGATGATACTTCAGCCCTTGATAAATCCATATTGTTCCTCAAAAAGCACTTTAGGAAAGAGGGGGGGTAAGCTATCTACTAGAGCATTGGCTACAGTTATTGTAGTACATGTCATAGTCAAGGGACAAATTTCTTTTTATAAAGGATGAGGATCATTTTAATAAGGTCCTCTAGGAAGCTTGAAGGTCCATTTGAAGGGCTCCTAGGGTGTGCTAGAGTCAACTTGGGTGTGGTGTTGTTTTGCCGTGCTGGTCTTTCTCTGACAGAAACTTTTCTTCCTGCTACATGAGGGTTCTTGAAGGCTGGCATTTTATTTGGTAGAGCTAGGATTCAACATATTACCTTCAGAAGTACTTGGAGTTACACTATCACCTGCATTGAGGGTTGAGAAACCTGATACACGTAGTCTGTAGCAGCTGAGAAGTTGCAGGGTCACATCCATCGAACTTGTTGATGTATTCTGATCATTGATTGTGTAGCTGTTCCACGGGTACTTAATGTTTTTTTGTAGCTGCAAAGGAGTTCAAAAGACGGGCATTGCCTGGTTCTTTGTAAGAAAAAAATTAAATTGGTCACCAAACTAGGATGAGTTGGAGCAAGTATGATCAATATCACTAGCTCCCATAGTGTTTTGCATCAAATTAGAGTGCTAATCACCCTTTCTTGCAGATTGCAGGGCTTGATTGCCTGTGCGAGTGTTTACTTCCTTTGTCTTGCCTAGTTGAATGGGAACGGGCCCTTCTTGGAGGGATGGGACATGTTGTGATTCTATGTCCAAATTTACCAAATCAAGAATAAGAGTTAGGTCTGCCAGTGAAGCTTACTTTAGACCTAATGATGTGGCTACCAAATCTCATGATTATCTCTTCAGGAACAGTAGAGGACATTTTCCACAATTTGCAGGCCTGAACATGAGGACAGGTTTGGGTGCATCTTGAGTGCATGTACGGTTGGAGCTCATCACGGATCAGGAAAAATCTCCCGGAGCATCATTTTGGAGAGAAAAGGGCAAATGAACTTAGAAATGCACTTCTAGTGTGGCTGTGTTTTCAATTGTTAAATCAGGTGCGTAGTTATAAACGATTACAGGATTTCCATGCATCTTATTAATATTTAAAGGAGAATTATTGCTGATGAGTATTCCAAGCTTTTTGTAAGAAGGGGCTTCCCTATAAATTGGCTGATGATGGAATGAGCAGCAAGTTGTAAACCAGACAGGATCTAGAATTGATTGAAGATTCATCACTTTCATCTGGATTTCTTTGGAGGTATGAACCTTCATGGTGAGAGTGAGGCGAAGGTGAAAGATGTTACATAGGTTGTTGTCGTCCTCATGAAAGTGAAGCCAGAAAACCCATGAGAAAGTACTGATGGGTAATTATTATTACAAAGAGCTGTAGACAGAGAGGTCGTTGCTGTGCAAGTGGAGATTTTGAAGAGATTCTTGGTGCAGCCTGCTTATTTCATGATGGGTATATTGCGCAAGAGTACCTTGAAATTCAAGATGTTCCTGAGAAAAGTTGCAGGTGTATCTGTGCTAGTATCGGACTGAACCTATGTCCCGTGCATAGATTGAGCATCATAGGTAGCAAGGCATTGTCGTATTTCCTGGGAAGAAGAATGGCGGAAACAAACTGAGGATTTCTGAAACAAATTTGTAAAGCTTGAAGAAGAATCTAGGTTGGTCTTAGAGCTGTTATTGGGGAATATTGGAAGGATAATAGTCGCAGGAACGGCTGATAAACTTAATGAAAGTAGGCCGCTGGTAGAAGATGGCATTTGTACCTGCCATGCTGATTGTGTCCTTGCATCGTCGTGGAATTAACATTTACATATGTTTTGCGACTTGGTTCTTTATGAGTTATCATACAATTATAACTGACATTATTAGTTGTTTGGCCATGATTGGTCCCCTAGAGGTAGGATGCAGTGCCAACCCTAACTTGTGGGCCCTTAGACAGTCTTGTAGGCCTCAAGACTTCATTATCAGTGGGTGATTGTATAGAGACTAGTTCCTAGATCAGAGAGCAGCTTAAAATTATTAGTATTTTTTCACCTTGAATTCATTCAGCTAGATCATACTACTTTTGGTGATTGTCATAAAGTTACTTTTCTACATCGGATTGAGCTAGCATTTGCAATACTCTCTTTATCTACGTTTTGTTGTGATATTTTGCTCATAATTGTTGGAAGTATAATCTTTTGTCTTACCATTTGGATTGTTGTCAAACTCGTGTGACAATGTGTAGCCAGTACAATGCATGCTCATAAGGTTTTTGTTAAATGTGTAAAGTCCAGTCAGGCATTCAAACAATTGTAGAGATTAGTGGCATAGGAAAAATCGATCGTACTCGCTGCTTCTGAACACCTTGCCTGATGCAATGACTCAATACTTTGGAGCTGATAAACTTAACATCTGCGACAATGTCTTATGTCTGTGCGGCTGACCTGATGTGGAACGGTCGCTGTTGTGCGGGGTTATGTCCTCAAATTCCAGCTATCAACATACAAAGTACCACAAGCGTACGTAAAATGGTCCATATTCTGAATGATTATCCATTGAAATTTCATTCAAACAGTTTGCTTTGCAAGTTAGTGAATAGACTAACTCATTGTTCGGGACCAGTGGAGAGGTCAGAAATTTTGATGTTGGGGTTTATCAATCTTTTTCTTTTTGCTGAAGTAGCCTAAAATGTATGCAGAGACTAAGAACCAGTGGGCCCGTGACGATCCTGCATTCATGGTGATTTGTAGCTTCTTGTTACTTCTGGCAGCATCGGCTTATTGTGCAGCGTAAGTCTATTAATTTCTGGCTTTTATGGCATCATTTCTGTTTTGTCTTGAAGCCTCAACTAATTTTGTTTCATACGTTTTTACCTTAATCCCTAAATGTGACTATGCTATTTTTTCATGCTCTGCATGTCCAGCTATGACAAGAGTGTTGGACATGCTGGCTTTACAATAATATCAGTTTTGCTGGTGCATTTTTGGCTTATTGGCGTTACTTTGGCCAGTCTATGCTGGTAAACCTTTCATCACGCAGCTTGTTGATGCCATGAATCTGTTTCATGTTGTTACTTAATAGGATGTTTCAAATACATAGAAACTGTTACTAGACACTGCTCTTGATTCTGACCTGGCTGGTTGATCAATCTTATGTCCAACTTAAGGTGCAAACTAAGATACATAACGAGTTGATAGAGCTTGACATTTAGTTTTCAGCAGTATTCCCGCCGTCTTAAAAAGCTACTTTGTCCAGATCTTATGTTGCCCTAATATGAAAATCATATTTGCACTCGTTACCGGTGTGTATGTAGGTTTCTCTCTAATAATTACCTCAGGGAGGAAACGGCCTTACATAGCCATGTTGTAGAGCAACGTGTCGAGTGGTAAGAATAATATTTTTACTTTTAGTTTAAGCTGTCAAAATTACTGTTTGTGATAGATGAAGTATTGGAATTTGGATTTTCATTTTAAAACTATTTCATTCGTTTTAATTTGAAACAGGCTCTATGCATTCGATGTTCATTGCAACTCCTACTTTCCTGTCTTTGTCCTTCTATACGGTAAGATTTTGACCTTTAAAATTCTGCTGTTTGATGGTTCATATAATCAAGATGTTTGTCGATTTCAAGTTTCAATCTTTAGGAATGACATGACAGGCAAAGATGGGGCCCTCTGATGGTGGCATGCCCATATTGCTATACATTCCAAAATTCCAATTTGAACCATAATTGCATTCAGTACAGGAGATAAAAATGTCTATTGCAGTTTGCTAATTAGCTCACACATAGATCTCCATATTGATCAAGAATAAGATTAAGCACACCATTATGAAAAGAGCATAGTGAGAAACCCTAATAGGAACACACTTTAAAAACACAACACAACATTATTACAAGAGTGAAAAGTACACGAGAACTGCCAAACTCACAAATGTGGAGGGTTGTTATGAACCTAATCACAGATTTAGCATCACATGGAGCACAATGGACCATAACAGCATTCTCCAACTAAGAATACTGAAAGAACATTAAGTACAACCAACAACTAATCCCCTACAAGGAAGAGCAATGAGTCTCCCACAAAGAGCTCAAGGATAATCCAAATCATAAGCTACTGAATGAATGTCTTTACTCCTACTTATACGCTACTTAAAATTAGGGCTTAACCCTAGCACGTAAAACAAAGAGGCTCTGTCAGTTGGCCAACCCCTTTCAGCCTATTTGTGCAATTTAAACAGAGGCTTAATAACCTGTGGATGAAGATAATCATTGGTGCCTGCCAAATAAATGGGTCCTGTCCCGATAATGTCGAATAAGGCTTGAATGGACTTTATGTCAACAACAAAGACATTGCCCCCTCAATGTGGGTAGTAAAACAAAAAGATCTCATATTGAAATAAACAAGGAAAGCTGTGGCCAATGCTAATAAAAGAAACAAATTGCATAGACTAAAGGAAAAACGATTCCATAGAGTAAGTAGCCAAAGGAGTCCGAGAAACAAAAGTAGCTTCCAAAGCTATAAATTGCAAAAGTGCAGATGCTAAAGAAGTAACTGCTGAATTATCCATGCTGAACTGAAAGCTGCAACATGAGGAGTATAAACTGTTACAAGTGAAATAGTAACATGAAGCTTTGTAGCAAAATAAAAACTAAGTCCAAAAAAAACGTGCTTTACCAGAAAGCACTATATTCCAGGACAGAGGGGGCGCGCCGAATCACACCGGAACTATAGGGGGAGTCCGGCAGACAGAAACTTGGGCAGCTTAACCAGCGCTAGGAATCCAGTCGCCAGGTCTCGGCTCCCTCTACCGGCGCGACCCAGGCACTATGCCCAGCACGTGTTGGTGGCCCCGAGATCAGTCAGTCTATGTATGAATGTAACCTCTTCCAAATTTAATAAAGTTGATCCTTGGGGATGATTACCATTTCGGTTTCGCCTCCGGGACCGGTCCAAGTGAAAGGACTCTTACTACAACCTTTTTGCATCGCCGGCGCCTAAGGGTCCCCGTCACCGATGTGTGGCTCGCCGCTATGCCATTTGGTCAGTTTGGCGATCACTATGCCTTGGGTTGCATGTGTGGCTTGTCTTTGCCTTTGGTTACCTTTTGGGAACGATTCTGAGTTGGCTTTCGGGTTGGTTGGGATTCCAGTTTTCTTAAGTCTGAATGGTTAAGCTTGTTACGTTTCTAAGTTGGCTTTTACGTAAGTGCATGATGGATGAATGTTAGACTTAAGCGCGTGTTGGGGAAACCGCTCAAGTCCCAGCGCCCTTTGAGGCGCCGACGCAACATGTGGTATCAAAGCTGACTAGTTGGTCAGCTACGCAAGTCTCACAGGGATGGCCACTTCTTGGGATTTGTCAGGACAGCCGTTGTGGAAGGTGCTGCCCACAGTGTAAGCACGGGTGCGTCCACGGTCGGGGTGGTCGGCAGAACGGGGGACTTGATGAGTCAAGGTGTTGCCCTTGAGGTGTAAGCACGGGGATGGATGTTTCCCCGTGGGCTAATTCTGTGATAAATTTGCGTGGGCGCATGTTACGAGCACATATCTAGTGCCGAACCTTAGAGAACACAGGAGGTCAGATACCACAGTCAGGGTCATGTCCAGCATACACGACCAACAGGCCATAGGGCAAGACAGTGTGAGTAGTGTGCCCTGGCACGGTCCATAGCCATGACGGGCCTAACACAGCCTAGGGACCTTGTCAGCAGGATAGGGCCCCACGTTGGGTCTCGACGTGCAGTCGGCCATGTCAGAGCCACGTGGCCGACACTTGGCAGTATGCATGCTACGAGGCCTCACACTGGGCTAGGAGGGGCTTGCTCCATATCAGGGAGTAGGCAAGGCTGGGAGGATCAGTATTTTTCCGACTTCATTCATAATGGTCTTAGTGATTGAAACCTTGATTTTTTTTCATTCTTTTGTTGTTCAACATTGGTTGTAGATGTTTAATCTTTTTAATCTGTAAGTTACAAGACGTGACACAAAGAAATTTCGCGAGTTAGTGTTTGCCCTACTGTGGTGTTAGGATCTCTTACACTGGTATCAGAGCCATCTTCTTCTTTGGGAGTTTAGTTCAGCAAGAGAAAAAAGCTATCAGAGTGTGGGAAAAGATCTTACATTCAGGAAAGAGGGAGATAGATACATCGCTGTAGAACCAGCTCTCCTTCGCTGTGTTGATAGTGTAATTTGATGCAAATTGAGTGGATTTTTGATCAGAAACAGAGGGCAGCTCCATCGCTGTAGCTGCAGCATCAAATCCTTCTTTTGCAAGAGGATTTTAAGAGTAAAATCAAAGGAAAGGCCAGCGCTGGGCAGGCATATACCAATTTCCAAATCCATCCCTGTTTTTTCAGAAGCCTAAGGGGGTGGGTTTTTCTAACAAATCTACAAGATTGGTCAGCGAGGGTTCTTCCTCCCAGGTCTAGCGCAGATGTGTTTCAGTCATCCATCTGTCTTTTCCAGCAGGGATTTGTAGTAGACATAGAGGATTGACCAGCGAGCAGGGTGTCCTTACTAATTCAGAAATTTCAGATTGGTTTTGGGCCCCAAATCCGAGGAATTTTGGCCAGACAGTATGCTGTCAGATCAGCGAGGGTAAGGAGCTACAAACCTCGAAATTTCTTGCACTTTTTTGGGTCCTTTGCCTGGTTTTTTGGAGCCCCAGGTCTGCAATGAGATCAGCGAGCAGTCCTCAGGAATCCGGAAATTTTTGAACCATTTTGGACCCTCAAACTGGGATTTTACGGGACAGCAGGTCTGAAATTATTTGTGGAAGAGCTGAGAGGGTTCCTCTTCGTATTTTCTTTGGAAGTACAGTCCTCAGAAACAGCTAAGTCTTCTTTCCCTTTTTTGTACAATTATAAATTAGTCTTTTCGACTTTTTTTTGAGAGGAAACGTCAGGCACTCCTTTTCTATCTCTGAAAATGACCACTTCTTCGGGACCTGATCAACCCCTGACAAGAGGCATTGATGAATTAAAAACGGAATCCCTGAGGTTCAGTAAGGGGAAAGAACCCATGGAAGTTGAAGAACATGAACAATTCGCCGAAGAACTCGACGAACTGGTTACCAAGGAGCAGTTTCTCCATTTGGTAACAAAAGTGGATGAACTGAAGTTGGCATTAGCCAATTTCAAGTCCAGTGTGGACGACTCGTTCGTTGAACTCAAAGGTTTGATTTTGAGTTCCGCGAAAGGAAGTCTTCCCTCCACTTCTCAGTTGTCCCCTTCTCCTCCACTTCTAGTAGTTTCGGGTGAGCCTATGCGGTCTCACCCCAGTGTCTTTAAAGACTTAAAGCCTCCTACTTTTATTGGGGAAGAGAAGGATAGTAACGCAGATATTTTACAAACCTTCCTCAGCAAATGGAAGAACATCCATGCTCTTAAACAAACCCCTGACCATTTGCAAGCTATTGAGGCCAGTCTTTCCCTAGGGCCCATGGCTTATAAGTGGTGGTTAAACCTCCAAGAGACTGGGCAGACTCCTCGGTCATGGAAGGCTTTTGAAGAAGCGTTCCTAAGAGCGTTTCTATCAGAAAATGAACTTGATAGAGCCTGGGAGAAAACAGTAATGGACAAGTCGCTAATCCAATATATCTCGCAGTGTCGAGAAGCAATCTTAAAAATTAAAAATATGGATGACTATCAGAAAGTCAGGGGATTTGTTCGTGGCCTCAAAGATGAATATAAAGTAGAGGTCCAGAGAAACTCGCCTACTACCCTAGAGCAAGCTCTCAGATATGCTCAAATCTATGATGATTCAGTGGGTAGGAAGAGGGCGAGACAACAACCCCTTTCGGAGCAGCCTTCTCAAAAAGACTTTCAATTTAAAAAGAAATTTTTAAAACGAAAGAAAGAAGATAAAGTAAAAAGTGAAGCTCCTCAGAAACGCCCATTGCTCATACAACTCTTAAAATCAGAAGATTTTGAGAAAGCCAAACAAGAGCGTTTGTGCTTTGTGTGCATGGGCAAGGGACACACAGTCAGACAGTGTCTCAAGGGGCCTTTCACTAAGAAAGATAAAAAAGATAAAAAACAAGTTCATCTTGTTCAGACCGTAAGTTTTCCCAGTGACTCGGTAGCTTCCGAGATCAAAGTGTATCATGAAGACCATGAACACTGTTGCCAGCTAACCTCTGCAATGCTAGCGAGACCCTTCAGTTTTGGGTCGCATGACCTAGTACGTATGCATGGTAAAGTTGGTGACCAGTCAGTTAGAGTTATGGTTGATGATGGGGTGACTCATAATTTCATCAACTACACCCTAGTTAAAAAACTCAGACTTCCAGAGGTACCTAGTCAGCATAGGTACATAGTTTCATTAGCTAAGGGTGAAGATAAGAAAATCCGGGAAACTATGGTAAGTAATCTAAATCTTGGTATTCAGGGGTACCAAGATGAAATAAACTTTCAAATAATGCACCTGGATCGCACAGACATTGTTCTCGGGAGAGACTGGCTCTACAGTTTAGGACCTTCCCTCCACAGAAATTATCAGGAGAACATCCTCAGCTTTCAGCATAAGGAGATCCAGTTGCATGGGGAGCATGACGTTCCCAACAGTCCCTATGGTCTGCAGTTCAGAGCTCTGTCAGCTAATCGGAGATGACGACCATCAGGTATTCTTATGTGACTTTCAGTTTATTCCTGACGTTTCCATTTCTAGTTCTTTACAGCAGAAAATCAGTAAATTAGAAACTTTATTGTCTAAATTTGAAGATGTTTTTCTTGGAGATTTGCCACATGGTTTACTACCTAGCAGAGAGGTAGATCATGTAATAAACCTAGTACCAGTACAACACCTGTTTCTAAACCTCCGTATCGGGTCAGCCGAACAGAGGATGAAGAAATAACTAGGCAGTCAACAGATTATCTTGGGAAAGGCCAAATTCAGATCAGTGGTTCACCATGGGCCTCACCAGTCACAATTAAGAATAAGTATCCTATGCCTCGGGCAGACGAGTTGTTTGATCAACTTGATGGGGCTAAGTTTTTTAGTAAAATAGACCTCAGATCGGGATATCATCAAGTCCGTATAAAGTCGGAAGATGTCCTGAAAACAGCTTTTAGGACTCATCATGGTCATTACGAGTTTAAGGTGATGCCATTTGGGCTCACAAATGCTCCAGCTACCTTTATGACCTTGATGAGCAGTGTCCTCAGACCATACTTGGGTAAATTTGTAGTCGTATTTTTGGATGACATCCTCGTCTACAACAAAACGAGGAAGGAGCATCTAAAACACCTCAAAAAGGTGTTTCGACTGCTTATAAAGCATAAGCTTTATGCTAAAGAATCCAAGTGTGAATTCTTCGTTGAAGAAGTAGCTTATTTGGGTCACATTATCTCGGCAGATGGGATTAAGATGGACCCTAATAAGGTTAAAGCCATACTCAGTTGGCTGCGACCTCAGAATATTCTAGAGCTTCAGACTTGGTTTGGCGGGATATTACAGACGATTTGTCAAGGAATATGCCCAGATAGCAGTTCCTATGACAAATCTTCTTAAGGGGAAGGGAAAGGAGTTCATTTGGGAGTTCGCACAGCAGGAGAGCTTTGATGCTCTCAAAACAGCCTTAGCTACAGCACCAGTTTTAAAATTTGTCGACCCCAATCAGCCATTTGTGGTCGAAACAGATGCTAGCGACTTTGCAGTTGGTGCTGTACTAACTCAGAGTGGACGACCAGTTGCGTTCGAGAGTAAAAAACTCGAGCCATGAAAAGGAACTCTTTTCTATAGTTCATGCCCTTACTTGGGCATTATTTATATGGTGCCAACTTTGAGGTCCTGACAGACCATAAAAGTCTCAGATACCTTTGCAATCAACCTGAGCTTCGAGGTCGGAAAGCTCGTTGGGCAGAGTTGATGCAAGGGTTTGATATGTCTATCAGATATAGATGGGGGAAATTCAATACAGTAGCAAATGCCTATGATAAACGAGCTGAGATTCGTAATGAGTTACTCGAATCCTTGAGAGGGAAGTGCCAACATGATGCATTCTTCTCTACTATCTAGAACTCAGTCCAAAGCAGACAGTTACAGACTCCAGAACTAGTTCCTGGGGCTGGTGCCAGTTCATCCAAGAATACGACAGCTTCTGTTGAGGATGATGATGAGTCCGAGTATACGTCAGATGACGTTGAGGACTCTGAGCCTGTATTACCCAAGCTAACCCCAGTGGTTGAGTATTCAAATGGAAACAGTATTCCATGCAGGATGAGTACTTGCTCTATAGAGATAGAGTATGTGTCCCCAATTCAGAGGATTATAGGCAACAGGTTTTTTATGAGTGTCATGACAATCCTAGTGCGGGGCACCCAGGCATACAGAAGACCTATGAGCTTCTTCGTAGGCAATGTTTCTAGCCGAGTATGAAAAAGAACGTCCAGCAATATGTAACCAATTGCTAGAAATGTCAAGTAAATAAAGCAGAGCGTTTAAAGGCAGGAGGGTTGTTACAGCCCTTAGATATATCAGCTGGTAAATGGGAGAGTATCTCCATGGATTTTATAGTAGGCCTGCCTAAAACCCAAAAGGGTAATGACGCTATATGGGTCACAGTTGACCGTCTGACCAAAATGGCTCATTTTATTCCGACCAAAACAACCGTTAGAGCTCCAGAGTTAGCAAGGTTGTTTGCAGACGAGCTATTTAAATTGTACGGTCTACCTTCCGGCATAGTCAGCGATCGGGACAATAAGTTTAATGGAAATTTTTGGAGGGCAGTATTCCATCATCTGAGAGCGAATCCATTTTCATCGGTCCACAGACATCTGAGTGGACGAGCTCAAGAACTTCTTTGGCTCTTCTTCCCTCATGTGTGAATGGATTCCGATGCTGTTTGCCTTTTTGACAGGCTTCGCAGAACTCAGTATTGGATGTTGATATCTTTAGACCTGTGACTATGTCTTTCTTACACATGTCATACAGGCTCCTCATGTTCAGATGATACATTCTCTTGTGCCAGAGCTGATCTTCATTTTCTGATGCATTTAATATGCTATCAGAGTTGCTGATTATCTTGGCTTGGTAGAGGTTTCCTTCTCTGCATCCAACCGTCAGCAATTTGTTTGTAGTTTTCTCGATCATGCAGCATGTATTGCCATCGAACAAAACTCGAATTCCAAGATCTGCCATCTTGGAAACTGATAGCAGATCTTTTCTCAGTGAAGGCACGTAGAGTCCCGATGCCTTTGACATCGTGTCTGCTCCCATCACCTAGAATTACTGCTCTGTTATTTTCGACTTCTCTGAAGTCGATCAAGTTTTTTTTGTTGCAGGTGATGTGTGATGTTGCTCCTGAATCAATGACTACATCGTAGTCTTGTTCAGTGTAGCTCGTTGAAGCTTCATCAAGTATTGTGAAGGCTTCATCACCTCTATCTGCATCTTTGGATGACTCTGCAACGTTTGCTTTCTCAGCCTTGTTTTTTCTTTTTGGGTTGAATTTGCAATCGTATGCAGAGTGCCCCTTCTTCTTGCAGTGCATGCAAGGTATTGCTAGATTGAACTAGCATTTGTTGGTTGTATGGCCTGGTTTGTGATAGTGATAACAGAAAGAAGATTGTTGATTCGAGGATTTCGTCTTGTCGAATCTGGGTTTGTTCTTGTTTTTCTTCCTTCCTTTCGTGAAGAGAGCTTTCTCTTGATCACTGCTTCCTTCTCCTTCGTCCCTCATCAGTCTCTCATCAGCGACAAGACTGATTGCTTTGTCGAATGTCATATCTGGTAGACTCAGTATGAGCATTCTCAACGGCTGATAGAGGTAGAGACTTCATGAAGTACATTAGTTGTTGTGGTGCTGGGTCCTGGTGCTCCTGTTCTGATGCAGCGAGTTGAGCGAAGTTTGTTCTAATCTTCTCAATGTGCTGGTCTAACTGGGTGCCATCGGATTGTAGCTGATTGTGAAGATGCATCACTGAAGCTGCAGTCCTCACTTTGTACTTCTATTTTAATCTTTCCCATGCTGCATGGCTGCTTTCGTAGTCTTCAATCTGCATGAGTAGATCTTCGTTGATGGACGAAACGATGATCGCCATTGCACGCTCATCCTTTCTGATCCATTTAGCTCTCCTCGGGTCTCCCTCTGGAGGCTGCACCTCTGAGAGTCCGGTCACCGACCAGATGCCTTCGCCCTTCAGAAGTGTTTTGATTTTGAATTTCCATATCCTATAGTTCGCGCCATCAAGACTGATTGCTACTCTTGTCTGGATCGTTGTAGCCATACTGTGTTGTCTAGAAAATCATTGCTCAGATATCAGTAGTGATAACCTATCAGCTCTGATACCATGTCGTGAACGGGTTTGGTTTGTATCGCGAACGTATTTGTTTCTTTGAAATTTCTTATGCGGAAGCTTACAGGATCCTAGACATGCGACTACAGATCACAGAACAAATATCATTCTAGCAATCAAGACAACGGAAGACAAGGAGATGCACAATATAGAGCAACTATATTATCAGTTTAATTTTTAGAGCGAGATGGTCAGTGTCTCGCTCGTTGGCGGCCTGACGCTCTGCTCTTTCGTTGTGTTCTGCTCGTTGGCAGACTTTCATGCACAGCTGTTTCGTTTCTATTATTTTTCTTTTCTGCTCTACGCACTCACACTCTCTGTCTATTCTTTTGATCCAGAACATAGTTTATATCTCCATTGTGTGGAGTTTACAAGATAGTTAAATAGAGAATTACAAGAGTAGTTAACGCTAATCAACTAATCAGTTACTCTCCGTTATTGCTAACCGTTTCAGCTGGGCGTGAAGTTTAAGACTCCACGCCTGTTGAGCTGCCAGCTGGCAGCGCGAAAGATTTTCTTTTGTTTCTTTTCGTTTCGTGTCATGTCGTGTCTTTTTTGTCCTGGAGGCATGTTTGACTTTCGCGAATCATTCGACCTCGAGGTTCGCTTCGCTTTGTATCTCAGGGTTTTTGAGGTACGTTGACTTTCGTAAATTGTTCGCCATTCGACCTTCACTTCGCTTCGCGTCGCGTCGCGGCAAAGTTGCAGGAGTTCACCATTTCTAACAATACCAGAGGCGCAACAAGACCTCTTTGAAGTGAAGATGCGTCAATATTTATCAAGTGCAATGACGGCTATGCTTAGTGAGGTGAAAAAGGACAGAGAAGCTGAAAGGAAAGAATGGCAAGCATCCCTGCGAGCCATGAACCACAATCAATTCGACCTTGCTAGAGAAATGAGAGACGTGCTAACATATCTCGAAGCCAGGTTTGAAGAGCTGGAGGCAACAAGAGGGAATGCAGGGGCGCCTCCTCCACCCATACCAAGGGACCCATGAGCGTGAAACACAGAAGGCCCGAAGAAGACTGCCAAAGTAAAAGCACCGCCTACTTTCAAAGGAGAGCGTGACATTCGAATTTTGGAAGATTGGTTGTTTCACATGGACCATTACTTCCGTCTGATGAACACTCCTGAAGAAGAAAGAGCGGACTTGGCATTAACAGATTATGAAGGCTACACTACAAACTGGTACCGGGTGGCAGGAATGCAATTCCAGACATGGGACACGTTCAAAACCGCGTTACGAGAGGAGTTCATACCTAAAGGATTCGCACATGAGATTGAGGACAGAATTATCAAGACTCAAGCAGAAAGGTTCATTGCGAGAGTACCTAAATAAATTCAGACAGAGTGTATGGGTTATTGAAGATATGTCCGAGGCTGACAAGGCCCACTATCTCTAGTCTGGAATGCAGTCTTGGACCCGGCGAGCAATAGACAGCTACATGCCCCATGACTTCAATTCAACTATTCGGGTGGTTGAAATGGTCTGCGATTATTGTAGGAAAGCAAGAGACAAGTCACCAAGATCTAGTTATCAATCAATCTCCACAAGAAACAAGAGAGAAGAGGCTGGGTGCCCAACTCTAAGAGAGAGAGAGAGAGAGAGAGAGAGAGAGAGAGAGAGAGAGAAAACAACAACAAGAGCAATGGAGAGCAATGCTTAGCCAAATTGAAAAATGTGACACAATAAGCCAATATGTACTCTACCTACTTACTGACTGTAGGGCACCCCCAAAAGTCAAGATAGGGCCCCTAAACCAAATTAGACCCCTAAGGACCCATGAGTTAGTACATGACCAAAATTGTGCTCAACTGAACTTAAGACAAACTTAAGATGGCCTAAATAACTAAATACCCATGGCTACACAAATCTCGGACCTTCTGGGTCAAAGTAACCTATGGATTAACTTCAGCATAGTCATTTATTTCTAACACCCTCCTTAAATGACAATGCAAAAACTGAAATCTTCACTATGTAATAAAACCACCACGTGTTATTAAATTAAAAGCTTTGCATAAAGCTTCAAATCTGACTCTAGGCAATGCCTCAGTGAAGAGGTTCGCAATATTATCCTCCGTAGGACAATATTCAAGTAAAATGTCGCCATCATGAAGTCTCTCCCGAACAAAGTGATAATGGATCTCGATGTGCTTCGTCCTGTCCGGTCTTGAATTACATAGGTAAATGAGGCAGCCAATAGCTTGACAATATAAAGTAGTATCAAATGGTTCACCATCACCTTGACTACTTAATTTCAGGCCTATCTCCATAGGTGTAGCAACCGGCTTGCAATCTTCCATCTTGAACTGCTTCAAAATCTGCCCAATGTAGCGTTCTTGAGAGATGAAAATTCCAACTGTTGCCCTTCTTGTACAAATTCAAGACCAAGATAAAAGTGCAATAGGCCTAAATCTGAGGTGTCAAAAACCATACCAAGATCAAGTATTACGGCATCAATCTGCCACTCATTACTTCCCGTAATAATAATATCATCAACGTAAAGCAAAATAATAATGATATAAGCTGAAGTATGCTTGACATAACGAGTAGATTCACTAGGACTATTAGTAAACCCACGATCACAAAAGTAGGCATGTAATTTTTGATACCACATCCTCGGGGCTTGCTTCACAAAAGTAGGCATGTAATTTTTGATACCACATCCTCGAGGCTTGCTTCAGTCCATAAAGTGCCTTTTTGAGAAGACAAACTTTATCTTCTTGGCCTTTAACCAAAAAACCATCAGGTTGTTGAAGGTACAGCTCCTTATTGAGATCACGATTGAGGAATGTTGTCTTTATGTCAAGTTGCCGCAAACGCCAACCAAAATGGGCAGTCAAAGAGGTTACTACCCTCATGGTAGTCATCCGAGATGTAAGAGCAAAATCTGAAAAATCAGCATAGTCCACTGATTTGTAGAGGCACCTGTCTTTCCATCATAAAATGAACTTACTTTGCTATCCCGCAAAGTCGACAACAGCCACCGTGGGATTGTTTTAGGCTGTCCAGCAGCCATGTCTCTTCTTGCAATTTGCTGTCCAAGATCTTCCGACACTGCACTTGGCTGTCCAAGATCTTCCAAAACTGATCTTTGCTGTCCAACAGTTCCTGCAGGTTGATTATGAGCAACAATGGGCGGTTCTTGATGAACATTAGGCTCTAGACTTGATGAGGTGTTGGGTAGTTTGAAAGTGGTTGATTGCTGCCCCTTATCTCCAGCAATAGAAGATGGTACCAAATCTGGAAAAACTTCAACATTCACACTATGTGGGCTGTCCCCCTTCAAGATATGAGTTGGGGCCACATCCAATGAATTCTTTTCATCAAAATGCACATCACGACTAACAATAATCTTGTTAGTGCTCAAATTGAACAGCCTATAACCTTTGCTTTCACTACTATAGCCAACAAAAATGCATTTAACTCCTTTATCCTCAAGCTTTGTACGAAGTTTATCCGGAACAAAAGCATAAGCCGTACAACCAAAAATGCGAAAGTGAGAGATTGAAGGCTTCTTCCCATACCAAACTTCATAAGGAGTTAGTACTTTCAATGCTTTTGTAGGACAACGATTGCTTATGTATGCAGCCCCTTTGCTTTGAGCATGCAACGGGCCATCTCCATAAGTGTGCGATTCTTTCGCTCGACAATACCATTTGAGTCGTATAGGGAGTTGTCATTTGATGTAGAATTCCCTTCTCTTGAAGAAATGCATCGAACGTATTCTTAATGTATTCCCCTCCTCGATCGGTGCGTAGGGTCTTCGAAGAATGCTCAAACTGATTTTCCACCATTGAAATGTTAGATTTAGCCTTTATAGGATAGATCCATGTAAAACGGGAAAAGTCATCAATAAAAGTCACAAAATAGATACACTTTCCAATGGATTCGGTCCTCATTGGATCACAAACATCACTATGAACCAAATCAAATTTATCAAGAACCCTTAATAGTTCCATCAATTGGAAAAGGTTTTTTTTTAAACTTTCCAAGTATGCACCCCTCGCATACATGCCCTTCTAGCTGCTCAATAGTAAGAAAATCTTCTACCATATTAAATGTCTTCAGCTTCTTCAAACTTGCAAAGTTGAGATGCCCAAACCTTGCGTGCCACAATTCAGCCAACTCCAGTGATTGTGATGTAGAAGCAACAAGATATATAGAGGGAATTCATCACTCATAGGTATCCATAATGAATAAGCCAGCATGCATTGTTCCCGAAACAATAATCAAGACAGATCTTTTAGGATCCTTGACAAGACACTTATCTTCTTTGAACTCAACAACTAGTCCTTGCTTCAACATAGTTGAAACCGTAAGAAGATTCTTCTTGATTCTCGGAACATAAAACACATTCTTAATGTACTTTTCTTCACCATTAGGCAAAATGATGGCTACAATTCCAAATCCATGAATAGAATAAGATGCATCATCTGCACATTGTACCTTACTTCCATTTTGCATTTTCACTAATTTAGTGAATGCTTCTTTGCGAGAAGTCATATGACGAGTAGCACCACTATCAATCACCCATTCAATGGGTTGAAAATCAGCAACTTGCAAAACAAAACCTGAATTCCTCATAGATGTAGAAGTACTAGTAGAAGCAATATTAGACACAAAAGCATAGTCTTGGTTGAAGAGATCACCACTAGCTTCAAGCTCTTGATCCAAAATAGCAAGTGAAGCACTAGTATCAATTCCTTTACTCGCCTCTTTCGTAAGCTTCTTCTTACAATCCTTGATGAAGTGCCCATACTTCTTGCAATAATGGCACTTCCCTTTCTTCTTTTGAGTGTTGAAATCTTGACCTCCAATGGGCTTTTGCTCATCCTTGGAAGGAGGCTTCCCCTTTCCTTTTTGACTTGCCTTTTCCCTTGCCTTTCGTGAAGAAAGCTTGATCTTGTTGAGTGTCACCTCCTCTTGAAGAAGCAGCCCAACAAGTTCATCAAAGGAGAGTTGTTGTCCCCTAAGAGAGATACTCAAAGATGAAACAAATGTAAGATAAGATGAAGGTAATGAGTTGAGAGTAATGGAAACAAATTGAGCATCCTCAATTATCTCATCAATATTGAGAAGCTCCTCACGAAGATCCTTGATCTTCGTCAAGTGATTGGTCACTTGATCCCCTTCTTGCATCTTTAACAAAGAAAGTTGATTTCTGAGATACACCACTCTTGTTGGATTTTTGACTCTATACATAGTATAAAGTGTATCCCACGCACTTTTAGATGTCTTACAAGACCTAATATGAGGTAAGATAGATCTTTTCATAGCAAGAGCAACCATAGAATGTGCTTGTGCATCCTTTCTATCCCACTTCTTTTGTTCTTCCGAAGATGGAGAAGATGATGATCCAGGAGGTGTAGGAGGTGCCAAAGACGGAGGCCTTTCCTCATCACCATTGACCAAATCCCACAACCTTTTCGCTATGAGAAGATTCTTCATCATGTAACTCCACAAGGAGTGGTTTGTGCCATCCAACCGATCTTCACTAAACAAAGAACCGATAGCTTCTGATTCTTTAGCCATTACCTTCAACAGAATTTCAGCTTGTAGTAGATAGGAAAGAGAGCCTTTCCACAACCAAATCTACTAAAAAATTGCAGCAAACAAAGAGCTGAAAATAGGAGCACAAGATGTCTTTCAATCTGCAACGGTAAAAACAACAAGATAAGGAGACACCACAACCAAAAATCAGTAGCAAATTTTTGGGTGCCCTCCTCCAAACAAAACTTGCTGAAAACTGGTTGCATAAAAGTCAGATTTGAGATTGTGATTTTTGGGTGCCACAAATTGCTCCTCCAAAATCTCTAATGGGCACCCTCCTTCAACCTGAAAAGAGACACAAAAGCTGATCCAAAGTCCACTTGGAAAGATCAGCAGGATGCTGAAATTTCAGAACAAAAAGTAGAGAAGCTCCTCTTCTGGTAGGGCGCCAACATACAAGCTTGTTGCAGATCCGTTAGCTCTGATACCATGTAGGAAAGCAAGAGACAAGTCACCAAGATCTAGTTATCAATCAATCTCCACAAGAAACAAGATAGAATGGGCTGGGCGCCCAACTCTAAGAGAGAGAGAGAGAAAACAACAACAATGGAGAGCAATGCTTAGCCAAACTGTCAGCTGACAGGGGCCCATTGTTGTGTTAGGCCCGCCCCGGCTATTGTTGCGCCGGCGCCTCAAAGTACACACCACCGGCCAGTGTGTGCACGACATCTGTCTCGCCACATCAGTGTGTTCCAACACATGCTGTGCCACATGTCGAAATTTTTTTTCAGCCATACGGACACGTGTCCGGCAAAGGGTATGGCCCTCGTCTGGCCATGCATTGTCACGTTGCAACACGTGTTAATGCATGGGCCATACCCTCTCTCTCTCTCTCCCTCTCGCTCTCTCTCTCTCTCCCATACTGACACGTGTCCGGCAGAGGGTATGGACCACATCTGGCCATACCCTCTCTCTCTCTCTCTCTCTCTCTCACAATCCATCGGGATCAAGCAGGCCGCAGCTTCGAAATCCACCACCAATATGATACGAGAACTAGAAACTAAGATTGAGAAGCAACAAGAAGAGGCCCTTTCTTGGGCATTTGTTTTGAAAAAAGGCACCAACCAAGCGCTCCCATCTCCTCGGTTATCTCAGCCACCATCTCGGAAGAGAAATCTCGAGACCAGAAAGCCCACAACATTCGAGTTCGAGGGATCCCGGATACACAGGATGCCTTGGCTGAAGCCAAACGCTTTCTCGACACCACTCTCGGGCACCGAACAGAGGGATTGGACACCGCATGGAGGACCACTAGAGATGCAGCCACACTCATTATCCGTTTCACCTCCCTTGAGAGTCGCCGAGATGCTTTGCGGTGCAGAGCTAAGCTACGTGGTACCACTATCTATATGGATGACGACCTCACATATATCCAGGTAGAAGAGAGGCGTAGGGCCTTTCAGACAGCCCGTGAGTCTGGCAGACGAGTCATTTATCGAGATGGACGAGTGCGCTTTCTTGACAGCGCTCCTAGCAGCTCTCAATGCTAGGGATTTGGGGTCCCCGGGTTCGGGAGTGCCCCAGGGCCCCATCCACACCATTTCCGGATTAGAGTATGGAACTGTGATGGTATCCACTCATCTTCCATAGCTGGCGACCTGATCAACTTCATCACTAACAGAGATCTATTGCTTTTTACAGAGACTCACGAGAGTCAGGAGAGAGGACTACCGATTTTTCCAGGATATAGATGGGATTCCGTATACAGACCTGAGACTAGATCAGCTAGTGGTCGTGGATTCGGAGGTGTTGCATGCTTATACAGGGAGTCTCTTCACCCGAGCATCGAGTTCATCAGACACGACGAGTATGCACGTTATATATGGATTCGTATTGTTGGACATGATATTGGATTGGATAGGGACCTCTTTGTGGCGGCATGCTATTTTCCTCCGGAGTCTTCGTCCTTTGCTGAGTACACAGGTTCACCCTACCTTGTTTTATCACCTGACATCATCAGATTCGCAGAGCGAGGGCATATCCTCCTTACCGGGGATTTTAATGCCCGAACCTCCTCACGGCAGTCAGAGTTTTATGACATCATCGACCAGCTCCGCGTTCATGCCCTTGACAGTGATGAGATGGGAGTTACCAGGGTTTCAGAGGACAGCTTGGGACCTATTACCCCCTACGGTGAGCATTTATTGCACTTTGGAGAGGCTCATGAGTTAGCCATTTACAATGGCCTAACTTGTTGGCCAAACTCCGGTAGGTATACTTGTCACCCCCACAGTGGTGGACATAGTGTTGTGGATTATCTCATGGGATCACCATCCTCCATACCTCTCATCTCTGACTTTCATATATCTCCCACCACTCTCTCTGATCACTCCTTTCTCTCCTTCGCTATCGGCCGCCTCCCACCTCCCCAGCCATCCTCACATCCCTTGCTTACATGTGCACCCAGGTATACATTCAGTTCTCTCTATACGCTAGCTTACCAGGAATCTCTAGCCTCCCTACTCCATTCCTTTCCACGCGATAGTACCATCGAGACTCAGGCTGCCTTCCTTAGCACCTCTTTTCATACCGCTGCTTCCCTAGTTTTTCCATCTAAGCCCTATAAAGGCAGACACACTCGTTCCTCATCATTACGGCCTTTGCACCCCCCGTGGTATGATGCCGAATGTCGCTCTCTCCATCACCTTGTCAACCATGCCCGTACTCATGATCCTCACCTCCTCCACTCCGCCAGACGCTCTTGTCGTCGCACACTTCGCCGAAAAAAACGCGCCTATGACGACTCTGAAGGAAAACGTCTTGTTGACCTTCTCTTCAGTTCCTCTTCAGGTGCCTTTTGGCATGAATTTATCCCCCGTGCTCCACCACCTCTCCTGGATGACCTCTGCATATGGACCGACTACGCTACCAGCCTATATACCATACCCACAGACACACCCACCTCTATCTCTCCATGCCCTACTAAGTTCACCTTCTTCACCTCTGACATGGTACTCGCGGCAATCAAGAGAATGAAGTCTCATAAGGCAAGAGATATTGAAGACCTCGAATCTGAACTCCTAACCCATGCTTCCGACCTCCTTGCTCCCACACTAGCCACTCTCCTCAATTCCGCCATTGTGTCTGGTTTCCCTTCATCCTGGTGCACCAACATCATCCATCCTATTCATAAAAATGGTGATCTTATGATTGCTGGTAATTACCACACTATCATGATTGGGCATGTTCTCACGAAGCTCTATGGCACCATACTCCAGTCTGCAGTGAGTTCAGAGGCGGAAAACCGGAGATTACATGCATTGGGGCAGGCAGGTTTTAGATCTCATTATTCTACCACTGACCATATCTTCACACTCCGAGCTTTGATTGAGGAAGCTAAGTACAAAAAAGAGAGGGTTTACTGTTGTTTTGTGGACTTCAGGAAAGCCTTTGATTCTGTACCACGCTCCCTACTCATTCAGAGACTTTGTGACCTTGGTTTCTCCACATATATTGTTCTAGCAGTGATGGCTCTTTATGAGAAGGTCTTGGGATGTTTCTGACATGACAGTGGCCTATTTGATCACATTTGGAGCACCATTGGGGTGAAACAGGGATGTTCTCTTTCACCGTTCTCTTTGGATTATACATTGATGAGTTAGAGTGAGTCATCTCACAGTGTGGCAGGGCTGGATGTAGACTTGGCACCATTCTGATTGCTATTCTCCTCTATGCGGATGATGTGGTACTTGTATCCCCGACCAGAGAGGGATTACAGAGGCAGTTGGGGGGTGAACACTACGAAGACCAAAGTTATGGTCTTCAACACTTCTCGAGCTTTCATGCAGCGCCAGGAGTCACCCTAGATGGGCAGGCCTTAGAGGTAGTTTCCTCTTATACTTATTTGGGAATACTCTTTTCTTGTCCTACCTTTAGCATGCGACAGGCGGCCACCACCCGACTTGGGAAGGGGCACTCCTCTCTTGTTCAGCTTGAGCGGTTCTGCTTCAGGAAGCTCATCAGAGATGCTCGTAGTAAGTGTAGACTTTTTGATACTATTGTCACCCCCACTGCCATGTATGCAGCAGAGACATGGTGTACTGGTCTCTCGTCATCACACTGGGCCAGCATTTCACGATTACAGACCACTATGATAGCTCGTATGATTCGGGCGAAGCCCTCGGTTTCGCACGAGATCCTTCTTGCAGAGTTTGTCGTTCCACCCATTCAGATAGATGCCGCTTTACATCTTATCACATATATTCAGAGAGTCCAGGCTCTGCCCGATGCAGATATGAGATATCCACAGATAGCACTTGTTTCCTCACACTCACTTCATGACCAGGGCTATCGACTGTCGTGGTTCTCCCAGGCATAGCACTTCCTCCTTAAGTCATTTGGTATCCACATCACAGAGCTCCCCTCAGGTACTCATCAGTATATCAGGCGTGTCTTTTATCGGGCATACCTCGATCATACTTGGAGGCGACAACGTGGGGTTAAACCCGACTATTACTGGACTCACTTTATTGAGCTTGACATAGCAGGGTTCCCAGTTTTGCCACACTATTTGGATTCAGGGTTATCACACTGCTTCAGGGTTTTCATTCATTGGGCCAGCTTCACGTATCATCACATCAGTTGGCTATTGAGACTGGGAGATTCCAGGGTATCCCGAGAGCGGAGCGGATTTGTCAGTTATGCTCCTTGGATGAGGTGGAGTCAGAGGAGCACTTTATCTTTAGGTGCCCAGTATATTACGAGATCAGAGGGAGATACCACTGTTTGTTCCGTGACACACCCGTCACCCTATGATCCCTCCTAGCCTATGAGGACTCCAGATGCGCCGCACTCATGATATGGGAGATGTTTATACTACGACAGGGGCTGTGTCAGACAGCCCAGCAGAGTCATGTTTCTCAGCCTCAAATCACTTCTTTCTTCTCCAGGAGGAGAGGACGAGACCTAGTATTTGATGATGATGATGATGGTGATGATGACTTACTTGCCCATAGAGATCGGAGACAGTGCCCCACACATACCCATGTTGAAGCACGAGCTACTCGACTTACCACGAGGAGACCTCTTCTTCTCCTCCATGCGGCCCATATTACATCCTTTTACAACATCAGCAGGACAGGATTGGATGATAGTGTCATACCCCACTCATGACTTTTAGCAGTATACATGCTCCCACATGTTTCATATATCATCACATCTATTTCAGTTCATAGCTTTAGATTTGTTATTTTTGTTACCGTTTTGGAGACGTTTCATACACTCCCATTGTTACCACATACTTGACATGTACATTTACTAGTCTTATATGCCTTTTGGCATGGAAAAGACATTAATAAAGCTTTCTTTCTCTCTCTCTCTCTCTCTCTCTCTCTCTCTCTCTCTCTCTCTCTCTCTCTCTCTCTCTCTCTCTCTCTCTCTCTCTCTCTCTCGCTCGCTCGCTCTCTCTCCCTCGCTCCTCCCCTCGCTCCTCGCTCCTCCTCGCTCCTCTGGCTCCCTCCGTTCCCTGCTCCCTGCTCGCTCCTCCTCGCTCTCTCTCTGGCTCGCGCCTCTGCTCGCTTCTCCTCTCGCTCCTCCCCTCGCTCCTTTGGCTCCCTCCGTCCCCTGCTCCCTGCTCTCCTCCTCGCTCTCTCTCTGGCTTGCGCCTCTGCTCGCTCTCTCTCGCTCTCTCCCTCCGCTCCTCCCCTCGCCCCTCTCTCTCCCTCCGTCCCCTGCTCCCTGCTCGCTCCTCGCTCCTCTGGCTCCGTCCGTCCCCTGCTCCTGTCTCTCTGCTCGCTCCTGCCCTCGCTCTCTCCCTCGCTCCTGCCCTGCTCTCTCTGTCCCTCTCTCCTGCTCTCTCTCTCTCTCTCTCTCTCTCTCTCTCTCGCTCTCTCTTGCTCCTGGCCTGCATTTCTTTTTTTGGTTTATTTTTCAGTTAACCGGAAAATTCTGTAATTCTGCATGACTTTTCCTTGCAAAATTAGCTTCCTAACGATCTACTGTATGCTTCGATTCAGCATGTTTGTGCGCACATATGATTTTTTGATACATTTTAAGCCTATAATAAGTAAAGTGATTTAATTATTCACCCAGTCGGTGAATTCGACAATGCCACAAGATGTAGAGGAAAAACTGAAATACTTGAGAATGAGACATCCGGTTGGCAAACCGTAAAGTGCAATGAACTTCTTGAAAAACAAAGTATGTAAAGATCCAAAACCGTAATCTTTTAGAACAAAAAACAGAATATTCAGATTTGACCAAGGTTTGACTCTTCAAAACCTCAACTTTTAAAAGGTCAAAAATGGATCTTAAGAATCAAGGAACGAGAGGAAAGAAATTGTATGAATATCAATGGCCGTCGATAGCTCAAGGAGATCTCCAACTAAGATCTCAAAAATAGTACAACTCCCCTACAAGAAGCCCAAGACCCAAATGATCAAAACTAGCAAATGACTAGCCCTAGTGGCTATTTATAGAAAAAAAATTAGGACAAAAAATAGAAAACCATGTAAAATAGTATTTCTAGGCCCGTCACGTATAATATAAAGTCCGTGTCCACTAATATTCTCAAAAGTAGAGAATTATGAAATATAATGTGTGTCCATAACAATAGTAAACCCCAATCATGGTGCTGTAATATGCTGGAGACACTTCTATGGAAGTGGAGAATCTGTAATCCTTCACAACTCCTGAATAGAATCTTTGCAACTGAAATGGAGTCTTTTTTGGTTGACCAAACTTTGACTTTTGATTTCTTAAGATATATAGCTCCAAAAAACAAATGGTAAGGTGGTATGAAATTGTGTGACAACAAGGGATATGAAGATCCATGCATCACTCGAAAGGAATCGTTTTGGCCAAAGCATAATATTTTTGAAGCAAACTAAGCTTGACTTTGCAATGTCTTGATATTGACAGTGCAGTTTGAAGAGTAATAAATAACCTTCTATGCAGTTGTCTTTAAGTATGGGATTCTAAGGTGCACTGTCAATCTGAAGATGCAAAATACAACATGAAAAATTCTCAAGCTTGACTTTGTGATGAATTCACTTCTAGCATGTCAAAATTGATAGGGAATGGCAATATTAGAGAGCAAATAGATTCACTCAAATGTTGAACACAAAAGCGCTTTATGTAAAATGTAAAAGTACTCCCTACAACCAAAATTTTGGCTTTCAAACACAAATCCGATTGTGATATCTCCTCGTCCTCCCATTTTCTCCTTTTTTACTTCATATATGGTCTCATGAGATATCGATGATTTAGAGCTCTCGATTCATGCTGCTAATATACTTTCGCCCATTTTGGCCTCACTCCTTAATCATGCCATCACTTTTGGTTTTCCTAGGTCATGCTGTACCAACATCATATACCCCATTCACAAGAGTGATGATCCCTTGAAGCTTGATACTTCCGGACCATTATGATTGGGCATATTGTGGCTAAGCTTTTATGGCACTAGTTAGTGATTAGCAGTGAGGCAGATACATGAGGATTACATGCTTTCGGTCGGGCCAGTTTCAGGACACAACATTCCACTACTGATCATGTGTTCACACTTTGAGCTATCATTGAGGAGGCCCGACTCAGACATGAGAGAGTTTACTGCTGTTTTGTTGATTTCCGAAAGCTTTTGACTCCTGCGACACGCTCCTCCAGAGACCGAGGGATCTTGACTTTTCTGTGATGCAACCGGCAACCCATATTATCATACTATATGTTTTGTAGTAGAACATGTTGGAGCTCCTTTCTAAGATAATTTCGCAGGAAAATCTTTGCAGTACTGAGATGTGACAAGGAGGCAAGCTTTTAAAGACGTGTGTTGCCATGTGCATTTGCTGGTGGTAGGCAACTAACTAGCATTTGTAGTGAAGACTGATATAGTTGGATGGAAGCTTGGGTAAAAGTATGTTAGTTACAAGATGTGGACTTAAATGTACATCAAGTACCAAGCTTTTCTTCGGATGTCACTTCGATCCAGTCATGTATGTAAATTGTTGCCAACTAGAAGGGATATAGAATCAAAAAGTTTAGATTGAAGGGCATGAAATGATTCAACTAGTATATAGTCTTTCATGAATTTTGTATTAATGGAAGTGGGTTATGCTAATTCAGAAGTTGCTTGATACTTTTAATGGCTGAAACAATTCTGAAAATTTGTTATTCTCTAAGCGTATTCGTGTGTTGGTTTTGTATCACAGTATTTCACTATTTTATATCGCCTTTGCTTCTTGCTCATGGGTTCGTGCCGACTTTGCTATCGAATCTTCTATTTATGGTGGCGCTTTCCTATTACCATTACCTCAACTTTCTTGGTTATGATGGTAGGTGCATCTTCCTTTAAGAGCAGCTGTTTGTTGCTCTTTGTGACACATATAAGACTTAAAGTATGATTCTTTAGTGCATGTAAGAACATACAATGCTCTGATGTTTTTGAACCTTATATTCATATTTTTGATGCATTGCAGTTCTTCCATTTTTGGACAAGACAACATTCTTTCTATATCCTATGGTGGTCATTCTTATCCTGTTTCCTTTTGGTAAGTCTAATATGCAATATCAAAGCTTCTTAGTTGTTCTTGATATTGCCATATATATTCTCAATCAGCCAATTTTTCCACTACTTTTCTTGGTTTAAGTTATATGAACTATTGATGCTAGTTATAATTGAACCAATAACATATTTCTTACTAAAGTTTGAATACGTACGTTTTGTATTGTTTTTAAAACCATGGGCAAAGATGTCAACAGGCTCCTTTTTTTATCAAATTTTCTGGGCTTTGTTCGCTGTTAGGATTGATGGGACATACCACATTGGGCAAGAAATAGCATGCATGGATTATCAGGGTCGAACTCCTTACAAAATTGATATCCAATGTTTATTACAAGTACTTCCAAATTTGGATACTATAACACAGTTAAAATTGATGGAAGACATTTGCTATGATCTGTGTAACTCATATGCGTGAATAAGTTATCCATTAGGTGTTGATGCAATTTCAGAAAGAAATGTGGTCAGTGGCCTTTGATGCAAAACAGAGTTTGGCATGAAAGAAGTAGTATATTACAGCACCTATTGGTCATCTGAGTAACTCATATGCGTGAATAAGTTATCCATTAGGTGTTGATGCAATTTCAGAAAGAAATGTGGTCAGTGGCCTTTGATGCAAAACAGAGTTTGGCATGAAAGAAGTAGTATATTACAGCACATATTGGTCATCTCGGTTCACCTCCATAGCTTCATACAGCTCTAAAATCTTGTTCAGACTATCTAGTTGACTATCTATTTCTACTCAAGGAAAGTGTGGTTCTATAAAAATTTATTTCAAGTGACTCTTTGTATATATACAAATTTGTTGCGACCATGCTTTCTTTCATCAGAACAGGCCCTCCATCTAGGAATGCAACCTGCTTTAATGTATGATTTGAAGAATGCCACTTCTAGGATGTGCTCCATTAATGCAATTTTTCTATTATTTGAACTCTTAAGTTTGAGGTAATGGCACTCATCCAGGCATTGAGGGCAAAGAAAGCTAGAGACAACATGAATTGAATGACAAACTTTTTCAAGAGGTGGCAAAGTTTTTGCATTTTTTAAAAGCAATTGGCATATATTCGTCACAATCTAGATCATAGAAACATGTTTCATGCAAAGTAAGAAGTTAAAGGTTTCGAGCAACTAGTGGGAAAAAAGAATTTCCATGGAAAATAACCCTCTGTAAGCACAAGAACTAATGCATGAAATACCTCAAATTTTTTTCCATGAACTAGTCAACAAGTATGAAGATTGAGTGCTCCAATTTGTTGTTTGCTAGGATGCCAACATTTCCCTAATGACCTAGAAGTTAATGCCACTTTATTTATGACTTTTCTTTGGGTTGGCCTACTCAAGTCTAGCATATTGTATGAGGCGGCATCTCCTAGAGGGAAAGGGAGAGGGAGGGGGAGAAGAAGCGGAAGAAGAATGAGAAGAAGAAGAAGAAGAAGAAGAAGAAGAAGACGACGACAGAGAAGAGGAGGAAGAAAAGTAGAAGAAGCTTTCTTAATGTTTTTGAATGCCAAAAGGCTTACAAGACAAAGTAATAGATCTCAAGTGTGTAGTGCAAATAGGGAGCATATGAATGGAGCATATGAATGTCTCCAAGGAACAAAATTAGAAATACATAAAGTCTAATGCTAATATGGAAAAATAACAAAAGAGAGAAAGAAAGAAAGAAAGGAAGAAAGCTGTATTTAAGTATTTTTATGCAAAAAGGCAAATAAGACCAGGTAAATACAAATTGCAAAAGGCAAAGGCAAAGGCAAGTGGAAAGGGAAGCCTTCTTTCAACACTTCCAAAGGTGTCAAAAATCTAAGGAAGCTCAAGATCAAGGCTCCAAGAAGAAGGGTAAGTGCCACTATTGCAAGAAGTTTGGGCATCACATCAAAGAATGTAGGAAGAGGCTTGCAAAGGAAAAAGAGAAAGGTAACGATACAAGTACCACAATCATTACTTTGGAACAACAATTTGGAAGGGAGGATAATCTTTTCAATAATTATTATGCTTTTGTCACTAATAATCTCATCTCTCCTAAAGACGAGATTTCTGCCACTTGTTTCAGCAGAAAACAGCTCATCTTCAGCTTTACAAGTTGCGGTTTTTTCATCTATTGATTGGGTGATTGATATCGGTGCCACACGCCATATGACTTATCACAAAGAAGTCTTCACAAAGCTTGTAAAAGTGCATGATGGAAGCAAAGTTCAAGGTGTTGATAACACCTCTTATCCTGTCAAAGGTATTGGAGTGATCCCCATTATCTTACCCAATGGTGAAGAGAAGTACATTCGTAATGTACTTTATGTTCCAAAAATAAAAAAGAATCTCATTTCGGTGTCTACAATTATGAACCAAGGATTGGGTGTGGAATTCAAAGAAGACAAATGTCTTATCAAAGACCCAAAGAGATCTCAAATGATCATTGCTTCGGGAACATTACGTGGTGGATTGTTCCTTATGGATACCTATGAGCGAACAGCTTCATCATCTTTTTGTCTTGTTGCATCAAGTTCACATTCTTTGGAGTTGGCTGAATTATGGCATGCTAGGTTTGGACATCTCAACTTTGCTAGCTTGAAGATGTTGAAGAGATTCAATATGGTTGAAGACATTCTTAATATTGAGCATCCCGAAGGACATGTATGCGAAGGCTGCATACTTGGAAAATTCAAAGGCAAGCTTTTCCAATTGATGGAACTATAAGAGTTGATGGCAAATTTGATTTGGTTCATAGTGATGTATGTGGTCCAATGAGGACCGAATCCATTGGAAGGTGTAAGTACTTTGTTGCTTCTATTGATGACTTTTCAAGATTTACATGGATTTATCCTATGAAGGCAAAATCTGAAGTTTTTCAACGTTTAAGGATTTTCTAGCAATGATAGAAAACCAGTTTGGGCACTCTTTGAAGATCTTACATACCGACCGAGGGGGAATATATAAAGAATACGTTCGGTACTTATCTTCAAAGCAAAGGTATCCATCATGAAATGACAACTCCTTACACACCTCAACAAAATGGTATTGCCGAAAGAAAGAATCGCACTATCATTGAGATGGCTCGATGCATGCTCAAGGAAAAGGGCCTACCTCACAAGTTTTGGGCTGCAGCGGTTATAACGGCGGCCTACATTAGTAATCGGTGTCCTACTAAAGCCTTGAAGGTATTAACTCCTTATGAAGTTTGGTATGGTAAGAAGCCTATTGTTTCTCACTTACGCAACTTTGGTTGCACGGCTTATGCTTTCATCAAATGACAACTCCTTACACACCTCAACAAAATGGTGTTGCTGAAAGAAAGAATCGCACTATCATGGAGATGGCTTGATGCATGCTTAAGGCAAAGGGCCTACCTCACAAGTTTTGGGTTGAAGCGGTTATAACGGCGGCTTACATTAGTAATCGGTGTCCTACTAAAGCCTTGAAGGTATTAACTCCTTATGAAGTTTGGTATGGTAAGAAGCCTACTGTTTCTCACTTACGCATCTTTGGTTGCATGATGCATATCTTGAAATATTTCCAGATTTGGTTTTGCCATCTAATCATGAAGATAAGGGATTGCCATCAACTTCTAGTGGACAGCCCACTACTACTTCAATTTTGCAGCCCATAGTTCATCAAGAAGAACCTATTTATGGTGAAGAGCACCCTGTTGAAGACATTGGACAGCAAGGTCCAAGTTCGGAACACTTTGGACAACAAAGGAACCTATTTATGGTGAAGAGCACCCTGTTGAAGACATTGGACAACACGGTCCAAGTTCGGAACACTTTGGACAACAAAGTGTTGACAAAGGTAAGGCTGTTGGACAGCCCAAACCAGTCCCTAAATGGTTGTTGCAGACTTTGCAGGACAACAAAGTGGATCATTTCTATGAAGGGAAGACTCGTGCCTCTACTGAATCAGTAGAATTTGCTGATTTTTTTGATTTTGCTCTTATTTCTATTGAGGATGGTGCAGTAGAACCTGTTTTTTATGAGCAGGCCAAAGGAGTAAAATGTTGGGAGGATGCAATGCAAGAGGAGTATAACTCACTCATGAAGAACCACACTTGGGTTCTTGTTGATCTTCCACATGGGGCTAGAATCTTCATCTCTCAACAACGATACATGGAGCAAATGTTGAAACAATCTTCTTTTTTCAAGTCACCGCAAGTTAATGCATATGATGGATGCATTAGTGAAAAGTTTCATGCGAAACCTTTTCAATTTGATGTTTTAGCAAAGGCTGAAAAGTTTGAGCACTCTTTGGAACCATTTTGTACTAACCGAGGAGGGAGTCAACATGTGTCAATTAGTACTTTTGTTCAAAATGTTAAGAGCGAGCATTTGTTTGGAGAGAATTTTTCATTACTTGAAGAATCTTCTATGTCTTCCCATGCCTCTTCGAGGGACAACTTTGATGACGCCATCGTTGATGCATCTCTTGATAGCGTGCCAAATTTTTATGATGAAGGCGTTGGACAGCAGGTTCAGTCATCTTCTTTTGGTCATTTACAGCCCATTTTACATCATGCGTAGTCCATTATGCTTTGGGAACAACCTGCGGAAGATTATGGACAACATGGTCCATGTTGGGAACACTTTGGACAGCAAAGTGTTGAACAACCCATAACAGTTCCTTGTCGGCTATTGGAGACTTTGCACGACAACAAAGAAATGTCTTACTATGAAGGGAAGGCACATGCCTCTTTAAAATTAGTACCTCTTGCTGATTTTTTTGGTTCTACACTTACTCTTCATCATGATGTTGGTACATTGCCTATTCTATGTGAGCAAGTCATTTATGGTAAGGTTCGGGAGGATGTGATGCCAAAAGAGTTTGGTACTCTTTTTTATTGTCCTTATGTTAAGAAGTATTTTTGAATGATGTGGGAGCCTGTGATGGATTACAAGTCCATGTTTCGACTTATTGCCGAGTTTATGTTGGTTCCCTACTTCAGATGGAGCATGCAAATCCTCACCCTTCGACTTGATGCTTCATTATTACGCATTCTTTTCCTTTTATATGTTGGACATGATTGGGGATGAGATTTCGACTACTTCGGTGCGAAGTTTATTTGGCGACGTGAAGTTCGGACAGCAAGTTGCATTTTTCTCTTTCGAGAAGTTACTTCATGTTATGCTATGCATTTCCATTTAAGGAGGGTGTTGGAATGTAAATGGAATCGCTTACATTACCATAGGTTACTTTGACCCAAAAGGTCGAGAGTTGTGTAACCATGGTCATTTATTATATTAGGCCTACTAAACATAGAGTTAGCTAAGTTAGTATGAAATTAACTTGGTAGGGACTCATGGGTCCACTAGGCCTAATTGTGACAATAAGTACCCCAACTTGACATATTGGAGGTACCTTATTCTTTCTATGTAACTTATAGAAAGTTGGATAGTCAATAGTCAAGTAGTTGGATAGCCAATAGTCAAGTAGTTGGATAGCCAATAGTCATGAAGTTAGATAGTCATCTTGGACTATATGTATGTGTGCATCCCATTTGTATGAGACCCTTTGTAAGCAATACTGACTATTCTCCTTGGCTGTCCACGAGTTTCTACAAGAGGGTTTCTAGCCATCTCTCTCTTTCTTTTGAGAACGCTTTGTGCGATTGAATAGTTAAGATCCAGGATCCTTAGGCTTCTATTTTCTACATCATTAATGTCACAATCAAAGAATCGTTTAGAATCAAAGAACCATTTTTTTTTTTTTGGTCCAATTTCAAATCGAACCTGACCTATTCTTTGACTAATCGCGGTTTGTTTCCCAATGGACCGGGGTTTGTGGAAACACCAGACTCCATGCATGGGTAGCTAATCCATGTAAGCTGGCCAAAACAAGCCCAGACACGCTAGATAGGTGTAATGACTAAGACAAACCGCCACCCCCATGCTCGTGCCTAAGTTGGTCCACTCCAACGTTTAGCCAACTAACCCTAGTCATCGTTCATTGGCGTGTTGGGGTGACCTTGTCAGTTGCACGTCGGATCTACTGGCCTCGTCGCTCGATTGGTGGCTTGCGTGTCCTGGTTGGGCCGCCTACAAGGCCACCTACAATGACACATCCAGTGACCTATAATATTGTCGGGTCCCTACACTAGGGTGGGAGTCACGCCCACTACTAGGGCCACTTGGCACCTACTGACCTATCGTTGGTTGTGGCTTGTCGCTGGCGGTTACTATACCCACTTTGTTTGGTCCTTCTGGGGTACGTTAGGGCCATGATTGGGGCCTAACATTCTCACCCCTTTTAGGAAAGTCATCGTTCCTCAATGAAAAACTTGGGGTACACTTGACATAGCCTGTAATGACTCCCAAGTAGCTTCAAACAAGGGAAGTCCTTTCCACGCAACTAGATATTCTTGAAGGACATGATTTTTCAATCGCCTTTCCCTCCTGTCTAGAATACGTTATGATCCGAGGCATCTTTTTTCTCTAGTGAGACCAAGCCTTCTACAAGGTTGTCACCTTAATGTGAGCACTTTTCAAGTAGCTTACATGGAAAACTGGATGCACTTCACATCTCTAAGTTAACTCTAACTTATAGGCCACCTCACCAATTTACTTAATGACTTTCCATAGTTCACAATAGCTTGGATAGTTTCTTACACTTACTTGTGTGCATTACCTTCGAGTTGGAAGGCATTTGCAGAATGACTATATCAACTACTTCCAATTTTCTAAAGGAGGTTAGAAACTGACTTGTTCATACAAGCAACTAGGATAAGATTCCTATTGTGGTGAAACAATAGCCAAACATATGGAAGAGTCCACAAATGATGAGGCGAACTTCAACTATGTCCCATACAATTGTGGTAGGACATGCTTCATTATATACATTTTGCTAGAGACACCTATCAGATTTGCTAAAGCAACTGACTATTAATAAGGCTCTTAATCTGGTGTTCATCCTAAATAGTTGTCACCCCAAAATAATGCATATATTCATGCACATATACTATTGACTAGAGTCAAACTCTTAACTTAGACTATGAAGTTATGAAGGTTGTTAAAAGGTGTGTTGCCCTACTTTTTTTTTAGCCCGTATAGAAATGATATTGCCCTTGTAGAAATCAGATTCATGCTCAAGAGAAAAAGTGATGCAGACGGCCTCACATTGAATGCACAAGCCTAAGGCCGTTACCCTTGATCTTTCTACCAAAATTTCAAGAAAAAGGAGAAAAGTAAGTGTTTCTTGACACACTCTTTCTAAAACGGGCTATTTTCTCTTTAGAATGGATTTCTCCTGATGCTTTGATATAAAATGTAAGGAGCTTAGCTCTCCAAGCTCCTCAAGAAACCAACTAGCTTGAAAGAATGAATCTCCTTTCAACCTTAGGCGAACTTTTATGCTAGTTATCTGCTATCCCTGTCCTAGGGCACGTGGCGTCGGATGCATGGGTAGCTATTTTCATGTTTTCGCGAGCTACTAACAACATTTCTTGCATATCATGCAGGAAATCAACTCTTGCTTTTTCCACGAAAAGCTGAGCAAGTTCTGAAGCTTTGACAGACTGCTTGGTTGGAATGAATTGTGCCATCTTGGTTAGTCTGTCAACAATAACCCAAATTAGTCCTTAAAGATAAAAAGACCTCGTGCTTAGGGATTAAGCACATTCCGTACGTACAGAATGATACATTCCATATCTTTTGGTATGGAATAATGTTCTATGCTGTAATCAATTCTTTATTCATTAATAAGGCCTTTGGCCTATTTAAACTGTCTGGAGGCCCAAATCAAGGCCAGGTCTGCGAATTACTGATTAGAGTCCAATGATTACCTGATAATCAATTCTTGTAGCTATTAATTCCTATTGGTGACTAGAAGGCCAAAGGCCAAATCATAATATGAGGGGCCAAGGCTCAAGGAGCTACCTAATGTATTGTATATGGTCCGCTAAGAAAATTTGACATATTCCGATGGGCATTTGACAGTTTTCATTTTTGAAAAGTGCATAAAATGAAGTGCGCGACATTCTAAAAGTTTTTATGCACTATTCAAAATTCAAATATCTCGTAAAACCAAATTGTAAAGCATATTACAATCCATAAAGAGACAAAAGGGCTTGTAGCAAATGCTGTCTAGATAATCCCCAAATGTCTAGCTGAGATCCCCAAATATCAATTGTGCTGAAAGAAATGCAAAGGGGTGCTCAGATTGTAGCTCTTCCTAGATAACACCGTAAGCTGTGTAGGTAATCCCTAAATATCAAATGTGGTCAAAGAAATGTACAATGGTCAGTCCTGATTGTGGAACTTTTAAGTTGTAGTCTGGTACAAGGTCTGGTATGTCTTCTTGTACTCTGAGATTGAATGCTACATGAGGCACCTCTGACTTGTACGGGGGTTGCACATGTGGTTACCACTTGTTCTTTTGGCAGGTTGATTGCAACAGCCTCTGCTCTTGGTGCATGAGAGAGAGAGAGAGAGAGAGAGAGAGAGACAGAGAGAACTACTCTGTGTCAGTTTAATAGTTTTTTATAAATCAGTGCTCTTGGATTGAAGCTTTGGTGAGACATTGAAAATTGCTAATCAAGTTTTGTGGAAATGTATACAATGTTGCAGCATTGCTTGCAGGCTTTAACCCTTCAAGATTCATATTGAGTTTGTACTTCAGTCAATGACAGTCTCCTCTCATTGATGATGCGGGTAACTATGCTTACTTGAGAAACCCTTGTGATATGTATGATCTGGTAGATAGATTGCTTGGGCTCTATAATTGTTGATCCATTGTGGTGCTTGAGAATTCTATTCCACACTTTTCAGATGATTTGCATCATATATGAAGTTTATGGTGTTTGACAAACACATGAAACTACTGGTTATGAAATTAGTTCTTAATGATATGCTGGTGGCATCTTTAGAATGTGTTCGTGGCTTATGTAAGAATAGGTTTCACATCTGTCTGGGATTTGAGCATAAAATGTTCACTTTGCATGAAATGAGAAATATTAAGACTTCCATGGATAAATAAATAACTATTGAAATATTGATTTACAATTTTCTTTTCCCTTGTCATAGTGTCACTTTTGGAGTTAATCCTCATAATAAAAAATGTCAAGTTGTATCTTCCCATGCCAGTTCTGGTCTACACCACCTCTTTGTTTCCAATGCCAAATTAGGTGAATGTACTCTCAACCTTCAAATGGCATGTATCTTGGCAGATGCAACCTTCAAAGTATCGCAACTTTTTTTCAAGGATAAGTCCTTGGCTTGTTATAAGGTTGTCGAGAAGCTAGAAAAGTGCACAGCTCTAAGTTTCTTAAAGAAGAGTTAAAACATCTTCATAGTTTATACTACTATAGCTAAATGTGGATTTGAGTCGTTTAGGGTCTTCTTAATTGTGCACATTGATGGAAATTGTTTTAATTCTAAAGCACGTTTTGAGGTGGCTTGGCCTCATGAAGCTTGTAACTTTACTCCTATTTTCCTAGAGGTTATAATCTGGCCAAGCTAAAGTTATGAAAGAGTTGAAACATTCCCAAAAGCTTTCCATGTTGTGGAGATTGTATCCTAACATTGTTATACTCTTCGAGCTACGATCAGCCCTTCTCCTCCTTGTCATGTTTTGGAATGATCAAATACGCATCGTTCCGGATTTGGACGACGTGTTTTTCATTATTATTTTTTGGGATTATCTTTAAGTGGATTTGTTAGGGTGAAAACAAACAACACATAAAGGCTGTAAAAAATATTCAAAACCTTGCATTATGCATCACTTTCTCCCTCTGGTCCACATGCACTATTGTATTTACTTTGCATTAGTTTGCTTTTGTTATGCAGCTTATGCTGTGTGTATTTTCCCATATTCCGTTTCTGAATTATCATTTTCCATTTTCTGGGGGTCCATGTTTCCTGAGTATGAAATGTTCCTCAACACCTTAGAAGCCCGTTTCGACCAAAATGGGTCGGAATGTTCCGTTCCGAACGTTCCGTACATTCGGGAACGTTCCTGGTTGGAACGATATTCATAATAATTTAATTATTTTAATTATTTATATGAATTAAATGCTTTGTAAAAAAAACGTACCAGAATGCGTTCCGTTCTGGAACGGGCAACTAAGCTCAACACTATGGATAAAGGCCTATGGTGATGCTCGTATTGTTCGGCAATGTTTCATCGAAACGCGTTTCGAACAAAGAAACACGTTTGAGACACCCCGTTCGAAACGGGTCCGTTTTGAAACGCGTTTCTTACGTTCGAAATGACTGTTAAAAAAATGCAAATTTTTTTGACTGAGGAAAGCGGACATAGTTTCTCCTCTTGAAATTGCATTCTCTAGAGCATTCTCATGAAATTGGATGTATCTAATTGGTACTAGTCTTTCTATGACATGTCTAAACCCCAAAAAACCCATAAAAACACATTTTCAAAAAAAAAGAAACGTTAAAAAAGTTTCCCGTTTCGAACCTGAGCCTCCCGTTTCAAATGGGTTTCAAACCCGTTTCAAAATGACGTACGAAACGGACCCATGAAACAGTGATTGTTCCAAACCTTTTAGGGAAGAAAATCAGGTCTTTCCTTAATATATTTTGTTCTTGTGATGATTGCTATTATAAGTTTGGTGATTCTTCCTGGGGTCGTGTTACTATGCAATGTGCATACATCTATCATTCATCTTTTAAAAACAGGATTTTTATAAAAGGAGCTAAATTTCGTCGTCGTCCTTTAGTTGATGCATACTTGTTAATATCTATTATAAGAGTACTACTAAGTTCATCTTCTATTTTGAAGAATCTATTGCAGTCCATGGTTTTCATTGGAATGGAAAGCTTAGGTTTAATCATGTGGCTTTTAATCTGAAGAAAGTCTTATCTCCTCCCTCTTGTAACATTCTCACCTCATTTTCTTTTCAAGAAAACTCTTTTGAATTTTATAGAACTTTTGTCATGTTATTTGTGAATAAATTCTCGAACAGTTTTGTATTTATTTGCAAGAAAATCTATCAGGAATCATTATTGGGTGAAGTCCATTCTTTAGTAAGAATCTATAAATGTAACAGAATTTGTCAATTTTAATATGCTTTGTCGTTTCCCAAATCTTCCCTTTTTGTATGCTGTTTGGAAATTTCGCAAAGTTCCTAAAAACCTCTAACTCATGCTAGAATCCATTGATGCAACATGAGCAATGCTTGCTGGCTAAGTTTTTTTTTTCTTTGCTATATTATTGTTTTGATATATATTCAGCTCAAACTTTTAAGTTTTTTTGGACTTCTACAAAGATTGGTTTCTTTTGGTACTTGTCCCATCTTATTGTATAAGTTAACCCATGCTAGAAGATACATTGATGAGACATGAGCAATGCTTGCTCGCTAAGTTTTTTTTTTATTTGCTATATTATTCTTTTGACTTTTTTTGTTGCATGTATATTTATTAATTAAGCTTTAGTTACCTAATGAAACTATTGATTTCTCAAATCAAGTTTGTAACTTTGGATATATTCCAAATTTGTTACTAGATATACACAGTGTTTTGGTGCATGTGTTTTGGCCTTTCCTCTTAAAAAAAGAGGCTAGTTTGGCAATGTGAGAATATGGAATAAGTCTTTGTAGTTGTTCATAGGTTGAAATCTCCATGTTATGTTATCTCCCTTCATGCATGCTCGATCCTCTATAATCAGAGAACTGTTTCAAGAGATGCTACCTGTGACCCCACCTGATGGAAGGATATGGATCCTATGTAAGCTAAATATTGGACGAGTAGTAGTTTGCTTCATGTCCACAGAATTGGTCAAAGGTTGTTTCTTGCGCTCTTTTTGTCTTGAAAATACTCTCGGCTAACACATGGCAACCTTATAAGAGGACATGGTTCAGCATTCAAGCGTGTCCCCTCTTCACGAGTCCATCTGGCAACTTGGCTTTTCTAGCATGTAGTAGGCAGCGGGCTTTCATTCAATCATAACTTCTACCTAAAAATGTATTTTCACTTCAAGTACTTGTAATCATGAAAATTTATGGCCATTATACAAGAAAAATATATCTATTGAATCTAGAATCTAGAATCATGATCCGAATCGTGATTTGTTCGGGAGTTTCGAATTGTGATTCCTAATTATTATTATAATTATTTTGTAATTACATGCAATATAGGTATCAAATAGAAAGAGCAAAAAGTCATGACCCAACTGACATTAAAACCTAATGTGTACCGAACCATAATTGAACCTTAGTGAACCACAACGAACCTTCTGAACCACTGAACCATATCAAACCCTATTAAAATGTGGCAAATGCTTGCTTTGGAGTGACATGATGGCTGCAAATGTATATCGCAAGTATATATATTTGCGATTCTCGAACAGTTTTGTATTTATTTGCAAGAAAATCTATCAGGAATCATTATTGGGTGAAGTCCATTCTTTAGTAAGAATCTATAGTGCCTACTTTCTTCCAAGTAAAAATGTAACAGAAACAGCATTAAGATTTTTTTGTCAATTTGAATATGCTTTGTCGTTTCCCAAATCTTCCCTTTTTGTGTGGTGTGGAAATTACGCAAAGTTCCTAAAGACCTAGGTTTACTAGTGTGGCTTGTAAAATCACTCTAACGAATCTTATTGAGTGTTTAAGTAATTGCTTTAAAGCCTTGCTTCCTTCACTTAATGAACTTTGGATGAACTGATGTTTAGGGGATGCAGTTCTGTAAATTGTAGTGCGATTTTAGATTAGTTTATTGGTATTATAGAGTTAGTAAAATTTTTCAACTCTTCGCATAGAGTAGAAAACAAAAACCTGAGCTTTGTTCTTACTTCACGACACTATACTCTACTCTAGTATTGAACTGGAAGATTCGAAATTTCGTATCAATAATTTGGTTCAAGATGTTTTGGCTTCACTTCCTCTTAAGAATGCCCATCTTCTTTTAAGCAATTTTTTATTTCGAAAAAGGACAGGTACTAATTGCGTTGTTCATCTTGCAAACTTGTAAATTTTTTTGGACTTATACAAAGATTGGTTTCTTTTGGTACTTAGTCCCATCTTATTGCATAAGCTAACCCATGCTAGAATCCATTGATGAGACATGAGCAATGCTTGCTGGCTAAGTTTTTTTTTCTTTGCTATATTATTGTTTTGATATATATTCAACTCAAACTTTTAAGGTTTTTTGGACTTTTACAAAGATTGGTTTCTTTTGGTACTTGTCCCATCTTATTGCATAAGTTAACCCATGCTAGAAGATACGTTGATGAGACATGAGCAATGCTTGCTGGCTAAGTTTGTATTTATGTTTTAAGCTTCAGTTGCCTAATGAAACTATTGATTTCTCAAATCAAGTTTGTAACTTTGGATGTATTCCAAATTTGTTACTAGATATACACAGTGTTTTGGTGCATGTTTTTTGGCCTTTCCTCTTAAAAAAAGAATATGAGAGAATATGGAATAAGTCTTTGTAGTTGTTCATAGGTTGAAACCTCCATGTTATATTATCTCCCTTCATGGATGCTCGATCCTTTATAATTAGAGAATTGTTTCAAGAGATACCTGTGACCCGACCTGATGGAAGGATATGCATCCTATGTAAGCTAAAGATTGGACAAGGAGTAGTTTGCTTCATGTCCATAGAACTGGTCAAAGGTTGTTTCTTGTGCTCTTTTTGTCTTGAAAATACTCTTGGCTAACACATTGCAACCTTATAAGAGGACATGGTTCAGCAAGGATTCAAGGAGTTTCCTCCTCGTGTCCCCTCTTCACGAGTCCATCTTGCAACTTGGCTTTTCTAGCATGTAGTAAGCTGCCGGCTTTCATTCAATCATAACTTCTACCTAAAAATGTATGATATTTTCACTTCAAGTACTTGTAATCATGAGAAATTTATGGCCATTATACAAGAATAATATATCTATTGAATCTAGAATCTAGAATCATGATCTGAATCGTGATTTGTTCGGGGGTTTCGAATTGTGATTCATTATTATTATAATTATTTTGTAATTACATGCAATATAGGTATCAAATAGAAAGAGCAAAAAGTCATGACCCAACTGACATTAAAACCTAATGTGTACCGAACCATATGCATTGAACCTTAGTGAACCACAACGAACCTTCTGAACCACAACAAACCGTACTGAACCATATCAAACCCTATGAAAACGTGGCAAATGCTTGCTTTGGAGTGACATGATGGCTGCAAATATAATCGCGAGTATATATATTTGCGATTCGCTGCAACTATGATCCATTTATATCGATGCTAATGACAAGCAAAGATATGCAAGATCTCACATGAACTGTTATCTTTGATCAACATTATGATTGTCATTTTGCTTCTCATTTTACTTTTTGGTTCTTTTAGAGGTGACTCTGCTTTCTTTATAGGAAGAGCTTGGTGACTGCTTTATTCATGTATCTCAATTTTATGCTTTCCAGGTTCAAATAATGTGGAATAAAGACCGTATAGAGTTTTTTGTTCCGCTCCTCTCTGTACAGTTGGGGCATCAAACTCTACTGTTTCAAGCAGCCTTTTCTGCTTATGTCGAAAGCTTGCTGACCTGATGAGCTTTTTGCAGTATACTATAATTATCTGTATTGCAGTAATTCAAAGGCAGTTGCACTACAATTTTTCATCTCAAAAGTTGTCATGCTGTTAAATATTCCTGTCTGTGGAAATGCAAATATCAATTTAGAGCTCAATCCATTTGTAACAGTGCCATCAATTTTGTATGACTAAATTAAAACAATGGGTTCCTAAAGTTGGAACAGTCATCAACTCAGTGAGAGCTTTACTGGCCTTAAGCTTTTTGTATACATCCTATGTAGATTTGAAGCAACTCAAGATTGGCAAGAAAGCTAAGCTCGATTTGTATGTCTACGAATGTGTGAAGATATGACCTTTTTGTATTGGATTCATCAATTTGAATGTAAGAGAAAAGTCTTCACAAACAAATCTTCACATTTTTGTATTGGATTCAAATTTGAATGTAAGAGAAAAGTCTCCACAAACAGAAATTCAAACAAGGCATTAAGATGAAATCTCCATTAGATTGATGAGCCTTATAGGTGTACAATTTCTTGGTTGGAACTGATTCAGTGAGCTTTGTTTAAGTACTGTACTATCAAATAGTTTTTCTGCTCTTCAGAAATCTGTTGAACATTTGTCCACGCACGGCAGGCAACAAGTATTTTGCACTATGTTGAGTAAAATCCTGTGTGATGAATCAGTCTCATCTTCTGTACGGCATGCACAGGTATGCACTTCCGTATTAACTCTTGATAACAAAAGCACAGCACAAGTTCTGCAGAATCTTGATAAGTATCACATAAACCTCATGGTCTTAGTGGCCTTGACATGTAAGCGTGGGCTCAAAGTTGTGTTGTTTTCTGAACTTGTATGCTTCTCACGGAAACAAGTGGGCTCAAAGTTGTGTTGTTTTTTGAACTTGTGTGCTCCTCACCGAAACAAGTGGAATCAAACTCCAGACATTGAGGTGAGGAAAACTGTCAACCACTATGCCATATTACTGGAGCAAGTCTAGCAGTGCTGTATTGTTGGTGAATTCTGATTCAATCGTACTTGGGGCCACATTGCACCAAGCCTTCAAACAAGGCTTCAGGTTAATTTAAGCCTAAACTGTAGTCACTCAACTGTTACATTTCCACCTTAAAAGGTAGACCACGAAAAGTTTCACCCAAGTTAGAGTGCATTCACAAACATTTCTATCAACCTCACTAATTGTCAGCTCAGCATTTTCAATGTAACAGATGGTGGATTTAGACAAGTTAATCAATCAAAGAAATCTGAAAAATCTAATTTAATGGGTTAAAAATCAAGGGCATCTCCATCGGTACACCTTTCAAATTTCCTTTTGTGTGTGTGTGTGTGTGTGTGTGTGTGTGTGTGTGTATAAATGGGATACCTGAAGAAGGTGCCTCCAATACACTAGATTGGTATATCTTGGAACACAGAACAATAAAGTGTATTTTGGCCGATCCGTTGCTTGGAGACTTAAAGTTAAGCATTTTTAAATAAAGCAAAGGTGATTTGCACCCAAAGCAAAAGCATCTCGATAAAATCCCGGCTTTGAAATGTTATTCCTATAAATCTTCCCACCAAGGACCCTTAGAATGATCTCTCGTATTAAAGGACATAGTAATTGCCAATCATAATCCGAAGTCCTTTGAATCAAACTCATAGATTTGTTGTTTTTGGAACATTTCAGTATTTATCATGTTTTATTCAAAATTTAGAAAGAAGGCACAATTTTTCAAGGACAATTATTTCAAATTCAAAATTTTATGGAGAACCTGAAAAGTTTCTACTCAAAAAAATGTGAGAATCTGTTTAGGGTGGAGCCAAAAAAATTTGTTATATCGTATTTGTCACAAAGGAAGAAGACCTAGCTAACATAATCAAAGAAGTTAAGAGTAGTATTAATACTTTTGAAAGATATCACTAGGACCATGAGTCTTTGTAAAAATAGGAAAAGCCTCGCAAATGGTTGCATAGACTTCAAAAGAACCAAACAAAAGGTTGTGACCGCCAAACAAAGGGCACTCAAATTGCACATGCCAGTACGGTACACAAAAATAGAGTGTTAACCACAAAGCGTTTAGTGAATCTCCGAAGCAATTTGCCCCTTTAAGATATCTCGTAGTACAACATACATGACAAAGAGCATTTTGTTGAATTCGGAGTTTTGATTGGCAAATAACTGTATTACCTTCATGTAAATTTAATTTTAACTGGTTTACATGAAACAATGGATGAGTAGTAGATTTTCTTTGAAGATCTAGTTCGTAAGCTATTGTACAATTCGAAAGGGTCCACAATATCTGGTAGACAGTTTATAATGCTTGCATGTACGCAATGTTTTAGAATCTTTTGGATTTCTATGATATATCCAGTCATCAACTCTAAAAAAGTTGGGAGATCTTTGAAGATTGTCATAATGCTTAGCTCTATCTTGAGCACTACAGATCTTATCATGCGCCACTTGCAACATTTTTTGCATATCATGCAAGAAATAAGAACTTTCTGGATCTTAACAGATTTAACCTCCACATTTATTGGAGATCTAGGTTGGAATCCATACATTAGTTTAAACGGACTGTAACTTGTAGAAAAATGTTTTCTACTATTGTATGCAAATTCAGTCCTTTCCGTCTAGCCATCTGATTTAGGATGATCGATTGTTAATTCTGCATTCAAAATGAGCAAAATTGAACATTGCATCCAGCACAAGATCTTTCTCTCTCACTATGTTTTGATCTTTGAACAAAGCTAAAAAAATCATTTTTTAGACACCTGAAACTCAGATCAAAATGTTAGATTTGATGACCAATCTCAAATCTACCTATAGATTTGAAATCTCTATAGATTTTCCTACACCATGTGAAAAAAATCTCATCAAAATCTCATAAAATGCAAATTTGGGATGATCTCCAAGAATTGGCCTCTTCTATGGTCCTGTACACCTTCACATGTGTGGGGAAGGTACCTGACACAGAAATCCAATGATTGATTTCAAAAAACCAATGTTTTAATTTGTTAGAAGCTCGCCCACCAAAAATTAGCTTTTTTGGATTCAAATTTTGTTTAAACACTCATCCTCATGTATTTGGCTCTAATACCATGTTGAATTTATGACATAAAGGACCTAAAATGGATTCATTTAATCCTCAAGAGGAATTGGATGCACTATTATGAAATATTCTGTCATCTAATACAAGATAGAATTGATCTTCCTTCATAAACCAAGAAAGAACAATCAATTAAAAAGGTTCACACATGTGAAGGGAAGCCTACTGTACGGACAAAAGTACGAGTACAAAGTACTAACAAATGGATCACAAAAAATACAAGACAATTGAGAGAATTACAAGCTTGATGCAAATCTCACTTTTGCTCTTCCTTGATTCACACAACTTTCTGAGTTGACCTATTTCAGACGTGTGGGGTTGTTACTAAACTTGAATTTTTTCCTCTCATAGTGCCTCAACCTTTTCCAATGAAATTGCACCATCTTGTAAAAGCTAGAAATCACCAAAATTGTAACTTGACAACAAAAACTTGCTATTTTACCTTCACCGGTCTTGATATTATGCATGAGCCTCTCTATGCCTATTCTTCATACATGGGAACAGGCACACATAAAGGTTTACATATGTACAATAATATTTGGCCTAGATCAAGTTATATTTTGCATTTTTCAATGTAAACCATGAGGTAATTCAATTGGGAAAACATATTGAGATTCAGTTATAATCTGAATTTTCAATGTTTGTTCCTTATCTAAAGTTACTAAGTTTAGAAATGTAGAGAATTCATAACTGTTTAGATATATATCAGAAACATTGACGATACGTATCGCAAACATAGAAAAAACTTCATATTGTGAATCGTCAAATGCTTCTATTATATTAACTGTAGAAATCATGTATGATGGATGAACAAAATTTTTTCCAAAAATTGTAACAACTTTGTCAACCTCCTTGAAAGTGAGAAATGCTTCTCAAAATCAATTTCCAAATAGGCGATTTATTGAATAACCATTCATATTCAAAAATTAAATATGGAACATTCACACTCACAATTACACAGGTCAATCTCCAAAGTTCTATATTTTCCACTAGGGATTTTGATCATCTATGCCACATTTCTTTCTTTCTTTCTAGACAAAATCTCATCATATGTCTAGAGTTAATGTAAACATAGCAAATATTTGTCTTTTTAGTCCTAGTCTGGGACATAAGCTTCTTTTTTTTTTCTTTCTTTGGTGGTTCTGATGTCATTTGTTCCAATTCATCAAAATATTTTGGAGCTTGGCCTGGACCTCGCTTCTTCCCCTTCTTGGTTTCAAGGGTAGTTGAAATTTGCGAAAATTGCCTCCTAGACGTCACAATCAGAGAATCATATTCTTTTGCTATTCGATAGACATCCTCGAGATTCTGAAGCACATTTCTTCTGCACTCATTTAGATAATCGGCAGACAACCCTAGGACAAACTGCCATAAAGCCAACTTCGAATCAAATGATGGAACTTGATTTTAGAGATCCATAAATTTTTGGATGTAAGAGTCTAGACTCTTATTACCCATTTTGCAATTCACAAATTTTTGATAATAGTCCGCGTCATCAACAATGATGAATGCCTTTTTGAAACTTCCATAAATGCATCCCAAGTGGTGGGGACCATTAGATCTTGCCACCAAAACATTGCTTTGCCATCTTCTTTTTTGGTCATCACTGAATCATCTACTTTTTTTCAGTCATCATGTGTCTCAGCAAAACACTCGCTCCACACGTGTGAGACTGAGCCTTTTTGAAGGCTTCCTTGATTGTTCCTTCCATTTTTTAAACTCTTTTTTCCCTGATAGTTCTCCTTGACAATATATATTAAAGTCAAAAACTGCTATTTGTTAGCTTTTCAGATTTTCTAAGTTGCCTTATTGATTAGAAACAATCCTAAATTAAGTAGACTCATATCTTCTACTTAACGATTCAAGAAAAATCTGGATCTTTTAAGATCATGTCCACTTTTCTTAAACCAAGAATAGTTTTTCCAAACACTCACTTCCACATGTGTGAGGAGTGTTTGGAAACATTCGCTAGTATCCTCAAAAGATAGCCCTTGTCCTGACCTTCCTGTAGAGATCTCAATGAATGTTTTTACATTGTTTTGGAAATACTCGCCCCACACATGCGAGAGCGAGCATTTTCAGATCTTTATAGACACATTTGTCGACCCTCCTACAGGCTTCTGACACTGTGACTACCTTATCGACAACTCGATGAATGTTTCTATTGAGGTTTGTTGCCTTTAGAGTTAGTTGATGAGCCTTTCTAATAGCTCGTACTCCAAAAAGAAAGATTGGATCACATTGTGAAAGGCATTCATTTTGTGCTTCACGATCACTAGATTTATAGAAGATCCTCTCTTACAGTTCGGATGTTGCACATTAAGAGCCACGAGTATGTTAGAGACTTCATTGAAAGGGTCAAGAATGTTAAAATTGGCAAAAACTAACTTGATCATATCTTGTGAATACCATTATGAGTAGTACATATCATCATAAGACATGTGTGGAGCCTATTCCCACGTGTGAAATAAATGCATTTATCATTTAGATGAGTCATATAGGTTGTACATATCATTTCATTTGAGATCAAGTGGCTAAAATGGCCAAAATCTAGTTTTCTAGCTATATGCCACTTGGCATCATTTTATCCCGAGGAAAAGCTATTTCACATGGATAGGAGTGATCTCACACGTGCCAAGGACTACTCACATGTGTGAAAACAATAGTAGTAGGTGAGATCCAACTTGTAGTAGATATTTGTGCAAGTCCCTATAAATTAGGAAAATTGCCTAAAATCAAGGGAGGTGGCTATAAGTTAGGAAACTTGGTCCATGTGCCATATTGATGATTATTGGTAGATCCTTTGATGATTAGGCACTCTCACACATGCCAAATCAGCTGAGTAAGCATCAGCTCTTGTGTATATATGGTGGCTCATTTGGCCATAATTAAAATGGAAGCTAAATCTTGTTTTGGAGCAATTCTAGTGTTTTCTCTCTATTTGTCTTGTGTTTTTATGCATTGATTGGGTTCTAAGCTTAGTATACTTTATTCTCAGCCTACTATCCGTACTTTGACAGGTTTTCACACGTGTGAAACCTGCAAGTACAAGTTTTGATCAATAATGATTGTTCTTGTTAAATTTATTCATCTAGATTTGATCTAAATGCTATCTAATCTTGTGTAGATTGATAGGTTGAGAACTAGTAACTCAATTCTTGACTTTGGTGAAAAATTTGTCTTCTTCATTGTGATCAAATCTTGCTAAGTGGTATTAGATCTTTGTAAGCACATATCTTAGTGAGAGAGAAGTATCACATTTCTGAAATTTTGAATTTCATTCCAACTCTAAAGAGGTAGAGTCATTGGTACTTGGTGGAGTCCAATAGGGGTGAATGAATTCAATTTTTTGAGCAAAATTTTGACATTATATGTATGAATATCAAATAAGTTCTATTCAACTTTCTTTGTGAGAGTGTGAGGGTCAAGTTGTGATCCCATTGGGAGTCTAGAACATGGAGGAGTCCATATTTGAGTGTTCATGCATGGTTGGGATCTTTGTGAATCTCTAGATGTCTAAATTTTAAGCTTGGTGAAAAATTATTGACATAGATTGTTATCAAACCATTTCAAGGGATTCCAAAAGGGGTGATTGGATCTGATCTTTGTGTGTTTGAATCAAGTATACATGTCAAGCTTTTGTGATCTAGTATAGATCCTTTTTTTGTGAAAATTAGTGGTTTAATTTGTTGTCAAATCAAATTAAATTCAATCCAAATCTCAAGAGTGAGATTATTTTGGTCAAGAGTGAATCCAAAATAAGTGACTAAGTTGATTTTCAAGTATTTGAAACAAAACCCATACTTTGTTCAAGAATCTCAAAAGTTGAGAGAACTAGTCAAGAGAAAAGGAAAATCTAGGTGTCGAATCTTTTCAAATCCATTCCAACTCTCAAGAGGAAGATTCATTGGTATTTGTTGAGTCCAATAGGGGTGTTTGGATCTGACCTTTGTGATTTGATAGATTGCTTTTGTCTTAGTGATCAAGGCAAAGATTAGTTTCCATTTGACTAGGTTGAAAGAGATATGATTCAAGATTTGTGGTCTAGATCTTGTGTAGATCCTTCTAGATTGTTGAATGTGTTCAAATCTAGTCTCTTGAGAGTCACAAATTACATTTTGAAAAGTCATATCACTAGGTTTTACTTCCTCATCATGGCATCAATAGGTGGCAACCTATTGGAGGCAATTAAGGATCCTAAATGCAACCTTTGTGGCAAGAGAGATTGTTTTGTCTCAAGATGCTACAAAATGAAGACCAATCCATCAAAGGAGAACCAAAGCAAGGGGGCCGAGGTGAAGGATGGAGCTTCAAGTTCAAAGTGCAAAGGCAAGAAGGACAAATCCAAGGAAAGGTGTTTTCTTTGTGGAAAGATGCATGAGGCTTGGAGTCTCACAAGGACTTACAAGATTTTCTTCAAAAGTCCATCATCACACATTTCAAACCTTTTGAAGTTTTGCATTTGATAGAGAATTTTTTGGTTCAAGATGCAAAGATAAATGTCACTTTCATTAATGTCACTTGGATTTATTTCATGTCCTTGGAAAGCATTTTGCTTAGAACTTTAGATAAGTTCAAATTTATTGTTATGATCCAAGAGAAACCAAGAAAGATTAAGGAGGAGCAATCACAAAATGAAAATAGTTTCATTTATGCTCTCATGAAATCTTATGAAGAACTATTTTGCTTTGAAGAGATTTTTGTATCTCAAAGGTGGATTAAGGCAATACTAGTTGAGTGTGATGCCTTAATAGATAGCAAAGCATGTTTTCCTTGTAAAATTACATTGAATATGAATTCAAGGAAATGGAAATGTCTTCATAATGTATTTTTTGTTGGTTTCAATAAGATCATGAATGATGTGTTCATTCATAATGTTGAAGATTGTAAATTTTCAATTTTAAAGGCAAGTTGTAAACTTCTTATGAGAATAAGTGAAGCATCCAAAGTGGACACTTATATCCATAAGCAAGTAGTTAGCCTTATTGAGATGGAAATACTTCTTGATTTCAATACTAGAAAAATCATGCCAAGTTGTGGTAATTTTTGGACTTATGTTTCTAGCATAAGTAATGTTGATGATCATATGAAGTACACATTATATGATCATGTTTGTTGTGATCATTTTGAGACATGGAGGTCTCGGATTTCCATCAAGGAGGAGCACCAAGAAGTTGATCTTGAGGAGCCATCTCGAGGTTCAAGTGTGCCAAGGATTGAGGAGGAGAGTCCTTCTCAAGTTATGATTCCAAGAAGAATATCAAGAGACATGGTTGAGCTCATATGGCTCACATTTCAAGGGAAAGAGGAGCACATTTCAAGTAGTATACATCTCATGGTTGCTTCTCTTATGTCATTTGGTGAATCAATTTGCTTTAGTGCGACTTTTGCATTTCAAGGTTGGAGTAAAACAATACTAGTTGAGTATGGTGTCTCTCTTGAGAACATAATTGATGTTCTTAATGATATGAAATTGATTTTAGATCAATTAGAAAGCAAAAGGTTATTTCATCAAATGTATGCTCTTGAGTCTTGCAAGAGCATGAGTGAGTTGGCCACTCATAGTGTGAAAATTTGTCTTTTTTCATGTATTGAGGCAAATTGTAAACTCTTTATGAGAGAAAGTGAATCATCCTCTAAGGAAACTTATCTCCATATTGAAGTATCTAGCCTCATTAGATCTGAGATTAGCATGGTAACCAAGCATGAAGATATGATACAAACTCTTTGTTATTATAGCATGCATAGTCTTGCCAATGTTGATGAGCCTAATCCTCGAGATCTTGGTAACATGATGTCTTTGTGATCCTCATGAGTCAAGAAGGACTCTTTATTTTATCATGGAGTTGCAGCTATTTTCAAGGAGGAGGAGCTTTTGGATCAACCATATGCTTCAAGGATGGAACAAATCAATGAAAGAGGTGCTAGGATGGTGTAAAGCTCTCAAGTTCATAAAAAAAAAGTCAACATCAAAGAGGCACTATCATGGATATGGTGATTTCGGATCGACATCAAGCTCATTGGCTGATCTTCACACCTTTGAACTAGCAAGGATCCATATTAGAAGACCAATTCAGCCCATGGAGTCAATCTCAATATCATCATGTTTTTATCAAGTTAGTTTTGAGGAGGAAAATTAAAATTGGCAAAAGCTAACTTGATCATATCTTGTGAATACCATTATGAGTAGTACATATCATCATAAGACATGTGTGGAGCATGTTTCCACGTGTGAAATAAATGCATTTATCATTTAGATGAGTCATATAGGTTGTACATACCATTTCATTTGAGATCTAGTGGCTAAAATGGCCAAAATCTAGTTTTCTAGCTATATGCCACTTGGCATCATTTTATTGGGAGGAAAAGCTATTTCACATGGATAGGAGTGATCTCACACGTGCCAAGGACTGCTCACATGTGTGAAAACAACAGTAGTAGGTGAGATCCAACTTGTAGTAGATAGTTGTGCATTGATTGGGTTCTAAGCTTAGTATACTTTATTCTCAACCTACTGTCCGTACTCTGACAGGTTTTCACACGTGTGAAACCAGCAAGTACAAGTTTTGATCAATAATTATTGTTCTTGTTAGATTTATTCATCTAGATTTGATCTAAATGCTATCTAATCTTGTGTAGATTGATAGGTTGATCTAATCTAAAATCCAATCACACTTGTGGATCTGATTCAGATCTATTCTTGGTCCATTTTGTTGTACTTTGACAAAGAAGTTAAAGGGTCAATGTACCCTGCTAGTGTACTTGACGCAAATGTGATTTTAGGGTTTATGGCTAGATGCCACATGAAACACAAGAGTGAATACGATCCCTTTAGTTAAGCATGTGTTGATGCAATACGAGAGGCACAGATGAGAGCTCAAGAAGTGATTCAGATAGCTCTACCGAATGATTTAAAGGGTACTATTGGGAAAAGGGACTTCAGTCAACACCTTTACTAAAGTACTAGAGAACCTACAAATCCAACATAATGATTAATAATGAAAATTCACTACTGAGCTACTTGGGACCATAGACTAGAAGCTTAAGGGTGTGCAATAGGTACCAAGGGTACCACAAATCTCAACCTATCCATGAAGAGAGACGACTTGGTGTCAATTTGTATAGAGGCAATCATATTGCTAATTGAGTGCCCACAACTATGCCAATGCTTGGAGAAGACAAAAATATATTGTCACTTGTGCAGCATGTTTGGCCATGATACCTCCGAGTATAGATACAACTTGCAAATTCAAGCAAATGTATGACAATACTATTCTCACAGACAATGTGATAGACAATATGCATATATACCAAACCAAAACTGACCGCCTCTTGCGCTTCCTGTACCATCAACCAATGAGTAGAGAAGGAAGATTGTCAATCCTGGTCAGGCCACTAACGTGAATGCAACTATGCCCGAGCTTGAGATTTTTGAATTACCACATGAACCCTCTCTTTTTGTCAATGAGACACTTGTATATTATATAGATGGCCACAAGAGTGAACTAGTGTCTGTTTATGCCAATCAAGCTCGGGGACTAGCATGTAGGTCCCCTATCAAATTTAATGGGTGTGGAGGCAATCATCATATTGTCGAATGCCCTAACGAGCGACATGGTCAAAGATGACGTGCCACTCTACAAGGATTTCGAGTATGGGCATCCATATTTAGACTGTCCTATCAAGAAGGAGAGATATGCTAAAGCGAGGGCTTCCGTGTCGATGATTAAGTGTGGAATTTAAGGAGGATCACATGACAATACCCCGATGGATGTCGAAAACTAACGTCCATGTTGAGTCCGACGTGGAAAAAATGGAAAATCTCCAACATGTTGGATTCTAATGCATTTATACCAGTTTCAGATTTTGACATCCCTTGCAGATTTCTGACAAACAAGGGCATCTTTCAAATGTGTTAAGAATACTGACATCCCTCCAACAGATTTGTTTGGGGTATCATAATCTGTCGGAATCCAATGCATATTTACCAATGTGTGATTTCCACACTTCTTGTTAATTTTTGACAAACATAGACATATTCCAAATATGTGAAAAAGTTGCGATGCCCCTCCAATTTTTTAGGGTTTTCAAAGGGTGTCGGAATCCGTCAGATATAGAATGAGTTAGAATTTGACATCCTTTAAAACAGTAAAAAGAATATAATTAAATGCATTTTTCACATTATTTATGCATGTTTAGGAACTTGAGGTAAGGAGGAGTGACTTATGATTGGACCCCTTTTTTACCTCCTTCAAATTTGATTGGTTGAGAGACATATGAGCCCTCAAACTTGATTGGACCAAATTGATGGATTTTTCTCTTTTGATTGGTCAATAGATCTCTTGACAACACATAGGAAAGTGTCACACATCCAACCTCATCATGACAAGTGTAACAAGCCTAAGCTAGCTTGAGCCACATCAAACTCTACTTTTGGCCTAATCATCACTTTACATGTGTACTTGCTCAAGTTGCCTCTAATGCCAAAATTGGCCTAATCAAAGACTAACATGTGGATGGAGACACAAAAGTTAATACACCCCCTAACTCAACATAGATAACTTTTTCTATTTTTCACTCTCCTCCTAAAAAGATATCTATTCTCATTAAGCATAGATCTTGGAATCAAGCCAAGGTTGGATCTAAGCTTGATGAAAGAACCCTTGAGCAATGACTTGGTGAGAAGATCGGCAATGCATGAAGATGATCCAAGGTGCTCCAAGTTGATCTCTCCTCCAATAAGCTTTTCCCTTACAAATTGATGTGCAACTTCAATATACTTGCTCCTTGCATGAAAGATATGATTGTTGGCAAGGGCTTGAGCCAAGATGTTGTCACATTTGATCATAGGTAGATCTTCCTCTTTGATGCACTTGAGCTAGCACCTCTTTTGTTGTTGTTGTAAGGGCCTTATACTCAGCCTCACAAGATGATAGTGAGATGGTAAGCACTTGTAGATTTTTGATATGTGCCTTGTCAGTAGCAAAATCCCAATCCGAGTAGCCAACCACAGATAGATCTTCACTTTTGTGGAGTAGTCATAAACATGTGTTGAAGATACATATCTCAAGACTCTCTTGGCCGATTTCCAATGATAGATCTTGATCTTGGGACTTGCTTAAGCCCATATAGACTTTTGGAAAGTAGTCAAACTTTGGATTCTTCACCATGCTTGATGAAGCCTTATGGTTGATCCATATAAATCTCCTCCTCAAGGTATCCATTAAGAATAGCATTAGAGACATCCAATTGGAACATCTTCCACTTGAGGTAGCAAGCAATAGAGATGATGATCCTTACAGTCACCATCTTTGCAATGGGTGCAAAGGTTTCTTCATAGTCAAGGCCTTGGGATTTGAGCAAATACTTTTGCACATACCCTTGCTTTGAGCTTGTTGATGGTGCCATCATTGTTGTACTTGATTCTAAACACCCATTTGCATCCAATAATATGCTTGTTGGATGGTGGATCCACTAGCTCCTAAGTATTATTGGTGATCAAAACTTCATACTCTTGCTTCATAGCTTCATAGCTTCATACCACTCCTTTGAATGGAGTGCATCTTGGACACTTCTTGGCTTTTCATGAGAGATAAAAATTGGTGGATTCAACATCTAATTGCTTACCTTTATCAATGTATGAGAGCCTCTCTCTCTCTCTCTCTCTCTCTCTCTCTCTCTCTCTCTCTCTCTCTCTCTCTCTCTCTCTCTCTCTCTCTCTCTCTCTCTCTCTCTCTCTCTCTCTCTCTCTCTCTCTCTCTCTCTCTCTCTCTCTCTCTCTCTCTCTCTCTCTCTCTCTCTCTCTCTCTCATGGATCTTCTAGGTGAGACTACATGCTCCTCCTCAAACCTCGACCTCATCATATCTTGATTGTCATCAATAGAGATAATAGAAGATGCATCATCAGATACCTTGATCTCGGTCCCTTACAAGATAATCTTTTGGTCTTCATGAAAAGTGACATCTCTACTTTCAATAATCTTGGGAAGTAGAGAGTATGTAGACTCTATAAGCCTTCTTGGTAGATGAATATCCCACTATAGCTCCTTTGCTTGAGCTAGGAGCATCTTTCTTTCTAGTCTCCAAAGGAATACGAGCAAAGCAAATACATCCAAAGACTCGAAGGTGATCGACCTTAGGCTTCTCTTTATATAGCATCTCATAAGGTGTCTTTTTTCCAAGAGCATAAAGGTCTTGGAGCACCAAAAGTGACTCCATCCTAACATTCCAAATAGCATAATTAGTAGAACTCAGTATCTCACTAGCTTCTAGAAGGTATGCTCCAATAGATCCCATTTTACTAGTGAATTCTACACACAAGAAATAGATTAGATTGATTTGAAACTCACAAAGGTCTCACACTTGTAGTGTTTCACTCAAATTTGATTTCTAATCCAACAAACGGACTTATAATCATAATTCTATCATCCCTCACAAAGCTGGAATAAAGATAAGATGATGTGAAATCTACTTACAATCAAATCTTGCCAATTTTTCACTCTATTGACTACTCTTGAGAAAATAAATGAACACAAAGTAGATTGAACTTCTTGACCCTCCTTAAGTTCTTTTCCAAAATTTTCTCACTAGAAACTTACTTGAAATGCACAGATATTCAAGTAGCAAGATCCCCTTGATCTTGATTCAAAAGAACTTTTTGGAAGGATCTCACAAAACAATAATGAAGATTATATGAGATTCTATCAAAGACTTATCAAATCCTACTGATTTTCACATTTTTGGACAAAAACATGACTAAATCTCACTCACACACTTTGATGTACTTTCAAGACCTGTAAAACAAGTTTAGAGGACCTGATTTCAGCCTAGATTAATTAGATCTCATGAATCGAATTCAAATCTAATCAATGGCACTTGATCTTGGTAGCTTATCCTAGGATTTCCACCAACACTTATATCAAAAGCTCACAAATTGGATTTTTATGGATCAAATGAATATCATGCATTAAATGCAGGTTCAGAGGTGCCCACACATGTGTGAACCAAGTCAAGAAAGCCAACATCTCTAATGTGTTGTGTGTGTGTGTGTGTGTGTGTGTGTGTGTGAGAGAGAGAGAGAGAGAGAGAGAGAGAGAGAGAGAGAGAGAGAGATTCTAATGAAAGTGATAGAGAAGGATCTCTTATGGTATCACACAATGTATTAGTGGCTGAAGAGTGTAGGATGCTCCATGCAAAATCTAGGATGAGTTCCTTGACTTTGCAAGATGGTGATGAGAAAGCCAATTTCTCATTCAAGGGCAAAAAGAAGACCAATGGAAAGAAGAAGCATCCAAATGAGGCCAAAGAAGAGGATGATGCATCAAGCTCAAAGGACCAGTAAAAAAAGAAATGTTTCTTTTGTGGAAAGAAGGGGCATTATGTATCTGAATGCTACAAGAGGCTAAGAGCATAAGAGGAGGAGGACAAACAAGAAAACCTTGCACATGAGGAGGAGGAGGATGAAGTAGATGTATTCTTGATGGCATATACATCCTCACCAACAAGCAATGACAATTCAAGAGATACATGGTGGATTGATAGTGGGGCTAGCTCCCACATGTCTTGTGAAAAAACTTTTTCTCAACCTTACACTCATTCAATGATGTTAAAAGTTGTCTTTACTGCAAATGATGAAGAGTATAGGATAGATGGTGTTGGCACCATCTCTTTGTGTCTAGAATCCTCAAAATGCATGGATCTAGAAAATATCCTTTATGTACCATCAATCACCAAGAATATGCTTAGTGTTGGTCTACTTTTAGAAAGTGGTTTGGATGGCCACTTTAAGCATGGTGTTTGTTTCATCTTGAAGAACGATGTTTGCATTGCAAAGGGATTTAAACATGAAAGATTGTTTAAGTTGGAAGCTAGTGTCGCTTTTGAAAGAATGAGCTTGGCAAAGGAGGAAGATCTTGAGGATCAGCCTCAAAGCATGAGAGTTCCAAGGGAGTCCTCAATGACAAGGCCAAGTCATCAAATTGCATGCAAATTTTCCATTCAAGTGTGCATCTTGCAAGGATGGTGAACATTGGAGAGTCTACTATCTTTGAATACTTGTTGGATAGTATTAGTATACATATTGATGTATATTCAAGTGCACGAAATGCCTTGGAATCCATGGCTTGGCATGATGTTTAGTTTTGAAGTGTGCTACATGTATATAGACACATTTATGGAACATCTTGTAAGGGATTAAGAGGTGGTCAAAGATCCTTCATGGACATCATTCTCTATTGGAGTCTCAAAAGTTCCTTGTTTGTAGCTGGATTTTTTAGACACTTCTAAAAGCATTCATTCATCTAGCAAGAGATTTGCAAATAGATCAAGCTAAATTTGAGGAGTGTGAAGAATTGCCAAAAATTGGCAAATCTAGCTTGATCAAAATTGGCAAATCTAGCTTGATAAAAAACCATGTAGAATAATGAAAATTATGTACGTAAGTGGGTTCCATACATGTGAGGCTATGGAGCCACGTGGGAAACCTACCCTACTATATGTTTGATTAACTCTAAAGGGTTGGTCATGCCATTTCGGTAGTGATTCCTAGATTATAGGACCTAAATCCTAGATTTAAGGTGAAAAATTGACCAACTAGCTATCTGCCAAGCATGACTCTAGGAATATAGACTAGGGTTTATTTTAGGGCAAAAAGGCAGAGTTAACTTCCTTATCACATGCTGAAAATCCACCTAACTTCACAAACGAAGTCGAATTTGCTATGTATTCCAAGCTCCCATAGTGAGAAGATAGAATATTTTTGGAGCTCATTGGCAATCTCAAGCTAGTTCACTATGTACATTGAGTTTTTGTGATCCAAACAAAACCAAATCAATTTCTACTTGTTTCTCAAGTTTAAGGACGTACTACAACCTGTATTACACACGTGTGGGCTTGATTTCAATATTTATCAATGCTATTGATTGTTAATGCTTGTTGTTTGTCAAATTGCCAATCTAGATCAACTTTTTTGTGTCTAGTTTTTTGATAGATTGTTAAGCAAGCATCCAATCACTCTTGTGAATCTTTTGTAGATCTATTTATGGTCCTAAAGTATAGTACTTTCACACACCCCTCAACAAAATGGAGTGAGTGAGAGGAGAAATAGAACCTTAAGGCTAGATGCTTCTCTACCCAAACCATTTTGGGGTGAGGCAATAACTTGTGCTAATTATTTGTGCAATAGATTGCCTAAGTTATTGGAGGAATCATGTCATTTGAAGCTCTATTTGGAGAGAAGCCCAATCTCAAGGATCTCAAAGTGTTTGGATCCATTGCTATGTACACCAATCCTTGGATACAAGGAAGAAGGATGATGCAACCTCCATCACAGGCATCTTTGTGGGATATGGTGAGAATAGCAAAGGAGATAGAGTCTTCAATCCCATCACTAGCAAGGTGATAGTGAGTAGGGATGTTATTTTTTATGAAGGACATCCTTGTGACTTGGATGATAATGCTACTAATCATCTTAATGCAAGGATCATGCTAGGATGGAGGAGGAGCTTCCAAATGAAGAAGAACTTGAGGATCCACCTCAAAATGCAAGAACTCCAAGAACATACTTGGGATCTTGTGGATCTTTCTCAAGGGAAGAAACCTCTTGATTGCAATTGGGTATTTAGATTGAAGTATAATCAAGATGGATCGATAAGTAAGTATAAAGCTAGGCTTGTAGCAAAAGCATTATTACAAACCAAAGACATTGATTATGATGAGACTTTTGCTCTTGTGGCTAAGCTTGTTACTATCAGGTTGATCATTAGTCTTGCTACAACCTTCAATTGGGACCTATTCCAACTTGATTTCACAAATGCTTTCCTCAATGGTTATCTGGAGGAAGAGATCTACATGAGACAACCTAAGGGCTTCATCAAGGCAAAAAATGAGTTTCTTGAAGAAGAGCCTTTATGGGCTCAAGCAAGCACCTAGAGCTTGGTACTCTAGGCTAAACTCTTTTCTCATTTCCATCAATTTTGTAATGAGTGCCTATGATCCATCATTGTACATAAGATTTCATGATAGCATGATCATTATTCTTGTTTTGTATGTAGATGACATTATTTTGAGTGGTAATGATCTAAATGAAATTAGAGTTGTAAAAATTGCTTTGGCAAAAGAGTTTAAAATGGTAGATCTCGGCCTATTAAGATTCATTCTTGGAATAGAGGTTATTAGAGGATGTGATTTTAGCCTTATTTGTCAATATAAATATGCTACATCCATCCTAGATAGATTTGGAATGAAGAATTGTAAAGGCATTGAGACACCAATGGAGCAACATGTAAAAGCATCTATTGATGGTGATGAAGCATCCTTTGAGGACATCACATTATATAGAAGGCTTATTGGCTCCTTGATCTATTTCACTATAGCTAGACCTGATCTTAGTTATAGTGTTGAAAAGTTAAGCCAATTCATGCAAAGTTCTCTAGTTTCACATTGGAAGATGGCCAAAATAGTTCTTAGATACATTTCATCTACTAAGAATTTTGGCATTTTGTATAGAGGGACTAATCTTGGCTTAAGAGCCTATAGTGAATCGGATTTTGCAGGTGACAAAGTGGATAGAAGATCAACAAGTGCTTTTGCCACCTTTCTATGTGATGGAGTAGTATCATGGCTTTCCAAAAAGCAAGATACCATCTCCTTATCTTCCACAGAATCCGAGTACAAGGCCTTAACATCAACATTTTGCTGTTCTCTACAACAAAATGGAGTGGCCGAGTGGAAAAATACAACCCTTTGTGAATGTGCCAAGGCTATGAGACTACATGCAAATCTACCTAAGTCTTTTTGGGAGGAAACTTTAGCATGTGCTAACTATCTTTATAACAGGTGAACAAGTGCTTCTTTGAATGGTAATACTCCCTTTGAGGTCCTCTGTGGTAGGAGGCCGAGTGTCAAGCATTGTAGAATCTTTGGTTGTACTTGTTTTGTCAACATCACTCTTGATGATAGAACTAAAAAAGATCCTTCATAAAGGAAGGGCATATTTGTTGGCTATAGCAAAGTAAGCAAGGCTTACAAGGTTTACATTCTTTCAGCAAGAAAAGTTCTCATTTCTAGAGATGTCATCTTTGAAGAAGGCAATATACCAAAGAAAGTTGATGTTGATGAAACTAACAATCTTCCTTTTGTTTCTCCTAACTTTCTTGATGGTGATGGATCTATGGATGATGATGGTGGAGATGCCTCTCCAAGTCAAGTTCCAAGAAGATCCTCAAGGAAAAGGAAAAATTCAACAAGGCTTACATATGATGAGAAGGGTAAGCAAGTTGTGGAAGGTACAAACTTGGCTTTACTCACATGTTTTGGTACATCTTCTTGTGTGGATGATGTTATGCATATGGATGGTTTTCTTCATGAAATGGATGTCACTTATGGTTCTAGAAAACAGGTTTTGGTCAATGGTTTTGATGGTCAAGAGGAAGATCAAGAGGTTGATCTGAATGATCTTCATCAACATCAATTGAAAATTGGCAATTTGGAGCTAGTCAAGAGCATCAAGGAAGAATCAATGGCCAAGGCACTAAGGATCTATTTTTGCAGGTTATTGAAGACTCAAGTAAAGGAAAAGGAGCAACAAGGATGTCTTATTCAAATCTACTTTACTCATCTAACTTCATGTTTGAGCTATGTTATGTCCATGTGTGAAAATTGTTGATCATCTTTTTGTATCCAATGGATCTTGAAGAAGGACTAGTGCTACCTACTAATTATGTGGAGTCTTATGGAGCTAGCTAGCTTAGCATCATTGTTGCTCTCTCTTACTCATAGATTTCCAAGGCTTGATGGTTCTTCATAGCAAGAAGGAAATGGAGGCTCATTCATGGTGGATTTTGACACATACATTTCACAAGAAGTGAAATATGGAGAAGACATGCAAGCAAGCATTCATCACTTTCATTTGTTACTTGTTTGCTGTTGTTTTACGGAGATTGCAAAGGTGAAAACATGGAGGAATCATTCCATTCTCAATCTATGTTATTTTTCATGTACTAGTTTCATCTTGACATGTAAAATTGATGTAAGAAATAGTGAAACATTCAATATGGATACTATTATCTATATCAATAATGAAGTTTATTGTTTTGTACATATTAGGATCATTGAGAGGAGGTTCATCCTTAAGATGGAAATCATTCTTAAGTTAGATCAAAGTAGTGTTGTAAAACTAGCAAGCAAAGTTGAAGAGGGAGTGTGAAAATTGTTAACATTTCCTTGACTAATTTTAGGCCAAATTTGGTGATTTTGGCACATAGTTTTGGATCTAACCTTTTAGACGTATGGAAGAGGCCTAGATACTTCTATTTTAGTATATATCTCATATTGAAGAAGTCTCAAACTTCAGGACCTTCAAAAGTACACCAAAATCATGTTATTTGAACATATAGGCCAAAATTGGCTATTTTAGGCTACTGGTGTCCTAAAATTGGGTCCTAATTTCTAGAGAGAGGAGAGAGAGAGAGTCATCTCTCTCACCTATATTAGGCTGAAATTTGTGGAGATCAGGTTGGGGAAACCTATTGTATGGTTCATTGAGATCAATAGATCATTGTCATTGTTTCTTCCTCCATTGAGAGCATTGTCTTGTGTATTGTCTTCAAGCTTTTGTGTATGATCTTAAGAGGTTTTCAAAAGTGGTAGGCTGTTGTTGGGTGTCCTGTTTACTACTATTTTTGGCTGCCATCAATACCTTTTATTAGTTTCTTTTGTCTCTTGAATGCTTTGTCAAGTTCATGTGTATCAAAGGTAGCATTAGGATGCTTTGCCATTTCTAGCTTTTGTAGCTTGTTGTGCAAAGATCTTAGCCAAGTAATTTTGGATTTTGAATCCATTCAAGATTCACTTTTTTCATATGATCTTCTCAACCATTGAGGATATAGCCTTCTAGCTGGATCATGTAAATGTCCTCCTCGATAACTCCATTGAGGAATGCCATTTATACATCCATCTGGTGTACTTCAATATATGTTGTAGCAATATATGATAGTAGCAGTTGGATGGAAGTATGCTTGACAACCGAGGTAAAGGTTTTGAAGTAGTCGATATTGAGAATTTGTGAAAATTCCTTTCCAAGGGTCGAGCTTTCCTTCTGGCGATATTGTCATCTGCTTTATATTTGATCTTAAAGATCCATTTGTAGTTGACTACCTTTCTATCTGTTGGCAGCTTGGTGACAGTCCATGTGTTGTTCCTCAGCAATGAGTTGTACTTCTTGTCCATTGCTTCCTTCCAGAGATCTGAATCGGCCTGTGACATAGCTTCTTCAAATGTGGTTGGCTCTTGAATATAATAGTGAGCGAATTCATTACTATATCGGACAAGCTGAGTTCGGGTACTTGTTGATCTTTCGGTTGAAGTCTCTAGCTACGAGATTTGACTTTGTGTCGGCTGCTTCTAAGTTGTAGCTTCTTCTTCTTCTTCTGGGTCTGACTATAGAGAGTGACTGTTGGAAGAAATAGTCTTTCGATATGTATCAGCTATTAGTGAAAATTGTACAGGTGTCTATATTGTACAGTCTATACATTCCAAAGTGTATAGTAGCTAACAAAAATAGTTTTGAATGAATTCTCACCTAATTTCTTTATATTGTCCTTTGGGACATGAGCATAGGCAATGCATCCGAATACTCTCAAATGTTTCAATGGAAGCTTGGATCGTGTCTAGACTTCATGAGGGGTTTTGTTGTCAGGTAGGCCTTAGTTATACATCAGGTCTGCACGTAGGTTGTTGTTGATACAGCATGTTGCCAAAACAACTTGGGCAATGAAGCATGAGTTATCATGCATTTGGCAGACTCGACTAAGGTTATGTTCTTCCTTTCTGCCAGTCCATTAGCTGTGGAGAATAGGAAGCAGCAAATTGTTGCTCAATGCCATTGGTTGAGCAATAATCCTTGAACTTGTTTAAGATGTATTCACCGTCGTTGTCGCTTTTAAGAGGTTTGATCTTCTTGCATGTCTACAACTCAGCATTTCCTTTATATTTCTTGAAGAACTGGAAGGCTTCAGATTTGTGCTTTAGAAAATATATAGCATTTCTTTTGGAATAGTCATCTATAAAAGTAATAAAGAATTTATCACCAAGCAGTGATGGTGTTTGCATTGGGCTACATATATCAGTATGTACAATGTCTAGCAAATCTTTAGATATATGTTCTTGACTTGACTTAAATAGCCTTTTTGCCTACTTTCCTATGATATAGCTTTGGCAAACAAGAGGGTTGATAATTTGATAGTCTAAATCGAGAATTGAAAGAACATCTAGACATGTTGCCTATCGATATATGATTAAGGTGACCAAGTCCATAATGCCAAATTAGTTTTTATTGACAGATACTGAACTGCTTAAAGCACAATCAGTTACATAGTTACAATGACTTAGCCTATAGAGATATCCTTGTCTCTTTCCGAGTGCAAGAATCCTCTTGCTTTTATCAAGAATTCAATAGGAATCTACCTGAAACTCTATCTTATGTCCTAAATCTGTTATTAGACTGACCGACAATGAATTTGTCGCCAGGTTCGGGACATACAATACATTTGGTATGAGTTTCGATAGTCCATTCTAAAAATTTAGTGTAATACTACCTTCAACTTCAATTCTGTGTGAGCTGATGTCTCCAAGGTGAACAAATTCCTTGGTGTTGTAGGCCAAATAGTCGATGAACCATTCTTGATGGCTTGTCATGTGGTGCGTTGCTCCAGAATCGAGGAACCACTCCTCCGATTATTTGACATGGTGATGGTTCACCATGAAGGCTTCTTGCTCGTCGTCATCTTCTTGGATCTTCTGCTTCGTGTTTGCTGCATGGGCTTGTTAATTCGCTTCTGCTTCTTGTCATTGTTGAACTCCAAGATCCGACAGTCCTGGATTTTGTGGTTCGTCCTCTTGCAGTACTTGCAGAATAGTCTCTTCTTGTTTTGAACAGGTTGTTGATTCTTGTCAAAATATTAAAAATTTTATTTAATGTTGTAAGTAGGGGTCCTAAAAATGCCAAAGATGAATTGAGCTTTTTTGGCTTAGTAAAGACTCATCTTAAAATAAAATATTCAAGGTAGGTAGAAGTAGAAACTCGAGCTACCATAGGAATTGCCATTTGTACTTTGCATGCCACATTTAATGCATGAAAATACTAGGTGGCACAATTAGACATATTGAGGTGGCTTGAATAAGTCTAGATTGCTTGAGAGTTGGATTCATAACTCCAATTCAACTCAAAGTAGGAGGAGAGTCCATGGATCTATATATATGTGATGTACTCTCATTGAGAAGATGATGAAATTTGTGTGTAATGCAAATTTGGAGACTAAGCTCTTTGTGCCCTCTCACTCTACTCGAGTTTTGTACTTTCATTTTCTCTCTCTAGCCGAGTTGAGGCATTTATTGTATGTAGTTTCATGTTTTGTTGACAGATCTTGCTTGTAACACAATAATATTTCTTGTATGATCAGCTTTCCTATTGTCAATAAATGCTAGTCTGATCTTTATGGTATTATTGGGCTTAGGAGATCAAAAGTACATGTGTAGGGCGTCCCACACGTGTGAATTCAACATGGTATCAGAGCCTACCTAAGATTTACAAGCAAATCTAATCAGAAAGTTTGCAAATTTGATCAGATTTCAAGCTAGAAATTGTCTAGATTCTACTTTATAGCTAGTTTGCAGTTTTTTGGTGATTTAGAGCTTCAAACTACTTTGAATGGTCCAGATCAGGTACTGTACGAAATTTCAAGTGCAGGCACGTGTGAAATCTGCCCATTTTCAGTTTGGTGGTTCTCTCTCATCTTAGATCCAAATTTCATGCAAATTGGCCCACTAGAAAGCTAAAATTGTGTAGAATCTGATGCAATTTGAATCATGATAGTTGGATAAGCCAATCAAGAGTTATAAGCTTTTGAATAGTCGTAGGTAGGATGCCTAGACTTGTGACAAATCGTGAGTACGTCATTTATTGCTTGAATAATCACAAAAATCATCCAGAAGTTGACCAATCTCATCAATATGTGATTTAGACAAAATTTATAGGTTCTAGACAAATTGTTTTATACAAATAGATTGTATTTGAGTCAATTTGACATTTTTGGAGTATTTCACACGTGTGAAATTCAGAGAACCATTACTTTTGTCATACTTCATTTTTTTTTATGATTCAAATCTTGTTTTAGAGAGATTGTCAAGCTAGTGAGATCTATCTCACAGTTTTTTTTGCTTTGTCTTACATAGGATTTGGTTTTTTTGCCCTTGATTGGTTCCTATAGTGAGAAGATAAGCAATTTTTTTCATCCATCTTTGATTTCCATCATTCTTTATGACTTCAATGGGTGTCTTTCTATTAGAAGCAAGTGAAAGATTGTCAACCTCCAATTACTCAATTTGGAAGGTTAGGATGGAATCTGTCTTAATACTACAAGATGTGATGGATATTGTACTTGGTATTGAAGAAGAACCACAAATTCCTCAAGAAATTTCAAAGTACAAAAAGAGAGCTAGGATGGCTCTGTATTATATTAAGATGAATGTCTCAAATGACATCTTAAGAGAAATTGGTGCTTGTACTAATGCCAAAGATGCTTGGGATACTCTCAAGTCCATCTATGAGGCAAAGAATACTTCTAGACTTCTAACACTAAGAAACCAAATTTTTCAAAGTGTACAGAGAAGTGATGAGTGTGCTTCAGCTTATGTAATGAGAGTTAAAGACCTCCATAGAGAATTGTCATGCATAGGAGACTCCATCAACCAAAATGAACTTGTTCAAGTCATACTTAATGGGTTAAAGGAGGAATATGACAACCTTGTTCAGAGTTATGCCATTAAGGAGGAGCTACCAAGTTTGGAAGCACTCCAAAGTGTGCTCATTTTTGAAGAATCAAGACAAGAGTTTAAACTCTTGAAAATGGAGAGACTGTCTCTCAACATTGATGGTAAAGCTCTCTTTACCAAAGACAAGCACAAGACAAGAAGTAAGAATCAACACCAACCCTCTTCAAGCAAGAACAATCTTATTTTCAAGGAGAAAGGAGAAGAGGATGAGTCATCTCAAGCTTTCACATCCAAGAAGAAGAAGAAAAACATCAAGTGTTTCTTTTGTGGCAAGAAGGGGCATTATGCCACCAATTGCTTCAAGAAGAAGAGTCAATTCAAGCAAGCCAACATTTCCAATGAAGAAAGGGAAGATGCTCATGCAAGTGATGGAGAGGGATCTCTCGAGTTTTTCTTCATCACCTTTCAAGAAGGATGGTTTGTGGTACATCGACAGTGGAGCTTCCTCACATATGTGTAGCTCCAAGCATTCTTTTTCATCCATGACACCTTATGAAGGAGCCAAGAAGTCCATCTACATAGCAAATGATCATGAGTGTGCTATTGAAGGCATATGGACCATTCCCTTAAAGCTTTCTTCATCAAAAGTTCTTTCTCTGTCTAAAGTACTTTTTGTTCCTAAGTTAACAAAAAATCTTATTAGTGTTGGGCAATTATTTGATAGTGGACTAGATGTGAATTTCAATGTTGATACATGTACAATCAAGAAGCATGATGAGATCCTTGCATTCGGGTCTAGATATGGTGAAATCTACAAGCTTGATCCCAAAGAGTATGCTAACTATGTGATAGTGCTTTTGCTTCTCATATTTCTTTGGAGGAACTATGGCATAGAAGATTGGGGCATCCTAGCTATAGTTCTATGGTGTCTATGGTAAAGAAAGCCAAAGCTATTGGCTTGCCTAATCTTATCTCCAAGAATTTCAAGCCATGTGAGGCTTGTGCCATATCTAAGTCTCATAATATCCTTTTTCAAAGTCATCTATCAAGACTACACATCCATTGAAGCTCATACACTCAAATGTGCACTTCTCATCTTCAAAAAGCAAGGGTGATGCTACTTGCTTTTTAACTTTCATTGATGATTTCACAAGATTTACTTGGTTATGTCTTCTAGCTTCAAAGTCTATGGTGTTTGACTATTTCCTAAAGTTCAAAGCTCTAGTTGAAAAGCAATTTTCATACAAAATCAAGATTCTTAGAAGTGATGGAGGTGGTGAGTACACTTCCAATAAATTTCATGATTATTGTGAGCTTGAAGGCATTAAAAGGCAGTTTTCTTGTGCATATACACCATCTCAAAATGGGGTGGCTGAAAGAAAGAATAGAACCTTGTGTGAATGTGCCAAAACCATTAGAATTGAGGCATCCTTGCCAAAAGACTTTTGGGGTGAGGCCATCAATTGTTCAAACTATCTTTGCAATCGACACCATATAAAACACTTTATTTGAAGAAACCTAAGGTTGATCACCTTAGAGTATTTGGATGCATTTGCTTTGTCCATAGTCCCTTGGAAATGAGAAGAAGGATGATCCTTGTGCAAGCAAAGGAGTAATGGTTAGATATTCATCCAACAAGAAAGCCTATCAAATCTACATGCTCTCTACTTCTGAAGTGATTGAAAGTAGAGATGTAGTTTTTCATGAAGAAGAAAAGTACAATCTTAGAGGGGCCGAGATCAAGCAACCTCAAAATCTATCACCTTTTGTTATTGAAGACAATCAACACATGGAGGAGTCGAGATTTGAAGATGGAAGTCCTCGGAATTTCACTCCTAGAAGATCCATGAGGGAGAGATCCGAGCCTAAGAGGCTCACTTATGATGTCAAAGGAAAACAAGTGGATCTTGATTCCACTTATGCTTATTTTGTTTCTCATGAGGAGCCCAAAGATGTCCAAGAAGCCCTCAATACCAAGGAGTGGTATGAGGCCATGAAGATTGAATATGATGCCTTGATCACCAACCACACATGGGAGCTAGTGGATCCACCACCTAACATGCACATCATTGGATGCAAGTGGGTGTTCAAGTTCAAGTACAATCATGATGGCTCCATCAACAAGTACAAGGCAAGATTATGTGCTAAAGACTTTGCACAAATATATGGCCTTGACTATGAAGAAACATTTGCTCCTATAGCAAAGATGGTGACAATAAGAATCATAATCTCTCTTGTCTTATTTTTTAGGTGGAAATTGTATCAACTTGATGTCTCCAACGCTTTTTTGAATGGCTATCTTGAGGAGGAGATATACATGGAACAACCTCAAGGATTTATCAAGGATAAATCTAAGGTGTGTTTGCTATTTAGAAGTCTTTATTGCTTGAAGCAAGCACCTAGATCATGGTATTCAAGACTCAACAACTTTCTACTTTCATTAGGATTTGTGGTTAGTGACTATGATCCTTCTATGTATTTAAAATTTGATGGCAGTAATATTGTCATTCTTCTGATCTATGTAGATGACATTATTCTTAGTGGAAGTTGTTTGATGCTAGTTCAAGAAACTAAAGATGCATAAGGAAGAGAATTTAAAATGCAAGGTCTAGGAGAGATCCATTACATTTTAGGTCTTGAGATTGATTTTCATGAAGAGTATGCTTTTATTTGTCAATCTAGATATGTCTTTTCTATATTGAGAAAATTCAATATGCAAAATTGTAAAGGCATAGATACTCCCATGGAGCAACATGTAAAAGATCCTATTAAAGGTAATGAAAGATCCTTCAAGGACATCACACTTTATAGGAGTCTTATAGGCTCTTTAATTCGGCTTACTATCACTAGATCCGATTTGAGTTATTGTTTGCACAAATTGAGTCAATTTATGCAAGATCCTAAGATCCAACATTGGAAGATGGCCAAGAGAGTTGTAAGATATGTATCTTCTACTCAATATTATGGTTTATTGTACAAGAACGAAAATCTAACCATTGTTGGCTATTCGGATTCCGATTTTGCAAGTGATAAAATGGATCGAAAGTCCATTAATGCATATACTATCTTTCTTGGAGGCAATCTTGTGTCTTGGCTTTCAAAGAAGCAAGATACCATATCTCTATCTTCTTGTGAGGCCGAGTTCAAAGCACTCACTACAACAACTAAAGAGGTGCTTTGGATCAAGAGGTTAATCATGGAGCTAAAGTGCATCAAAGAGGATGATCTTCCCTTGATCAAATGTGACAACATATCGGCCCAAGCTCTTGCAAACAATCCTATTTTTCATGCAAGAAGCAAGCATATAGAAGTGGCACACCATTTTGTAAGGGAAACGCTCATTGGAGGTGAAATCAACTTGGAACATGTCGACACATCTTCATGTATTGCTGATCTTCTCACAAAGCCACTTTGCAAAAGTGCCTTCTCAAAGCATAGATCTAATCTTGGTCTTATCTCAAGATTGATGCTTGATCCACATTAGATACATTTTTAGGAGTGTCAAAATATTGGAAAAATCTATCTAATGTTGTACGTAGGGGTCCTAAAAATGCCAAAGATGAATTGAGCTTTTTTGGCTTAGTAAAGACCCATCTTGGAATAAAATATTCAAGGTAGGTAGAAGTAGAAACTCGAGCTACCATAGGAATTGCCATTTGTACTTTGCATGCCACATTTAATGCATGAAAATACTAGGTGGCACAATTAGACATATTGAGGTGGCTTGAATAAGTCTAGATAGCTTGAGAGGTGGATTCATAACTCCAATTCAACTCAAAGTAGGAGGAGAGTCCATGAATCTATATATATGTGATGTACCCTCATTGAGAAGATGATGAAATTTGTGTGTAATACAAATTTGGAGACTAAGCTCTTTGTGCCCTCTCACTCTACTCGAGTTTTGTACTTTCATTTTCTCTCTCTAGCCGAGTTGAGGCATTTATTGTACTTAGTTTCATGTTTTGTTGACAGATCTTGCTTGTAACACAATAATATTTCTTGTATGATCAGTTTTCCTATTGTCAATCAATGCTAGTCTAATCTTTATGGTATTATTGGGCTTAGGAGATCAAAAGTACATGTGTAGGGCATCCCAGACGTGTGAATTCAATAATTATGGGCCTTCTGTGACTGTTTTGATTGCTCTCGATTTGTCAGACAACAATCAAAGCAGTCTTACAGTTCCTGGCTGTGAGTCTTTGCATGTGATCATTAGTGAGACTTTGCGGTTTACTTCGGTCTACTTTGAAATTGACCGTAGGCAAGACACTTACTATTCCTGGCAGTTCCTTGCGTGTCTAGCCTTTTGAAGTTTTCCGTGTATTTCTATAGATTGTCAAAAAGATAGACCATTTCTGCATATGCTTGAGAGAGTGATTTTCTTAAGAGATGCAGGGGGTGAAAAGGATGAGTAGGAGTAAGATTAAATTCCAACACTCTCTGTTAAGCTTATTGCTACGAATCTGAATTCAAATTGAAACTTAACAATCCTACCATAGTAAAATATTTTTTCCTTGACAATGATTTTGTCAAAATATCAACCAACATACTGTCTGTGTGACAATAACTTAGTATAACATCTTTGTTTTGAACCTTCTCTCTAAGAAAATGAAACTGGACCTCTATGTGTTTGGTTCTAGCATGAGTTTGTGGGTTCAAAGATAGAGCTATACAACTTTGATTGTCACATTGAAGTATAGAAGGACAGTTTTGTGGGAATTACAGATTCTAAAGCAATCTTCTAAGCCATATAATCTCCTTTATTTTTTATGTAGCTGTAATGTATTTAGATTCCGTAGAGGACAACGAAATGCATTTCTTCTTTCTTTTCCATGAAATGGGTCCTCCTGCAATGAACCAGATATACCCAGACATGGATTTTTTGGTATCAACATCTCTTGCCCAATCAAAATTTGTATAGGTAACTAGTGTAAGTGCAACATCTGTATTTTCGTTATAGTGCAACAAACTCACTTGCAACCCCGTCAACGACCATACATCGGCCACCTGTCAACGACCATCAGCGACTATTGGCCACCCATCAACGACCATCGGCCACCTGTCAACAACCATCGGCCGTCCATTGCCCGTCAATGACAGGCACTCTTTACTAGTATGTGTGTGTGTGTGTGTGTGTGTGTGTGTGTGTGTGTGTGTGTGTGTGTGTGTGTGTGTGTGTGTGTGTGTGTGTGTGTGTGTGTATACATACATATACATATATATATATATATATATATATATATATATATATATATATATATATATATATGAGAGAGAGAGATTATGAATGGTTTCTTCATGTAATTATGAATGATCTCTTCATGTATGAACTCAATACCCTCATTACATTGCTCATCAACTAGTGCCTCATTTTCGTCATTATATAAGTTCATACACTCATCTGAATCTAATTCTAAGTGCAATCGTGAATTCAACAATGTATTTCTATAAATATATGATCTATGATCATTTTCATCATCTCTTGCTTCCTTTGGCCAATCCTCATCAAAATGCGATATTCTCATCGGTGGTTGCCTTTTTACGTTCATCGACAGTTATTTCTTCTTGTGATTTCAATATCAAATGGTAGATTTCTAGCTCGATTTATGGTTCCTCGTGCAAGTCATTTGGTGTATCTGATGTAATATCTCTATCTTCAAATATACGTCAATTTCATGTATGGAGTTAGATGACATATAACCACTAAGGAAATAATCGTTCTATATGAAATATGACCTACAACAGACAAATAAATCAACGCACAATGTGATATCATGATTATCAAATTAAAGTAATCAAACAAAAAATCCATGTAAAATAGAATACAATTTGCAAGGTAATTATACATGTTCATAATGTTGTGGCAATACGAACGTGTCATATGAGTTCATAGGTATCGCTTTTGTCAAGTCGATTGAAAAACCCATCATTTGCTAAACCAAATCGTAAATGACGATATTCATTTTTAAACTTGGACCACTACTCATCAATATGTTTCTACATAGGTGAGGCACTTGGTATCTGCATCACATCATCTGTAGATCAATTAATAGCATGGCAATCTACTAGTTGTGCCAAAGATTTGCATCGAAGCAACTGTTGTAGTCGTGGAATGATGGGAAAATGATGTAACACTATTTGTGCACACTCAGTCTTTGTACATGTCTGTTTAGTATCGCGGTGTGTTACATGTTGGACACATTGATCTTTTTCTAAATGCACACCCCTATATAAAATGTGGTCATTTGGACATGCATGAATCTTTTTGTAATCCAGTCCAAGTTTTCTCAATAGATTGTCGTCATAAAAATGAATGCATAAACATATAACCTAACAAACAATATAATGCGGTCTGGGTTTATGCATACCTAAATAATGACGTCACACTAGTAAAATTCCATTGTTACATAGCTTGTAGGTTTAGAAAAAGTAGTGTTGTTGCTACTCTAGAAAAAGATGCTCTTGGATACAAGGGAGTGTTGGCATCTTTGAGTAACAATATCTCATCTTCATCATCGTGCAATTCTTCACTTTCATCTATGTTTTCACCACCCACTGTGTGTGCATGTTCATTGTCATTATTGGCTGAAAATATGGTTCAAACATGTCATGCATCGCTTCATCATGTAGTGCCTCAATGTTGTCATGAGTATCATCTTCAATTATAACGTTTTTTTGTTGGATTTCTATCCTCTCCATCCCTATTCTCTGCTAATCTTGATCCATTCATTAAGTTGTTTTAAATATTTGTACAGTTGCACACTCTGCAGAAATACGTTTGTTTCCTGACAGTCTGCAGAAATACAAAGAAATTGGTGACAGTGTTACCTGATAGTTCGGCCACCCCTTCTTGGTCGGCCACCTTCTCTTACTTGGCTATCATCAATTATTCAGCCATACCCGATTGGTCGTTCATCCTAGACCATCTAGGTAGATTCTCGTATTCGGCCTATCTTAAACAATCAGTTGCAATTTAACTATCAGGCATACCAACTAGTACACACATCACGATCAGACAAAATCAAATATTGTCTGACGGTGACTGCCAACAACATGTAGTGCCTTAACCCATTTGTAAACCACAAATTAATCATTCTTTTAATTAGTTAGCCATGTGTTTATATCCAGCAACTTATCAATTGTGTGGCTGAATTCTCTATCCCAATGATGGAAACAATGGGCGTTTCAGATTTGTTCCACTCAACCTTTTCTCAAAGCTTGCCAACATTCGATAGTAAAACATGAGGTGTTAATTATAAAGCTCGGGTGCACTATAGTTTTTCACAAACAAGCTAGAAATAAAGGGAACACAATCTTGAACCTCGAAAGCAGGGTTGAGGACAAGAAGATAGTATCGACATAAGTCCATTCATGGTGTTTCCTTCTCCAATCAGCATGGAATTTGTCAAATTTTTGATAGGTACATTGCAACGGTTTGGTTGCTTCAAACTAAAGCACTTATGAATGCTTCTATCCAGCAATATATAACTAGCATGTTTTCTTTACTTTTGAAAATGTCTTGCAAGATAAATGAACTTTATGTCCAGCAATGGACAACAAGCCCCATTGTTCTTTTTTTTTTGATACTATATATAAAAATACACACTACTGTCCAGCAATGGACAGCAGGTTCACCCATTTTATTTTTTTAAAAGGTGTAATGGTTCATATGCTTTGCTATCTAGTGATGGACAGAAATCACACTTCTTCTATGAATGAATGGTTGCTTTCTCCCTCTCATACCTTCTATTATGGGTATGAATGGATAGAAGAAATGTTGAATGCTCACCTCTGAGAATTAGTTGTACTCTCTGTTCTTACAAAGAACTAATATTCTCAAATGATGATTTTTACGTTTCCAGGTCTCACTATACGATACTAAATTGTTAATCGGTGCATGTGATGATGTAGCATCATCTCTTGTACATTTCTAGGACACTTGGTAAAAGTAGGTAGAGATTCATGCATGAGATGTGACAAATGTCACATAGACTCTAATTTTCACTTTAGATGTCATTGAAAGGTGGATGGATGTGGTTCTACCTCGAGCTACCTCAAACTCCATAAATATGTGTAGTGCTTCTCATATTTTTTTATGAAGAACCAAAGCTTTGTAGCTATCTCATGCCATTTTGGATCCACACCATTTATGCTTGATATCTCTCTCACTTTCTCTCTCTAACTTGTGTTGAGGCTAATGCTAATACACTAATTTCTTGTACTTTTGCTCATTTATGATTCATTGCTATCATTCTTTGACTCTTAGCATGCTAGATTGTCGTTAAGCCATAACTTCTGTACTAGATATTTCTATTCAATCTAGAATAAGGTTATTGTGCTAATCATAAAGCTGAATTAGATCTATCATACTTGTGGATCTTCCCCACACGTGTGAATTCTGGAAATTTTGACCTGGTATCAGAGCCAAATTGAGTTTTGCATGCTAACATCTCTGATTGTACAAGAATTTGAGAGCTAAATCAAACAAAAAAGTAGTTATACACTTTTTCTCACCTTTCTCTGAAGTGTGTTTGGATCAAATCAAATTGAAACTAAATTTTCAGGTCTGAAAAGTGGTAGTACAAAATTTTGGAATTCTGCATGTGTGAAAATCAGAGATCTTCAGTCCCTTCTATCTCCTTGCTTGTAGATCCAAAGATAGTGATCTTATAGCTTGATGGAAAGCTTATGATGTGTACTTTCCATAGAAATTCAAATCAAATCAATTTGATGTGTCTATCAAGAGTTATAAGCTCTTAAAGAGGGTAGGGAGAGGTCCAAAATCCGAGTGACCACATTTTGATTTGATTCAACCTTGCTTTGTTCTGAGTCCATTGTTTTGAGCATCCTACACAAGAAACTGAAGATCAAGACTAAGTTTGAAGTAATTGAACACCCTTTGAGCTTTCTATGTATCAATAGTGTTTTTTTTTAAGCATTTCACACGTGCCAAAAGTAGGATTCAAACTTGTCAAAGTGTCTCAATTCACTTTGTGTGTCTGATATAGATAATCTTGTTTTGTGGAATATTTGAGATCCATCTCAAATACAGTTGCAAGTTTTTTACATAGGAAGGTAGTACATCCTTGAAAATACCTATAGTGAAAGAAAGCAGCAACATTAAGTCTGATTGGAACAAGCTCAAACATATTGCAGTCCAATAACTAAGAAGTCTTCACATAATGGCACCTCTAGGAGGATATCTTCTAGAAGCAAATGAAAGACTAAATACTTCTAATTACTCAATTTGGAAGTTCAAAATGGAGTCTATTTTGATACTCCAGGATGTTATGGACATTGTGCTTGGTGATGAGGAGGAGCCTCAAGCACAGACTGAAATTCCTTAGTATAAGAAGAGAGCTAGAATGGCTCTACATTTCATTAAGATGAATATATATAATGAAATTTTGAGATAGGTTCTTGCACCACAACTGAAGATGCTTGGGATGCACTTAAGTCCATCTATGAAGCAAAGAATACTTCTATTAATAAACTTTCTAGGATGAACAAACTCAAGCATGGTGGAAGTGACAAAGCCCTCTTTGTCAAGGACAAGCATAAAGGAAGGAGCAAGAACCAGTTTTCTCAAGCATCCAACAAAGACAAAGCCAAGGATCAAGACAAAGATGGTGAAGAGGATGATGCATCTCATCCTTCTACTTCAAAGACCAAGAAGAAAAAAGTGAAGTGTTTCTTCTATAGCAAGAAGGGGCACTATGCCTCTAACTACTTTAAGAAGAAAAACCAACTCAAGCAAGCAAATCTCTCCAAAGAGATTGAAGAAGATTTTGTTCCAAGTGATGGAGAAGGATCACTCATGGTGTGTAGTTTTTCTTCATCACCTTTCAAGAAAGATGGAGCTTGGTACATAGATAGTGAAGCTTCTTCACATATGTGCTGTTCAAAGGAGCCTTTTGACTCAATTGTACTTTATAAAGGACTTAAGATATCTATTTACATTGCTAATGATCATGAGTGCTCTATAGAAGGAATAGACAACATTCCATTGAAACTTGCTTCTTCAAAAGTTCTTGCACTTTCTAATGTTCTTTTTATTCCAAAACTTACAAAGAACTTGATTAGTGTGGGAAAGTTGCTTGATAGTGGCTGTGATGTAAAGTTCAACTCCAATACTTGCTTTATCAAAAAAAATGATGAGATCCTAGCTGATGGGTCTAGATATGGTAGAATTTTCAAGTTGAATTCTTATGAGAATGCAAGCCAGGCCATACGCCCAACAAATGCTAGTTCAATCCAGCGATACCTTGCATGCACTGCAAGAAGAAAGGGCATTCTTCATACGACTGCAGATTCAACCCAAAAAGGAAGAATAAAGCTGAAAAGGCAAACGCTGCAGAGTCATCAAAGGATGCTGAAAGAGGTGACGAAGCTTTCACGATACTCGACGAAGCTTCGACAAGCTACTCTGAACACGACTACGATGTAGTCATCAATTAAGGAGCAACATCTCACATAACCTGCAACAAGAAGATCCTAATCAACTTCTGCGAACTCGAAAACGACAAAGCAGTGATTCTAGGCGATGGAAGTAGACACGATGTCAAAGGCATCGGCTCTCTACAACTACGAACATTGTCAGGCCAAGCAGAGCTGCCAGGAGCACTCTATGTGCCCTCACTCAGAAAGGATCTGCTATCTGTCTCCAAGATGGCAGATCTAGGCATTCGAGTTTTGTTCGACGGTAACACTTGTCGTATGATCGAGAAGACGACAAACAAGTTGCTGACGGTCGGATGCAGAGAAGGAAATCTCTACCAGGCCAAATCAGCAACTCTGAAAGCATATTAAATGCTTCAGAAAATAAAGATCAGCTCTGGCATAGAAGAATGTATCATCTGAACATGTAGAGCCTGTATGACATGAGCAGAAAGGACATTGTCACAGGTCTCAAGATTTCAAGGCCAGAGGCTGAGTTCTGCGAAGCTTGTCAAAAAGAAAAGCAACATCGGAATCCATTCACACACGAGGGAAGAAGAGCCAAAGAAGTTTTTGAGCTTGTCCACTCTGATGTGTGTGGACCGATGAAAACAGATTCGCTCTCAGGTTCGAGATATTTTCTAACGTTCATAGAAGATTACAGCCGAATGACCACGATCTACTACTTGAAGAAAAAATCTGAAGTATTTGATTCTTTGAAGAAGTTCGTGGCATTCGCAGAGCGACATACCTCGAAAAAGATACAGATCCTTAGATCTGACAATGGAGGTGAATACAAAAGCACAGAGTTCTCAAGATTCTACGAAGAATAGGGGATCAAACACCAGTTCACTCTTGCATACACACCAGAATACAATGGTGTGGCAGAAAGAAAAAGCATAATGCTAGTCGAAGGAGCCAGATGCATGATGGCACAGGCTCAATTGCCAGGTCAATTCTGGGCCAAGGCAATAGCTGCAGCTGTAGACCTACAGAACAGATCTACAACGACAATGCTGGAGAACAAAACACCATACAAAATGTGGACAGGCAGAAAGCCTGATCTGTCATACGTACGAGTGTTTGGATGTGCAGCATACAAGCACATTCCAAAGGAAAAGAGAACATGCTCGATGACAAATCCGAACAAACAATCATGGTCGGCTACTCGAACGGAACACATGTGTATAGACTCTACGATCCAACCACGAAGAAGGTTGTTTCGAACAGAGATGTGAAGTTCAACAAGTCCACATTCCCTGGACTGAAAGACGAAAGAGACCATGAGATCTTCACATTGCTGCCTATTCAAGAGGGAGATTGAGGACGTACATCAAATCAGAATGCAGAGCCCCGGATTCCAGATCAGCCAGAAGCAGAGGATCGACTCCACGAACAAAAAATGTTCGAGCAACGACGAAACGAATCTCGAAGGTCAACAAGACAAAGAAGAGCTCTAGACCACTATTCTGACAATCTTCAATGGAGCAAAGACACGTAGTTTGAGTACTGCAGCTTTACAGAAGAGCTAGCAACATACCAAGAAACTGTCCAGAGTCCAGAGGGAGAATTCTGAAAGTAGGCAATATCAGAGGAGATTGAGTCGATGAGGCAAAATGAGGCATGGACATTAGAGCCACTGTCAGAAAACAGAAAAATAGTCGACTGCAAGTGGGTGTACAAGAAAAAGCTAAAATCAAATGGCACTATTGGCCGTTACAAGGCAAGGTTTCTCGCAAAGGGCTACACGCAGAGATATGGTGTCGACTATTTCAACACATATTTGTCCATGGTGAAAATGACAAGCATAAGGCTACTCCTTGCATATGCCACACAGTACAATCTGGAAATTCACCAGATTGACAGCCTTTTTCCATGGAGATCTAGAGGAGGAAATCTTCATGAAGCAACCTGAAGGCTATGAAGACCCCGACAATAGACAATATGTCTGTCGATTGCAGAGATGCATCTACGGTCTAAAACAGGCATCGCGAGCCTGGTACAAAAAGCTTGATGGTCTTCTGAAGTCTCTAGACTTCAACCCTACTCAACCATACTGTAATGTCTACATCAAAAGAGTAGGAAATGAGTTTGTGATACTGACCATTTTCGTGGATGATTCATTGATGATAGGAAATTCCTTGAAGCTGATCAAAAACACGAAGAGGCAGATTTTTGAAAGCTATGAAATCACAGATCTTGGAGAAGCAACAAAATGCCTAGGAGACCAGAAGAGATCAAACAAATGCGAAATGCACTTGAGTCAGTCAGAATACGCCAGAAAAGTGTTGAAGCAGTACCACATGATGGACAGCAAAGAAAAAGCCACACCAATGATAGTTGGAGCCAAGCTCATGAAACAAGATTGCCCAAAAACAGAAGAGGAAGAACAGAAGATGGCAGGTATACCCTATCAGAACTTAATCGGGAGTCTGATATACTTGACAATTTGTACCAAACCGGATCTGTCCTTCTCTGTTTACGCATTGAGCCAATTCTGTTCCAATCTTGGTCTAGCACATTGGCAAATGGCCAAACGAGTCCTACAGTATCTGAAGGGTACCCAGAATATTGGATTAACCTACAGAGCTAGAAACAAGGAGAAAGGATTCGAGTTGTATCACTACAGTAATGCGAGTTGGGCGAGTTGCAAGGATGACAGCAAGTCCATTACTGGAGGATGTACGATAGTGTTCGGAGCTGCAATCAGTTGGATATGCAAAAATCAAATTCTGGTAGCTCAATCCTCTTGCGAATTTGAGTATGTCGCAGCCTCGAAAGTGACGAATGAGGTAGTGTGGCTGCGGATGATGTTGGAGGCAATCGGGATACCACAAGAGGGGCCAAGCACAATGATGATGGACTCCTAGAGTGTCATCTATCTGTCCCAGGATCCTATCTTCCATTCAAAGACGAAGGACATTCCTCTGAAGTATCATCACATTCGAGATTTGATTTCGAAAGGAGAGCTCCAGGTCCAGTTCATAAAATCAGAAAGTATGATTGCAGATCTCCTCACGAAAGCGCTCGACAAGCCACTCTTTACCAAGCAAAGAGAGGCGATTGGATTGAACGAACAAAGCTGCAAGGTTCAAGAGGGAGTGTCAGAAATGGTGAACTCCTGCAACTTTGTCTCAGCACGAGCAAGACACGAAGGTCGAACGAAAAAAATTTGCGACAGTCAACGTGTCTTTGACTCAAAGCACGAACGATTTGCGAATCAATCGCGAATCGTAAACCTCCAGAACCGCAAAGCACAAAATGGACACAAAATGAAAACTACGAAAAGAACGAAAACATACAAAGAGAAATCTTACACATTGTCAGCTGGCAGCTCAACGGGCTTCATGCCTAGCTGAAATGAATAGCAACGACGGAGACTAACTAACTAGTTGATTAGCATTAACTAGTCTTGTGATTCTACGTTTAGCTATCTTGTAAACTCCACACAATGAAGGTATAAACGATCCTCTCTGGATCATAACAAGAAGAGAGATAGTAATACAGAGATATGTAAGAAATAGAGAGAGACATAGCGAATAGAGTAAGAAAGCAAAAATACCATAGTTGTGCATGAAAGTCTGCCAACGAACAAAACACAGCGAAAGAGCAGAGAGTCATTCCGCCAATGAGCGAGACACTGACGATCTCGCTCTAAAACCAAACTGACAATATAGTCACTCTATTTCGTGTATCTCTTGGCCTTGTGTTGTGTCTCTTGATTGCTAGAATAAAATATGTTCTGTGATGCGTAGTCGAGTGTCTAAGATCCCATAAGAGCTTTTGCACGAAAAGAAAATTCAAAGACAAAAAATTGTTCTCGAATCAGAAGAGAGGATGAACACGACACACAAGAAAAAACTTACTAAATATACTTGGTTGTATCTACTTTCTTCAAAAGCTATGGTATTTAATCACTTCCTAATCTTCAAATCTTATGTTGAGAAACAGTTTTCTTTCAAAGTTAAAGCTTTAAGATGTGATAGAGGAGGTGAATACATCTCCAACAAGTTTCATGAATATTGTGAAGGTGAAGGAATAAAGAGAGAATTTTCTTGTGCTTATTCTTCATCTCAAAATGGAGTTGTTGAGAGGAAAAACAGATCTTTATGTGAATGTGTTAAAGCAATCCGAGTTGAAGCTTCTTTGGTAGATCACCTTAGAGTTTTTGGATGTGCTTGCTTTGTTCATGTACCCTTGGAAACAAGGAAAAGAGATGATCCTAATTCTATTAAAGGGATCATGGTTGGATATGCTTCCAACAAGAAAGCTTATAGAATCTATGTTCCCTCTACCTCAACTACAATTGAGAGTAGGGATGTTATATTCCATGAGGATCAAAAATACATTTTTGAGGAGGCCGAGTTTAAAGTTCTCAAAAAGATACTCCAATAATCACCCTTGAAGACTATCATGGAGAGATGGGGCTGAGAATTGAGGAGGAGTCATCTCGAATCTTTTCACCAAGGAGGTCTCAAAGAGAAAGATCCGAGCCCAGGAGACTTACTTATGAGATAGAGGCAAGCAAGTGGAACTCAACTCCACTAATTGTGCTTATTTTATTTCACATGAGGAGCCAAAGGATGTATATGATGCACTCAATTCGAAGGAATGGTATCTTGCCATGAAGGAGGAATATGATGCTTTGATGGCCAACAAGACTTGTGGATCTTCCATCCAGCAAGAAAAACGAGTTTGAGTGCATGATCTTGGTAACTTGCATTACGCTTTAGGAATAGAAGCTATTATATCTTCTCAATCTACTTTCATTTGTCAAGAGAAGTATGCTAATTCTATTCTATAAAGATTTCATATGGTAGATGCAAAAGCTTGTGATACACGTAAGGAGTCTCATGTAAAGCTAACTATAAGAGGTAATGAAAGATCCTTCAAGGACATTACTCTCTATAGAAAGCTAGTTGGTTCACAAATCTATCTAACCATTACTAGACCAGATCTAAGCTATTGTGTTGGAAGATTGAGTCAATTCATGCAAGATCCTAGTCAGGAGCATTGGAAGCTAGAAAAACGAGTTTCATCATTGGAACTCGAGAGCTGATACTTGCCACCATCCACAAAACAAAATCGCTCAAGTTAGTTTAGTGAGGAAGACATGTGTCCCATGGCTGAATGAAAGTTGTTACTGTTTCAGATAGACATGATCGGTTTTTTGTAAGAAATTTTCAATATTTTTACTAGGTGTTAAGGCAGATCTGTGCCATTCTAACCCTTTCGTAAAAACTACGTATCTTACACATTTCCATGTGGTCTAAGACCGTTTTATTGGAGTTCCTAATGTTAGGTTTCTGACAGGAATTTCTTTAAGAATCATTTAGTTACTTTTGCATTTTTGGAGAGTACTACCTTTTTTCTAAAGTTGTTTCTTTTGAAAAAGAGGGTAAAACGTATCAATTGTGAAGGTGTAAGAAATACTTAACCCATTCTTGTTCGTGCATCTTAGAATTTGTATATGAATCAATAAAGAGAAGTCACACTTGAATGTTTGTCGATGAGGCTTCTTGAGAGGCTGCCATCGTTGTTTTCCTGCAAAAAGTTTTTCTTTATATCATAATGAAAAAAAATAGTTTGTTTAGTCCATAGTTACATTCAAGACTAAAAAACGTTTAGATAAAGTGCAAGAATGTGTCACATCGTCTGCTTTATGACGTTTCAATTAGTGACATACCTTTTCTTTGAGTACGATAATGCACTGTTCGAGTATGAACTAGAGCGTAGAAGGGATATCCTCAGTTTGTGGTTGAACGATCGTACGTCTGGGCCTATCGATGGTGAATGAATTTGTTGAACAAACTCCTGCATTTGTTGCTTCTGCTTGAAATCATAATATTTGTCTTCAAGGAAGACAACATCTTGGCTGACCTGTATCAGCATCAAAAATACAATATTGTTGAATAGCCAATGAAAATGTACTTACACTTTCTTACATGGTCAAGCTTCTTCCTCGGATCAGACGATATTTGTGTGTAACAGAGGCATTCAAATACACATAGGTATTTCAGACTTGGTTTGTACCCGTAGTAGGCTTCAGACGGAGTTTTGGAGTCAATTGTCTTCGTACTGGAGTAGTTTTTCAGATAGCAAGCTGTGGATATTGCTTCAACCCAAAATTTTATGGGTAGCTGAGCATCGACTGTCATGAATTGTGCAGCTTTCAACAAGGTTCAATTCTTTCATTCTACTACTCCGTTTTGTTGTGAAGCTTGTAGTGAATTAATGGTGTACCAATTTGAGTCTCAATGAACTTCTTCGCGATGAGTCCGTGAGTGGACCACCTGAACTCGAGGCGATTGTTAATAGCCGGCAAAGGACTCTCAAAACAGGGCAAGACACTATGTTGATCTATCTCGGAGGCACAAGGTATTCATGGTCAATGACTGGGTGTTTTTGAGAGTCCCCAGTCACTCTAGGGGCTTGAAAACTATTAACTATGCAAAGTTGGCACCTACGTATTGCGGTCCTTGTAAGGTTATCCAAGTGATAAACAAGGTCGCATACAAAGTAGACCTTCCAACTAACGTTGGAATTCATCATGTTTTCTACATTAGTAAGTTGAAACCCTCGTTGGAGGTTGGGGAGACCCTGGTCCCTGTGAAAGATCTAGTGGAACTTCTTCGTGATGAGTCCGTGAGTGGACCACCTGAACTCGAGGTGATTGTTAATAGCCAGCAGAGGACTCTACGGAGTAGAGTGCTTTGGGGTTTTTTTGTCAGGCAGAGGGGCAAATCAGAAGAGGAGGATATCTGAGAAAAGGAGGTTGATCTCCAGAAGAATTATCCAAATTTTTTTCTACAAGGATAAATTTAAGTTTAGGGGGAAGGAATATTACATACCTATGTAACTAGCAGTACTTCAGACCCCTATTGGTCAATTCAGTGTTGGGGGCTAAATGGCAAGTTTCTTTGGATAAGGGTTACCCTTAGGATTAAGGGTATGTGTCTTTGGATAAGGACAAGCAAGTGACTATACCTTGGTCGGAGGTATGGAGTCATGTGACCCTTGGATAAGAGGTACCCTTAGAATTAAGGGTAAGTGTCTTAGATTAACGTACTAGTGTCCTTCGTTAAGAGCAAGTAGGTGTCTATGCCTTGGATGGAGTGTAGGAGAAATGGTAACAATTCTTCCTCAGAGAACACGATGAAAGTTTGAATAAATCAAACTAATATCAGTGTCTTCAATCGAGTCTATTTCTGATTTGTGTATGAAGACTGCCTTCAGTATCTTCTTCTCGACTAAGTCTCGAAAAACATGATACTTGATAGCTATTGTCTCGTTTTTGAGTGAAATACAAGATCTTTCATAAGACAGATTGTGGAAGTGTTATCCATTAACAAGACATAAAGTTCAGAATAAATTCATCAAATCCTTCCAACATCTGTTTGATCCAGATCAGCTCGTTTGCCATCTTGGCAACTACTACATATTTCGCTTCACAGAAAGATTGAGCTACTACTGTTTGCTTCTTGCTTATCTAGAGTATGACTGAGCCAGATACTAGAGTACAACCTCCTGCAATACTTTTGTTATCATCCTTTATGGATGCCCAACTTGTGTCACTGTAAGATTTGATGTGAAATCCAGCTTCCTTCAAATAATACAGTCCATAGTCTTTTGTTTCCTGGAGATATTGTAGTACTCTCCTTGCTAACTTCCAATGCAATGATCCTAGGTTTTGATTATATTGGCTCAGCCTGTATACTGCAAACGCTATATCTGGTCTGGTGTTGTCTGCTAGATATATTAGTGATCCAATCAGCCTAGGTGTATTGGCCATTCGCTTCTCTTCTTCGAGAGTCTACAAACAATCTTAGTATTGTTCCAGATATCATGGGAGTATGCACACCTTTGCATTCGAGCATATTGAAGTTTTCAATGATCTTTTGAGTGTACTTTTGTTGGTGAAGATACAACTTACCACCTTCAAAGTCTCTTTGGATCTACAAGCCTAGATATATTTTGCTTCTCCTAGGTCAGCAATCTCAAATATTTTAGAAATGTCACTTTTGACATCTGAAATTAGCTTCTCTCTTCTTGAGAAGATAAGCGTGTCATCAACATAGACAGGTAGAATGACTATTTCATTTTGAACATTCTTGATATAGACATTTGATTCAGCAAATAGAGGTTTGAAGCCTAAGGAACGTAGTGCTTTGTCCTTATTTTTATACCATTGTCTTGCTGCTTGTTTCAGAACATAAATGTGACATCCGTATTCTGGATATTCTTGGCTTACAAAACTAAGTGGTTGGTCCATGAATAAGTCTTTTTCCAATCTGTGTGCAAGAAAGTAGTATTCTCATCCACAATATGGATTTTTAGATCATGAGCCACTGCATACGGGAATAACAAACAAATTGATATATGTTTGAATACCAGTGAGAAAGTATCAGTGTAGTCGATTCAATACTTCTGTGAAAATCCTTTAGAACCAAGCTTGCTTTGTATCTGATGTTTTCTCCATCAGGACTTGTTTTGATCTTGTAGATCCACTTGCATTTGACTGGTTTTCTTCCATCAGGAATAGGTGCAAGTTTCCATACATTGTTCTTATACATGGATGACATTTCATCCTCCATTGCTTGAATCTAGCAATCTTTATTTGGTCCATCAATAGCTGTCTCGAATATTTGAGGTTCGTCAAAGAAACCACAAAATTTGATGGCTATATTAAAAACATCCTGACCATACCTTTTTGGTGGTTTTTGTTGTTTGTCATATCTTCTCACAGGTGGTTTCGAGTTTGATTTTTCAGGCTTCAAATTCAATTCTGATTCGACCTTGTCTGCTGGAATTCAAACTGGTGATTCGAGTCTGTCAGGTACTCGATCTTGAACTCTCTTTGAATTTGGTAATTCTCTTTCATCTTCTGCTTGTTTTACTTTTGTCGTCGTTGTAGCTCATGATAGTTTTTGAGAATTTCATAGCCGACTAGAACACTATCCGCTATGTATTTTGACTCATCAAATTTGACATCTCGAACAATTTTTACTCTACCAGTTTCGGTCGAGTACATAGACATGATAATATGACGAATGTAACTCGAATCCTACCAAAAAATCTTGTTATGTCTTTTCATCAAGTTTCTTTCTTAGTTTGTCTGATATATACACTGCGCATCCGAATGTCCAAACATGTGCAAGATTTGGCTTCGACTTCCACCATATTTCATGAGGAGTTTTATCTGGTATTCGAGATTTCAGAATACGATTCTGAAGATAGTTTGACGTAGCCACTGCTTCTGCTCACGACTGTTTTGGTGCTTTCGCATGAGCCATCATACACCTTGTAGCTTCCATAAGTATACGATTCCTTCGTTTAGGTATTCCATTGTGCTGAGGTGTGTATGATGCAGTCTTTTGTATGCATAATACCTTGATCAGTACAGTAAGTTTTAAATTCATTGGAAATATTCTCACTTCCATGATCTGCACAAATCTACTTCAACTTATTGTCAGTATGCTTTTCAGCCCAATTTGTATACTCAACGAATTTTTCGAAAGTTTCAGATTTTGCACGTATAAAGTATACCACAGCGAACTTGCTGAAGTCATCAATAAATGTAATGAAGTACTTTGCATCACCCAACGACAATATTCCGAATGGTCAACAAATATCTGAATGCACAATTTCAAGTACCTTAGTTGCTTTATAAACATCCTTACTGAAAGGTGTTCTAGTCATCTTGTCTTTAAGACAAGATTCGCGGGTAGTTCGAATATCTCTACTTTTGATTTTGACTCCTTCAATTCTCTGACTCTTGTTGGTTTTGTACAAGGTTTCCATGTTCATGTGACATAGCCTCTTGTGCCACAATATATCTGTCGATTCTTGAGTTTGATTGGCTTGTTCAATTTGAGCTCAAATGTTCAAGTAATACAAATTTCCTTCTCTGTTGCCTTTAGTAACTAGATTATCAGAATCTTCCTCGAACAGTTTACAAGACTTCTTTGTAAAAGTTACTGACATGCCTGTATCGACTATCTTTGCTACGGATAGAAGATCTTTGTCAAGAGTAGGGACATAGAGAACTTCCTCCAGTTTTTTGTCACCTTGATTCGTGTCCAGCCATAGTACACCAATTCCATCACCCACGTGTTTAGCCATAGTACACCAGTTCCATCACCCACGTGTTTAGAACCATCTCGAAGTATAATGAATCTCGAATAGTTTGTCTTCTTGTACTCAGATAATATTTTTTTCGAGAAAACAAAATGTGAGGTGGCTCCCGAATCAAGTACTACTTCTCAAATTTTAGAATTTGTTGAACAGTATTGATCAGCACTAACATAAGCTGCTGAGTTCTCTGTTGTCCTGTCTTCTGCTGTTCTAGAGCATTCTGCTTTGTCTTCGACATAGTTTGAATATGAAGGTTCGCTTTGATTCTGCTCCTTTTTGTTTCTGGGATTCTGATAACAGTCTACTGCTGCATGACCCCATTTATGACAATGAATACATTCAATATTTGGATTTAACCAACACTTATCTTCTGTGTGATCTGATCTAAACATGAATTTAATTTTATTATGAAGAATTTTAATTTTAAAGTTTATTTATGTTTTCATAATGATAGCATTTGTTACAATGATGAAGAACTTAACATAAGTGCCATGAATATACCCAGTGAGAACAATACAGAATTTGAAGGCTATAATGAACTTAGGCAGGAATTCAATGATGTTTTTTTAGACCTTCCTATAGGTTTACCACCAGAAAGAACAGTTGATCATAAAATTGACCTAATACTTGGAGCAATTTCAATCGCACAGCGTCCTTATAGGATGAGTGCATCGGAAGAGGATGAGGTAGGTAGGTATTTACATGATTACTTTAAAAAGAGGTGGGTACAACCTAGTAAGTCTCCTTGGGCATCACCAATGGTTCTGGTCGCCAAGAAGGATGGGACTATAAGGTTTTGCATCGACTATAAGAAATTGAACAAGGTAACCGTTAAGAATAGATATCCACTGCCGCAGATGGATGATATAATAGACTATCTTGGTGGTGCTGGGTACTTTACCAAAATAGATCTAAGATCGAACTACCATCAGATACGCATTAAGGCAAAAGATATACCAAAAACCAGATTTCGAGCTTGTTTTGGTCACTACGAATTTTTGTTGTTGCCTTTTAGTTTGACTCCAATAGATGCCATATTTGAGAAGATTCGTAGTGGTATTCTTAGATGATATCCAAGTGTTCAGTAAGATTTTGCGGAACATAAAGAGTATCTTAGGATTGTCTTGGACATCCTAAGAAGGGAAAAGCTCTTTGCCAAGGAGTCTAAGTGTGACTTTTTTGCTAAGGAGTTGTCCTACTTGGGGCATAAGATTTTCAAACAAGGAGTGGAGATTGAGGCAATTGTATCCAGAGGGTTATTAATTGGCCTATTCTCACTACAGTTCGGGAAATCAAGTCTTTCTTGGGGTTTCTAGGATTTTTCCGTTGACATATTCCCCAATTTGCTCGATTAGCATTTTCTCTTACCCAGGTGTTGAAAAGCTATAAGAAGCTGAGCCGGAGGGCTAAGAGTCCACTAGTGGTGTGGACGGAGGATATGAATAATTGTTTTGAGTTGCTTAAAAAAAGTGTCACTTCAGCACCAATACTAATCATTGGCAATTCTAATAAGGCTTTTGTGGTTAGGACCGATGCCGGTGATTATGCTATTGAAGTTGTTTTGATGCAAGATGGACATCCTGTGGCTTATGAAAGCAACAAACTCAATCCTGCTCATTCTAGATATTGTACCTATGAGAAGGAATTATTTGCAATTGTTCATTCCTTGAAAATTTGGCAACATTATTTGTATGGAGCCAGATTTGAAGTTTGACGGACCATCAGACTTTTCGATATTTTTGTGATGCTATAGATTTAAAGGGGTGGCAAGCTAGATGGGCTGAGCTGATGCAAATCTTTGACTTTTATATACGTTATTGTAAAGGAAGTCAAAATACTCTAGCGGATGCTTTGAGTCGGTTATTGGTTATTAATCAGTTGTGCTATACTGTTATAAAACCGTGGTTGTTTCAGTCTCTTCAAGGACTATATGAGTCCGATCCCTTTTTTGGAAAGTATTGGCAACAAGTACTTTTGGGGGTCGATTCAGATTTGCAAGATTCCTCAAATTAGGGAAAGACTGAAATGGATTTTCTAATTCAAAACAGGATTTTGTTTTGTAAAGGAAAGGTGTGTGTACCGGAGAATGACACTATAAGGGCCCAAATCTTGCATGAGTGTCATAATAGTCCATGCCCAGGACATCTGGGTATACAAAGAACAGTTGACTTAGTTCGAAGACAATTTTGGTGGCCTAAGATGAAAAGTTAGGTAAAGGCCTATTATGTACTTAAATGTACTAAGTTCCAGTTAAATAAAGCAGAGAGGCTAAAAGCTCGTGGCCCATTACATCCTTTAGATATTCCTACTGGAAAGTGAGAAAGTATATCTATGGATATTGTGGTTGGACTTCCACGTATAGGGAAGGGCCACGATTCGGTTTGGGTCACTGTTGACAGACTTACAAAGTTTGCTCAATTTATCCCAACGAAAGCTACTGTTAAAGCTTCAAAACTAGCTCAATTGTTTGTTGAGAAGCTTTTTCAACTATACGGGCTGCCTTGCGATATTGTCAATGACCGTGACCCAAATTTCACTAGGAATTTTTGGCAAGCGGTATTTAAAAAGTTGGAAACAACTTTAAGTTTGAGTTCTACAGATCATCCAAAATCAGACGGTCAAACGAAAAGGACCAATCAGATGATGGAGGATATGCTTCAAGCATATGTGGGCCATCGGCAGTCTAATTGGGAACAATACCTTCCACTAGTGGAATTTGCATATAACAATGCAAAACATTCAGCTACCGGATTCAACCCTTTCATGCTTATGTATGGTTTTCAACCTCGATCACCAATTAGTGTTGGCATGAAAAACCTACGGTGCAAGCCGCAACTGATTTCCTTGCAGATATGCAAGAAATGTTACAACTAGCTAAAGATAGCTTAAGAGGTGCCCAAGATAGGGCAAGGCACTATGTTGACCTATCTCGGAGGCACAAGGTATTCAAGGTCAACGACTGGGTGTTTTTGAGTCCCTAGTCACTCTAGGGGCTTGAAAACTATTAAGTGTGCAAAGTTGGCGTCTAGGTATTGCGGTCATTTTAAGGTTATCCAAGTGATAAACAAGGTCGCATACAAAGTAGACCTTCCAGCTAACGTTGGAATTCATCATGTTTTCCACGTTAGTAAGTTGAATCCCTCGTTGGGGGTTGGAGAGACCCTGGTCCCTGTGAAAGATCTAGTGGAACTTCTTTGTGATGAGTCCGTGAGTGGACCACCTGAACCTGAGGCGATTGTTAATAGCTGGCAGAGGACTCTACAAAGTAGAGTGCATCGGGAATTTTTAGTCAGGTGGAGGGGCAAATCAGAAGAGGAGGATACCTGGGAAAAGGAGGCTGATCTCTAGAAGAACTATCCAATTTTTTTCCTACAAGGAAAAATTTAAGTTTAGGTGGAAGGAATGTTACATACCTATGTAACTAGCAGTACTTCAGACCCCTATTGGTCCATTCAGTGTTGGGGCTAAATGGCAAATTACCCTTGGATAAGGGTTACCCTTAGGATTAAGGGTATGTGCCTTTGGATAAGGACAGACAAGTGACTATACCTTGGTCGGAGGTATGGAGTTACGTGACCCTTGGATAAGGGGTACCCTTAGGATTAAGGATAGGTGTCTTAGATTAAGGTACTAGTGCCCTTGGTTAAGGACAAGTAGGTGTCTATGCCTTGGATGGAGTGTAGGAAAAATGGTAACAATTCTTCCTCAGAGAACATGGAAGTTTGAATAAATCAAACTAATATCAGTGTCAATTGGGTCTGTTTCTGATCTATATACTAATAGAACAATTTTTGCCTTGATTGAATAAACGTGCGAAATTAAGAGACAACTTTAGACAGTTTTAGACAATAAAAAACTATTGATCAAAAACGAATTTTTATAACTCTGAATATGAATCATCAATATACATCTCTTGCTATCTTATCTCGCTGTTGTGTCTTTGATTGAGTGAGTTACAACAAGTAGTGCATATGTATTTATATTGCTACAGGACAGGTCTTTTGGCCTTTTAATTTTGTAACAGTAGATCTAACTCTTTACGACGGTTGATATTCAAATAGATGCTCTGTTTCCAAGGTCGAATAATTTTTGTTCACGAATATTTTGCGACAGTCTATCTCTTCATTATAGCTACGTGTTTTGCAAATTATTCGTGACACTTGTCTCTTCGCGATATTTTCGTGTTTCACAAATTGTTTACGACAAATGACAATTTTGAGCTTAAAGAAGAGTCCAGAATATTTCACGAATTGTTCATGACAATTTCGCGACATCTGAGGTTTGAACAATAAACAAAATATTTCGTGACAAGATTCTATTCGCAAATCTTTTGAGCTTCAACAAGAAACCACGAGCTTCTACAAAAAACTATTTCGCGAATCTTTTGAGTTGGCTACAAAATAAATTTTGCAAATCTTTCGCGAATCTTTCAAGTTGGCTACAAGATCAATTTTGCAAATCTTTCGAGAATCTTTCCAGTTGGCTGATAAATTTCGTGAATCTTTCGCAAATCTTTCGAGTTGGCTGCAAGATAAATTTCATGAATCTTTTGAGAATCTTTCGTGAATCTTTCGAGTTGGTCACAAATAGAAATGTTTTGAGTTCTTGTTCATTTCTTTCTCATCCTTTGTCAAGTAAACTATGCACTTTCTTAGTAGAATCGAGATCTGTCTGATCACGTGTTCTACAGCTCCCTCTCACATTAGGTAGTTGGATTAACCCCAATCTTCTTCGCTGCTTCTCGAACAAAGCTTTACTGAGTGGCTTTGTAAAGATATCAGTTGTCATTTCCTTTGTGCGTATGAAGTATGTCTTTAGTATCTTCTTCTCAACTAAGTCTTGAATAACATGATACTTCATAGCTATGTGTTTCGTTTTCGAGTGAATACAAGATCTTTCGTAAGATAGATTGCAAAAGTATTATCCATTAACAAGACATAAGACTCAGAAATAGATTCATCAAATCTTTCCAACATCTGTTTGATCCAAATCAGTTCGGTTGTCATCTTGGCTACTACTACATATTCTGCTTCATAGGAAGATTGAGCTACCACTGTTTGCTTCTTGCTTATCTAGTATGGTTGTGCTAGATACTAGAGTACAACCTTCTGAAATACTTTCGCTATCATCCTTCATGGATGCCTAGCTTGCGTCATTGTAAGATTCGATGTGAAGTCAAGCTTACTTCGAATAACATAGTCCATAGTGTTTTGTTTCCTGGAGATATTGTAGTACTCTCCTTGCTAACTTCCAATGCAATGATCCTAGGTTTTAATTATATTGGCTCAGCCTGTATACTGCAAACGCTATATCAGGTCTGGTGTTGTCTGCTAGATATAACAGTGATCCAATCAGCCTAGGTGTATTGGCCATTCGCTTCTCTTCTTCGAGAGTCTACAGACAATCTCAGTATTGTTCCAAGTATCATGGGAGTATGCACACCTTTGCATTCGAGCATGTTGAAGTTTTCAATGATCTTTTGAATGTACTTTTGTTGGTGAAGATACAACTTACCACTTTCAAAGCCTCTTTGGATCTGCAAGCCTAAATAGATTTTTGCTTCTTTTAGGCCAGCGATATCAAATATTTCAGAAATGTCTCTTTTGGCATCTGAAATTAACTTATCTCTTCTTGAGAAGATAAGCGTCTCATCAACATAGACAGCTAGAATAATTATTTCATTTTGGACATTCTTGATATAGACATTTGATTCAGTAAATAGAGGTTTGAAGCCTAAGGAACATAGTGCTTCGTCCTTTTTTCTATACCATTGTCTTACTGTTTGTTTCAGACCATAAATGCTTTTATTCATGTGACATCCGTATTCTGGATATTCTTGGCTTACAAAACCAAGTGGTTGGTCCATGAATAAGTCTTCTTCCAATTCTACGTGCAAGAAAGCAGTCTTCTCATCCACAATATGGATTTTCAGATCATGAGCCACTGCATACGCGATTAACAAACGAATTGATATAAGTTTGAGTATTGTTAGTATCAGTGTAGACGATTCCATACTTCTATGAAAATCCTTTAGCAACCAACCTTGCTTTGTATCTGATGTTTTCTTCATCAGGACCTGTTTTGATCTTGTAGATCCACTTGCATTTGACTGGTTTTCTTCCATCAGGAATAGGTGCAAGTGTCCATACATTGTTCTTATACATGGATGTCATCCTCCATTGCTTGAATCCAACAATCTTTATCTGGTCCATCAATAGTTGTCTCGAATGTTTGAGGTTTGTCAAAGAAACCACAAAATTTGATGGTTGTATTAAAAACATCCTGACCATATCTTTCTGGTGGTTTTTGTTGTCTATCAGATCTTCTCATAGGTGGTTTCGAGTTTGATTCTGCAGGTTTTGAGTTCGACCTTGTCTGCTGGAATTCGAACTGGTGATTCGAGTCTGTCAGGTACTCGATCTTGAACTCCCTCTGAATCTAGTAATTCTCTTTCATCTTCTGCTTGTTTTACTTCTGTCATCGTTGGTAGCTCATAATAGTTTTTGAGAATTTCATAGCCGACTAGATCACTATCTGCTATGTATTTCGACTCATCGAATTTGACATCTCGAACAATTTTTATTCTGCCAATTTTAGGTACATAGACATGATAATAAGACGAATGTAACTCGAATCCTACCAGAAAATCTTGATTTGTCTTTTCATCGAGTTTCTTTCTCAGTTTGTCTAGTATGTGCATATACACTGTGCATCTGAATGTCTGAACATGTGCAAGATTTGGCTTCGCCTTCCACCATATTTTATGAGGAGTTTTATCCACGGTATTCGAGATTTTATAATACGATTCTGAAGATAATTTGATGTAGCCACTACTTCTGCCCACAACTGTTTTGGTGCTTTCGCATGAGCCATCATACACCTTGCAACTTCCATAAGTGTACAATTTTTTCATTTAAATATTCCACTGTGCTGAGGCATGTATGATGTTATCTTTGTATGCATAATACCTCGATCGGTACAATAAGCTTTAAATTGTTGAAAATGTACTCACCTCCATGATCTGTGCAAATCTGCTTCAACTTATTGCATGTCTGCTTTTCAGCCCAATTCGTATACTCAACGAATTTCTTGAAAGCTTCATATTTTGTACGTATGAAGTATACCATAGCGAACTTGCTGAAGTCATCAATAAACGTAATGAAGTACTTTGCATCACCCAACGACAATACTCCGAATGGTCCACAAATATCTGAATGCACAATTTCAAGTACCTTAGTTGCTTTATAAATATCCTTGCTGAAAGGTGTTCTAGTCATCTTGTCTTTAAGACAAGATTCGCAGGTTGTTCGAATATCTCTACTTTTGGTTTTGACTCCTTCGATTCTTTGACTCTCGTTGGCTTGGTACAAGGCTTCCATGTTCATGTGACATAGCCTCTTGTGCCACAATATATCTGTCGATTCTTGAGTTTGATTGGCTTGTTCAATTCAAGTTCAAATGTTTAAGTGATACAAATTTCCTTCTCTGTTACCTTTAACAATTAGGTTATCAGAATCTTCCTCGAATAGTTTACAAGAGTTCTTTTGTGAAAGTTACTGACATGCCTGTGTCGACTATCTTTACTACAGATAGAAGATATTTGTCAAGAGTAGGGACATAGAGAACTTTCTCACGTGTTTGGCCATAGTATCATCCACGTGTTTAGAACCGTCCCCAAGTATAATGAATGTCGAATAGCTCGTCTTCTTGTGCTCAAATAATATTTGTTTCGAGGAAACAAAATGTGAGGTGGCTCCTGAATCAAGTACTACTTCTCGAATTTTAAAATCTGCTGAACAGCATTGATCAACACTAACATAAGCTGCTGAGTTCTTTGTTGTCCTGTCTTCTCTACTGCTCTTGAGCATTCTGCTTTGTCTTAGACATAGTTTGAATCTGAAGGTTCGCTTCGATTCTGCTCCTTTTTGTTTCTGGAATTCTGATAACAATCTACTACTACATGACTCCGTTTATGACAATGAATACTTTTAATCTTTGGATTTAACCAACGCTTATCTTCTGTGTGACCTGATCTTTTGCAGCTGTTGCAGATCTTCTTATCAGCAGAATTTTTCTGTTATTTTCCAGATTGTTGATCATTTGTCTTAGACTCAATCTTTTTAGACGACTCCCTCTTAAACTTAGACTTCTTAGAATATTTATTCTTTTGAGTAAATAGAGCATTTTCGGAATCACCATTGTCGTAATAGCATTCACGAACTTCTACTTCCTCTTTGACTCCGTCTATTGCCCTTTAAAGTGTCATTGTCGCATCTTTCGCCAATAAGGTTCGTCACTTGTGTGGAATGACCTGGTAGGGCTCGAAGAAAATAACTAAGCTGTTTTTTCTTTGAAATTGTATTTTTCACGCCAGAATTCTGCAAAGAGATAAACAAATCTTTAATCTTTCGTACGAATGTGGTCAGGTCTTTGTCGTCACACTGTAGGTAAGTTAATTGGTCTTCCAAGAACATGATCTGAGTACGAAATCGGGTCTTATTCTTCGTTTGCAATTCTTCCCATAAATCTTTTATGTTCGAAATTGATGTAAGATCTAACATTATATTGTCATGCACTGAAGACACAATAATTGCTATCGCTTTGTCATTTCTCAAACTCCATTCTTGAAGTTCTTTGCCAGGAGTATTTATTGGCTTCTCTTCTATTGGTTCTACCCATTGACATAGACCTTCACCCCTCAATATGAGTGAAGTCATAATTTCCAAATCAAGTAGTTTGAACTTTTTGGATCCAAGATCGTAGCGAGTTTAGTCTGAATATTGCTGATCGACGACATCTTCTATTTTCTGAATAACTCGAGATGCAGCTTGTTGATGGATGTATGAAGAATGCTAAAAGAGATGCGAATATACCACTGTATCGACTTTGACTTTCTCTGATACCACTGTATCAGTTCTAATCTTGTATGATCTGATACCACTGCAAGAAGAATGGTAACAATTCTTCCTCGGAGAACACGATGAAAGTTTGAATAAATCAGACTAATATCAGTTTCTTCAATCAGGTCTATTTCTGATCTATGTACTAACAGAACGATTTTTGCCTTGACTGAATAAACGTGCGAAATTAAGAGACAACTTTAGACAATTTTAGACAATAAGAAACTACTGATCAAAAACGAATTTTTATAACATTGAATCTGAATCATCAATATACATCTCTTATTGTCTTGTCTTGTTATTGTGTCTTTGATTGAGTGAGTTACAATGAGTAGTGCATAGTATCTATATTGCTATAGGAGAGGTCTTTTGGCCTTTTAATTCTATAACAATAGATCTAACTGTTTACAACAATTGATTGGTCTGAAACAAGTAGCAAGACAATGGTATAAAAAAAAGGACGAAGCACTACGTTCCTTAGGCTTCAAACCTCTATTTGTTGAATCAAATGTCTATATCAAAAATGTCTAAAATGAAATAATCATTCTAACTGTCTATGTTGATGACACGCTTATCTTCTCAAGAAGATATAAGTTAATTTCAGATGTCAAAAGAGACATTTCTGAAATATTTGAAAAAGATATAAGTTAATTTCAGATGTCAAAAGAGACATTTCTGAAATATTTGAGATCACTGACCTAGGAGAAACAAAAATCTATCTAGGCTTGCAGATCCAAGGAGACTTTGAAGGTGGTAAGTTGTATCTTCACCAACAAAAGTACACTCAAAAGATCATTGAAAACTTCAACATGCTCAAATGCAAAGGTGTGCATACTCCCATGATACCTAGAACAATATTGAGCAAGGCATATTGTCCGCAGACTCTCGGGGAAGAGAAGCGAATGGCCAATACACCCTATCGTAGGCTGATTGGATCATTGTTATATCTAGCAAACAACATGCTAGGAAATGAAAGACTATGGACTGTATTATTCGAAGGAAGTTGGATTCCACATCGAATCTTACAGTGACTCAAGCTGGGCATCCATGAAGGATGATAGCAAAAGTATTTCAGGAAGTTGTACTCTAGTATTTAGCACAACTATACTCTGGATAAACAAGAAGCAAAAATTAGTAACTCAATTTTCCTATGAAGCGAAATATGTAGCAGCAGCCAAGATGGCAAATGAGTTGATCTGGATCAAACAGATGTTGGAAGGATTTGATGAATCTATTTCTGAACCTTATGTCTTGTTAACGGATAACACTTCAGCAATCTATCTTACAAAAGATCCTGTATTTCACTCGAAAACGAAGCACATAGCTATCAAGTATCATGTTATTAGAGACTTAGTCGAGAAAAAGATACTGAAGACAATCTTCATACCCACAAAGGAAATGATAGCTGATATCTTTACAAAGCCACTAAGTAAAGTTTTGTTCGAGAAGCAGCGAAAAAGATTAGGGTTAATCTAACTACCTACGTTGAGAGGGAGTTGTAGACCACCTGATCAGACAGAGCTCAATTCTACTAACAAAGTGCGTAGTTTACTTGACAGAGGATGAGAAAGAAACAAACAGGAATTCGAAACATTTCTATTCGTGACCAACTCGAAAGATTCGCAAAATTTATCTTGCAGCCAACTCGAAACATTCGTGAAAGATTTATGAAATTTATCTTGCAGCCAACTCAAAAGATTCGTGAAATTTATCTTGCAATCAACTCAAAAGATTCGCGAAAGATTCACAAAATTTATCTTGTAGCCAACTCGAAAGATTCGCGAAACAGTTTTTTGTAAAAGCTCGTGGTTTCTTGTTGAAGCTCGAAAGATTCGCGAACAGAATCTTGTCCAATAGAGAGATCTGAATTCTTGAAGAAGTGAATCCATATCGGCACTCCTGGAGTTACGTACTTCGTCCAATTATCAATTTGAATAGCCTACAAGCGTAGGCATAGTATCATGAGTAGATTATCATATATATATAATTAAACCAACATAATAGAACCGATCGTATAAATTGAAAGAGACATGTTAAGTACATCAAATTTGCAATGATCTAGTAATTACCTGCAATCCATTCTCTTCTGCCAATCTGAGATATAGGGATGGCGGTGACCACGAAACAACAGCAAGGTCATGGGAAAAAATGTTTTTCAAGACTTCCTGAAAAGAAAAGAAAAGGCATTGGAAAATAGTTTCCTAGGACTTCTTGGCTCCTTCAATCACAAAATCAGTCATACTTGATCTTGAGCACAAGAAATAAACATGTGACAGCTGAAATTATTACCTTCTCACTTTCACTCAGAGATGTTTCATGAGGTAAGAGTTCACGATTGCACATTGTTGTCAATACAATTTTACCTCGAGGTGCAGTCACACGAGCAAGTTCCTTCATGAGCTACATGAAAACAGGCCATGTGTGAAGGTGCTCAAATGGCATTTCACTCTACTCATTAATTTACTTAGCTCATTAGTTTGCTGCTTTACACATTGATTTGCTCTTATTGGATACCCTAGATTGCATAAGGTCGGAAGATCTGATTTACTTGATGTTTATACCTGCTCCCGCTCTAATATATGATCGACGCACTTCAAACACCACACAAGATCCTACTCATTATTTGGGAACGGAAGTGTACGTGCATCTGCAAACAAAAAAGCTCACCTGCACAGTTCAGAGATAATCAGATGCATAGGATATTCTCTTTAGCGGGGTGCATGAAAACATAAGTATACAAGAATGGTCGTCCGGTCTAATTGAATTAAGTTGTAGCCATAATGGAACTAACATTTCCTCAACAACGTTAACGTTAGAAACATCCCTACTCACCATCATAGCCATCATTGTGTATATAACCTCATCTTCCCTCACTTAAGGCTCTCTCTCTCTCTCTCTCTCTCTCAGGATTTTATCCATGACTTCTTTTTGTATTTTTCTTCCATTTGCAAAAAGCAGCTCCTAGAAGAGAAGAAATGGAGCTAGGACACACACGCACACACATACGCAAGCAAGCAACTTGCTTGCTATCTCACAAAGAGACTACCTTATCTGAAAGGTTTTGAGAAGCTGTTAACTTGGTAGCAATTTCCACCTCAACCTTGGACAAGCTGATGCCTTGAACGGTTGCGAGTGGAAATTTTTTGCCGAAGTAGCGGGATACTGCACCAAGGCCCATTCCAACATCTAAAATTCTCTGCGGCGCATGATCACCACCATCTGCAGGACCACCTACAAAACCAAATAACAAATTTCGGTCTCCAGATTATACCAGCTTGCAGATTTTCTATAAATCGATTCATGAAAGCGTTTATAAGGGCATTCCAAAGTTAAAGAATGCAAGTAAAAGTTTTGCCAACATCATACGCAGCTGGGACGTATTCCGAACTGAGCTTTCTGAATGCCCGTTGCGTATCAGAAACATATTATTATATACTGCGAACTGGAAAAGTAGGAGAGCGCTTAAACGATGATGTTACTGTTTCCTGACGAAACTATCAGCAAATTAAGAGCATTAATCTGCTAAAAACAATAAAAAGTACCAGGAATGTTGGCCCATAGAAGCAGCTTATCGATTAATCTCACAGCTGCCTCTCGAGCAAGGGTAAATGAGTCTTCATTAAGAGCACCATTGCTCGTAATACCCATGATGGCAGTGACCCCCCAACGTTTCAATCAAGAGTGCAAACAGGTCTCCTCCGTAGGTTTTCTCGAGAGTGGACTCCTGCTGCTGTTGCTCCTCCTGCCCATCTACTTCGCTGGCCATAGCAAGACGAGGATGGATATTGCAAGCCTAGCACAGCCAATAGATTATCAAAACTTAAATCAAAACACAGCAGCACTCTGCATCAGGATTCAGGCTGGGAAGCTAGAATAGCAACATGTGCTTGCTCGTACTCTACTGAAATAAAATATAGATAAAATAAAACGTTCTTTTCGTAGATTTTCAATATCCAGTCAATCAATAATTCATACGTTTTGACTAATTTTACTTCGTTGCTAGTTTGTTGAATCTTAATCGGGCCATATTCATGCACATTATTCATAGGTGCTTCATACCAAGTTTTGTTTCCCCTATATGTCAATTCTGGTGGGATATAAGGTGGAGGTGTAGGTCGGGTGGCTTGATCAAAGTTGGGGTGTGGTATCAAGGCTCAAGGCCTGATCTTAACTTTCAGTTTTATAACAAATGTCATGATGCACGTTCTTGATCAGGTGGCTTTGCCCACATGGAGAAAGTTAGACGTTCTATGATGGGTCACATATCAATGGTCAAGTATCATATCTATAAAATTGCTCTCTATCAGCTCTCTTGACAAGGGTGGGTCCTCTGTCAATTGTATAATTGAGGGGTCAAGTGCATAAGTGTGATAGTATAACGATTGGGCACCTCCATGGTCTTGGAAGACTAGGTGCTACCTTGCATACTACCCTTTCACGCAATGCCAAATTTGTATCAAGCCAACTCTCGGCAGATGCACCAATCTTAAGTGTCTGTCAGGTCAAACAACATAATCATGCACCCAACAAGTTTGTGACACATACACTTTGTAGACCATTGGACAGGGAACTGCCCTTCAAAAAATATTCCCCAATAAGAGTTCAAACTCCCGACAGACACATCAATGTTAGGAGTTGTTTTGGACGAGGATTGGTCTCATCAGAAGGCCCTAAAAGGAGGAAGGGCCAACACTGCCCTTACATGAGTGATTGAGGAAAGGCCGCTTCCAATCTTGATGGCTCTCTCGACCACCACGGGAACCTACTACCAATAGAGGTTTTCCAGGCCCACAGGACCATGGTCAAAGAAAGTGTAAAGTCTGCCTCACTAACAGTGCTCAGTATATTTGTGTAGCTTCTATCATCACAACGACATTGACTAACTAGTGCACCATCATGCTTGGTAAAAGTGTGAATCAAAACCGGGCACTATGAGCGGTCTCAAAACTTCCCTTGTGCTTTTTTGTCAAAGACTCAATGCAACCTATTATCCTATTAAGCGGAAGGTGGGACTCACGAATGAAGAACTAGTTGGGTCTAATAGTGCCAACATACAATGTGTTGTATCATGTTATGGAAGACTAATCGTTCAAGTGGGTATCAATTTCAAGGCCCAAACTAGTCTATCACCATGTATTAATGTGTGTGAAGGTCATGTGTAGATGTATCTCCCTTTATTTGATACGTATTGATGTGTGTGAAAGGTCGTGTGTAGATGTATTTGTCGTAAATCGTGGAGATGACTGGCAGCAGAAGCTCAAGGCTTTGAACGTAGGCATGTAGGAACGAAAACACAACAGTTAGCATCAGAAATATTCAAGTAGAATGATTCATACAGATTGCGCAAATGAACAACTCAGTAGTGAGACAAAAATTGCACTATGATTAATATGAACAGTGAGTACAATGGCTTGAAGTAATAACTTCAACTTGCTGAGCGTGATAACGCTGGCTACAGATAACTCTGATTGAAAAAGAACTTGATTAACTCTTACATAGCTTGATTCAGCTAGTATATATATTTATAAGTGACGAGAGACAAATATCTTATATGCCTTAACTGCCATTTACTTCAGTTTTGCATATGTACAAAGTTTGGTACTCGCCCTTAGGATATTTGTTTGTCCAGCTATTTTAGGGTTGATGATAAGTTGGCGACGTCGATCTACCAATGTAGCAAAAACGCAAAAAACCAGAAAAACCCAAACGTGCCCTTGGACTGAGGTATGTAGATCGCGAAGGTGCCCTTAGACTGAAGGTATGTAAATCCCGAAGGCGCCTTTAGAACGAAGGCAGCGAAAAAGGCAAAAAATACTAAGGTGCCTTAAAAATGGTTTCCAAGGCATTTTGGCCACTCTGTCGCTTTTTTTGCGAAGGGGCAAAATAGACGAAGGTGCCTTAAAATGGCTTTTAAGGCATTTTGGCCACTCTGTCGTATTTTTCCTTAAGGGGCGAAAAAGGCGAAAAAGGAGAAGGTGCCTTAAAAACGTTCAAGGCACAAGAAATCTCAAAGGAAAAATGTGAAGGTCCGAAAACATGTTGTCGGCCTTCAGTTTTCAGATGCTCATTACTTGAACGATTTGTTTAAGACTGAGCATAAGAAATCTAACCATTATTTCCCTTTATTTGATTTATAGTCTAAAATCTGTCCACAATTTATTGTAGATAATAGTGCTTCTTGGTACAAATATTATTAGAATATCCAAATATTCTAAAATACACCAATTCAATCAATCAAAATATCTAGGAGATCCATTAAGTCTCAGATAATTATAACTCAATCATGCAAGAAATCAACAATACATCTGAATCTCAATAGATTTACTTGTCTTCTATAAATTCGGAGATGTAGATTGAACTCGTTCACAAACACATATAGACTACAATTTGTAGTAGAATACAATCCACTAAAATAAGCAAAACTCTCCATAAGTAAAAACAAATTACTTAATAAGAAATGATTGTGAGATCCATGGGACTCAATAAAATACTAGGTAAAGAGATTTAGACTTACAAAATGCTGATCTGAAATCTCAACTCATTTGACTGGGAATTACTCAACATACTTAAGAATATGTATATTTTTGGAATCCAAATGAAGGCTTAATTCCTAAAGGATACAGGAGTTTATATCTAATACACAACTCGAAAAATATATAAGAATTATTCTAAAATATTCTCCACCTTGGAGATACTAGATTTTAAGAATATTCCTCAAACTGGAATCTTAACTAGAACATGAGCTATTCAAATTCCAAAGCCATCAGGTAATCAAAGACAAAAAAAACATACCCAAATGGTATCAATAGCTATCTTCATCCACAAAAAAAAAAAAAAAAAAACTTCAAATTACTGTCTAGAATGAAATTCTAGATATCCAAAGTTTTCCTGAATTTTCTAAAAATTCAGTTATCATTCTTGGAACCATTAAGATTCGGTATCCAGTCGAGCTCTTTGGGATACAATCACTAAACGTGGATTATCTTCACACTGGTCGTTTCACCAATTAACTTTTCACATGAGTAATCTAGTCACTCAGGTTAATTTCAATGATTTAGAAATCTCAAATATCTAGGTGCAGATCTTAATTGTACTGTACAACACCACATTTAGATCCTTATCCAAATCACGTTTAAGTTAACCAGCAAATCTTTCAGAACAAGATCCGTTAACTTTGCAAGTAATTGCCCAACACAATACTTGATCATATGTCTATGTTCACTAACTAGGTTAAGTGCACCAAATAACCCTAGTAACCAAGAATATAGAGTAAATCCATACAAGATCAATCGTGCACATATGAGAACAATCTCACTATGACCTAGTACATATACATATGTCCTTATCTGGCAAATTCCTCCAAAATTTGCATATGTTACTCACATATCTCACTGAGAATCTTGTAATTCAGCTACAAAAGAATTCTAAAGGTCATGCGAAGGTTCTGAAGGTCATGCGAGGGTTAAAATCTCATGGGGAGGGAACTCTCGCCCAACTTGCTCATGTTATCAGATTTTCAAGATCCAATCTTATAGGCAGGTCAATTTGACTATCCTGATTTCATATATGTTGCTTGCAAAGGTTGGTATGATGATCTTGATTGCATGCGAAGGTTTTGAAATTTCTGCTTAGTTGAACTCTCGCAAAGACCTCTTTTTTACTGTTCTTTCACAAGTAACTCTGGTAGAGCTTCATGTATGTCCATCTGGGTCAAATCTATCTATGGTGGGTCTTGCAAGAGTTCTTATGAAGATCTGATAGTTGATCCATTAGTTTAAGTGATTTTTTCCTCTGTTTTTGCTAATTTTGTCTGATATTTTCAAGTATGATCTGCATTGTCAGAGGATATCTATTGACAGATGGTATTCTGTTATCCTTTTGATCCTATCTAGATTTGGATCCTGGATCTAGCATAGATCTTGCTGTAATGACCATTTGTAATGTTAGAGCTCATCGGTCAGTGATATACATGTCATTATCAGGCTTTATCTGTGCTACTATGGTGGCCAATATTTATAAAATTGGCTACCATTGATGGGTGTATTACAGGATTGTTAGTGAATATGCAAATCAGATTCACAATCTCAGCATCTATCTTGCATGCTGAAACTACAAAATCAAGAAACAAGAAAGTTAATCCACATCTACATTCCACAAAGCAAGAAAGTAAGCAAAAGATCTAATTAATCCACAATCACAAAGGAAATCGAAACATGCTCATAGGAATTTCACTCAAGAAAATTGCCATGAACAAGGACCTTCATAACTGTCAAGAACTCGTGGAAAATCTTCTTTATTCACTCAAGAGGAATTGACAATACAATCAAAGCTCCCTCACAAGAGAGGGGGGCCCTTAAATAAGCAAGAGGGCTGCCCATGTGGAGCCCAAGTGGCAATTCCACCAAATTAGAAATAACATGTGGAAATTTCCCTTCCACTAGAGGTCAACAACAAAAGATGGCTCACTCTAAATTATTTAAGCGGGTCTACACTTATTTAAATTGCCTAGGAAACATTACTAGCTCCTACATGGTCGTTCCTTCTATGGGATACACCATGTAGGCTCACATAGAAAATAATTGTCATCCTACCTAGTAATTCTCGGCTCTCATGCTCAGCTCTCAGCTTCTTCTGCTCTCCTCCTTAGAGACGTCCTCGGTCATGGATGAGAGATACTCTGTGTCTTCAGCTTGGCTCAGCATCTAGGGATTCTCTAGAATCCGCTAACATTATCCACCCCTAATCTGTTGCAGGACCCACTGCAACATAGATGATGTCGTTCCGCTCGGCACTTGGAAAAGCATGGATCTTCATTCGCTTCCGTAAAATCAGGTGCTTATTATCCGCAAAACTATTTCTCAAAAATGAAGATCTCTCAATGGTCGCTACATTCCAGCCCTCTTGAGAACCTCTTGCGAGTCTCGCTCACCTCGTCGTCTCGCTGTCTATTTTTGCTCGCTCATTTTTTGCCCCAGGGCTTCGAACACTTGGAAGCGAAGCTTGCTTCCGTAGTTTAGTGGCCCAGATACTCTCGTATCTTTTCGATGAAACCCACCTCCTGCCAGTCTTTGATCATGGTGACGTATCGTGATGACATGAAGGCCACTCTATAGTATAGCCGGGCCATCATCTCATGATCTTCCTCTGACTGGGGGGCTACGTTGGGATTGATCCTGATCGAATCCAAACCACGATCCCACAAACATTCTTGCTGCATTAGAAAGGCCATGGATCGAGAATATTCGGCACTTTCTTGCATGCATAGATCGGCACTGGTCTTGTATTTGTGCCCGAAGTCTAGCAACTGTAGCCTCAGGTCATCCAGGGAGATTTTGTTCCTAGAATCACTAGCCAATTCACCAATTCCATCCGTGGCTTCTCTACAGGCCAGGGATTTCCGCGTTTGAGCGGCATGTAGAATGGATCAATTCGCTTCCATGCCGGTGCCCTCAAGTACTCTTGCAGCCACCTGCTATCCTGTAAGACCTTGTTCCGCCAATCAGGTTGCGGTTGCAGTGCCGCAATGATCTCAGTCCTGGTGGAGTATTGGCTTTGATCGATCTCCTCTTTGCCTCATGTTGGGAGGATATTTCCTTTCAAATTTTTTCGATTCTTTGGTGTCAACCATCTTGCCCCTTGGTCTGGTAGGAGAAGCTTCCCTATGTGATTGTGGTGGCCTCGCCAGGTAATCGTCCAGGGCCTTAGTGCCCGTATCTTTTTCCTTTGCTCGCTCGCTCGTAGATGACTCAGCTGCACCGACGTCTTGTTTGGGCGAGAATCTTCTTGACTCCAATGGATCTGCCAGGAAGTCATCGTAACTCCCGATGTCAGTGTTAACTTCTGGAAGGTCAGAGATGGAGTGATCTGAAGAGGGAACAGGTTTAGGAGGAGGTGGGTTTAACGAATTGTGCGCGGCACTAGGGGAGCAAAGTTGTTGAAGGATTTGTCCCGTCGGGCTTTGTACGTGTCTTTTGATGGGCCCATTAATCTGCTAGGAGGTGGTGGGGAGAGGGATGATGAAGAAACAGGGTAAGTTGAAATGAATGTTTCAGAAAAATTAAAAGCGGAATAAGATGAAGGGTTAAAAGTGGGAGGGGAAAGGGAAAAAGCTCTGGAAGCAGCTTTGGCTCTATGGCTACCCGATCCCAGCTACCATCTGATGGTCGGGTTTGCCCGTCCTTATTTTCTGCTCCGTCATCTCCATCATCGTCTCGTGGTTTCTTTGAAAGAGCGCCTGCTTGGGCCTTGCACGCCGTGTCCCACAACTAGTTCACCTTGTCCAAGACTTGGTGCAGGGCCTTTGTTGTATCTTCTAGCTACTTCTGGGACTCCAGGATGATCTTTTCCTGCTTGGCCACAATATTTTCAAAATTTATTTTCTCGGCTTCCCGTTCCTAAATCAGCCGCACATACTTCTCCATCCGGATGGTTGTGATCTATGGGGCCTGGAACTGTATGTCCTCGGGCTTGATTAGAGGGACACCAACTGTCATTGCACCCGACGATCCGTCTCGTACTTGGTCGATCTAGACCATCTGGTGCTTCAGTTGCTACTGGACCTCTTCCAAAGTGATCTTTTGCCCAGCCATCATGGATCTCATTTCTTCTGTCTCCTTTTCTCTTTCTTTGGCCAGCTTCTGTTGTTGAGCAATTTCTCGATCCTGGTACTGGACCTTATTCTCGAGCACTTGGTGTTGGCTTACCAACCAATGCATGTGGTAGCTTGCTTCGGATAGGCCGATCATTGAGCACTTAGCTGCTTTGGAGAGCTTCTCAAGGTTAGTGATGGTTGGGTACTGATTAGGGGTGTGAGATGGTGAAGCTAATCCAAAAAATAGACGTTGTGGAGGGAATGAAGATGGAGGTGGAGGGAGTGGAGAAATAATATTAGTAGCAACGGTGGTGATGGTTAGTGGGGGGGTCAGACTTCCTCCTAACTGATCTTCTTTTTCTGGATCATCATCACTTATCTCCATCAGGTCCGCAACATCAAAGTATTGCGATGTGTCCAAGGTGTGGACTTGTTGGGCCTGTGGCTGTTGATCTTGTGGCTGTTAAGCCGTTCCCGTGTCTTGGCAAATGGAACTCCCCACTCCTCCCCCCCCTCCCCCCCAAAAAAAAAAAGTGTCGGTGGTGATGTTGGTGGCGTTGGCATGGTAATCAACATGGGTGGGGTGGTGACTTCGTCTGGTGGCACAACGTGGGTTGTGTCCGTGTCTGCTTATGTTGATGATGTAGCTGCTCCATCACCCTCGTCGATGGTGTGTAAGGGTGAGGAGTGTGTCAGAGAGGCTGCATTCGAGCTTCCATCATCTAAAGCTAAATTTCTTGATGATGTTCTATCAGGTGAGCTTCCTGCGTATGCGTTGTTGCCTTATGTCTGGCAACTGGGCCTTTGAGGTATCGGCATGTTGAGCTGCCGATGATGTTGCTGCTTGTGGATCTGGTTGTGAGCTTGGTGGCTTGTGTACCAGGGGAAGAATATTGGTGTTCACCCTTTTGGGTGGAAGTTCTGATGGTGAAGTAGCCCGGGAGCGTGGATGCTTGGATTATTTGGACCCTATTGGGATGTCCCATGCTTTGTCCGCAAGTTGTAGGTGTTGTTAAGTCTGGGCCCATTTTGTACTTGTTGGAGTGTGATATCAGTCACGAAATACCCTTGGACAGTTATTGACTGCTTGCTCTTAACACACTCATGAAGGTAGTTCGAAGCAAACTGTGCCCAATCATAAAGATTTTGGGCATGCAGTCGTGAATCTGTCATCATGTGGAACAGGGACATGGGTACTCGTAGTACCTTTGTTCGTGGTCGTTGTGTGATCTGGTCAAGTATGCACATGTCGCTTGCAGCTGCTGATCATTGATGGCCTCAATGCGGTACCCATCTTTATTCTTCCATTTGTCCACTGAGGGATCTATGTATTTGAAATAGGCTATCTGCTCAATCTTCTTGAGGGTCCTGGTGACAACATTTGGTCCTCGAGCAAACCCGAAGGGTTACAAGTCAGCCGCCGCAAAAGATATGTTATAAACATAGTTCCTGACAGGGGGAACTATGAGTTGGCATGATCTTGTCGTAGCATTATAATTTGCGTACGCCATGTGTATCAGGTATGGACTTTGATACCCCATCAGGACAAGGATTTGGAACTCAATTGCCTTAAAAAATAATTCGGCTTACTGGTACCAGGTCTGCATCTCTGTAATATCCAATTTGCACAGCTGGATGTCGAGCTCATTAGCATCGGGGTCGTCAGAACTGGAACTAGGGTTGGAAGACATGGTGAAAAAATGGAAGAAACAGGGGTCTGGAAAAAGTGTGTCGGTTGAGATTTGAAAAAGGGTTAAGAGTGCTCGGTTGAGATTTGATGGAGGCTTCGGTTGAGATTTGATGGAGGCTTTTGTTGAGGTGCGACGGAGGCTTCGGCCGAGGTGGAACGGAGGCTTCGGTCGAGGTGGGACGTAGGCTTCGGTCGAGATGGGACGTAGGCTTCGGTCGAGATGGGACGTAGGCTTCGATCGAGAATTGAACGGAGGCTTCGGTTGAGATGGAACTGAGGGTCGGGTGAGAAGGCAGGTGATAGCGTCGGTTGAGAAGGGATTGGAAGATTTGTGTAGAACGAAGTATGTTGCAGAATGAAAGGGTTGTGAAGGAACGAGATTGGGTAAAGAAAAATGGAAGGCAAAATATTTGAAGGCGAAAGATGTGGAGGTGTTTTTTGGAAGGACGGATTGGAAGATGTGTGGAAAGCGAAGTATGTTGTGGAATGAAAGGATGGTGACGGAATGAGGTTGGGTAAAGAAAGATGGAAGGTATAAGGTCTGAAAGCGGAAGATGTGGAGATGTTGGTCAAGGATGGAGATGTGGGGAAGGTGGATATCTGTGGAAATGGATGTATGGAGGTGGTGAATGAACTGGAAGAAAGAACAAGTGTTTTATGTTGATGATGTTATTCCCAATAGTGTAACAGGAGCGTGATGAATGCTCGCGTGACACTACCCCTCAGCATGCGAAAAGTTTCAAATTGATGTGTATTTTGCCGGCAATGTTAGTTTTGGAAAGGTTTGGTGATGGCGCTCTGAATGGTAATCAAACGACGATGGTGGATACTCGGTGGAGGTGGAGTGTAAACGATGACAGAAGCATTGAACAAAAGAGCGCTAGGATCGTGCACAAGAGCAAGAAGATTGCCAACAAATTGTCGCAAGAAACTCCAGAATTCGCACTTCGCTGAGGTGCAAATCGCATCGTTGTGATGGCATTTATGGACGCCGTCGTTTGGTTTCAGATGAGATGTGACGTGCCGGTTTTTGTAGTTTTGAATTTGGAACCTCCGGTCGAGATTGGAGTGGGTGCTCCGATTGAGATCTGATAGAATACTTCGGTCGAGATCCAACAGGACGCTTCGGTCGAGATCCAACAGAACGTTCTGATTGAGATTTTACAGAATGCTCCAGTCTAGATCGAACAAGATGCTCCGGTTGAGATTTAACAAGATGCTCCGATCGAGATCGAACAGGATGCTTCGGTTGGGATCCAACAGGATGCTCCGATCAAGATCCAACAGGATGCTTCGGTCGAGATCCGATAGAATACTCTGGTCGAGATCCAACAAGACGCTTTGGTCGAGATCCAACAAAATGCTCTGGTTGAGATTTAAGAGGATGCTCCGGTCGAGATCGAATAGGATGCTCCGGTCGAGATCGAACAGGACGCTTCAGTTGAGATCCAACAGGATGCTTTGGTCAGATCCAACAGAACGCTCTGGTTGAGATTTGACAGAAACGCTCCGGTTGAGATTTGACAGAAACGTTTCAGTTGAGATTTGACAGAAACGCTTCGGTTGAGATTTGACGAAAACGCTCTGGTTGAGATTTGACAGAAATGCTCTGGTCAAGATTTAACAAGAGTCCTTCGGTCAAGATTTGACAGGAGTCTTTCGGTCAAGATTCGACAGAAATGCTCCAGTCGAGATCCAATAGGACGCTTCGATCGAGATCCAACATAACGCTCCGGTTGAGATTTGACAGAAACCGTGTATGGAGGAATGGAGCTATGTGTGCAAGTGAAGAGCTTCAGGGGGAAAATATGATTGTGGCTCAAAGTAGAAGTTCTTATGGGAAAGAAGTATCTCAATGAATGATTGTATGCTTAATTGGGAATATTGAGATATCAGACAGACAAAAATGAGATGGGTCTAAAGTGTGATAAATTTGTTTCATATGGTGTAGTCTATCATTTGTTGACCTGGAACATTCATGAAAAATGGGTATTTAAAGAAAAAGAAAATGCATAGAAAGTAAATAAGTATAGGTATGAATTATAGACAAGAAAAGAGTACAAAAATAGGCATGCAAAAAGAGAATAACAAGCAAGAAATTAAGAAAATAAAAAATATAGAATATATACCAGGGAAAAAGTGTTAGATTGGGTCAACAAAAAACAGTTCCTCGTAATACCGCCGTAGATGACCACCGTTGACGATAGTGTCTAGGAGTATTCTGTCAAGTGTTTGTAGCTGGACTGCACCATTAGGAAAGATTTTAGTGATAACATACGGGCCCTCACTTCGGAATTTTAATTTGCTAGGGTGCTTCTTCGATGTATAAAGCACCTGGTCACTAAGTGTAAATCTTTTTTGCGTAAGTGACGGTCATTGCCAGGCCTTTTGACAGGTTTTGTTAACTAGTTGTGCATGGAAAGATATGAGTCTTGTCTCGCATAATTGGGTTAACGTAAATAGCCTGGTTTTGACTTGTTGCTCAATTGTAGCTTTCTCACAGAGATCTGTAGATAAAGCTTTCATGATTCTTAGAGAATGAACTAAGAATTCTATAGGCATTACCGCCTCTTGACCATACACTAGATGGAATGGGGTAACCCATCCAATGGCTTTCTTCGGGGTTGTGCGGTAAGCCCAGATAGCTGAGAAAAGTTTCATTTCCCAATCAAAGCAAGTGGTTCCAACTATCTTTGTCAATATTTTACATATCATCTTGTTAGTTGATTCGGCTTGGCCATTACATCTAGGATAGTACGGTGGTGTACTCTTTCGGTGAACAACAAGGTAATGGCGTAGCAAATTATCAATGACAGCATTTAAAAAGTGCGTTTCGCGATCACTAACTACCTCTATAGGACAACCAAAACGTGTAATAATGTTTTCGTAAAGAAAACGCGCTACAGTCTTTGCGTTGGTTTCCTTTGTTGTCGAGCCTCAACCCACTTAGTGGCGTAATCTGTGGCTATTAGGATATAACGGGCTTGTGTATGTTTCGTTGCTGGGCTGATTGGTCCAACAAAATCAATTCCCCACTTATGGAAGGCTTCGTTTTCTATAATGGGAGTTAAAGGTGTGAAGTCTGCTTTCGTATTTTTCTTGGCTCTCTGACAGACATCACATGTTTTAATGACATCAAATGTGTCTTCAAATAAGGATGGCCACCACAAGCTTGCTCGAAGGATAATTTTAGTTGTCGCTTCAGCAGAGAAGTGACCGCCGCCAATGCCCTCATGAGCTTGAGATATGATAGGCCGTATCTCAGATTCATAAGCACATCGTCGGATAATACTGTCAACGTCCCTTTTGTAAAGTTGTCCGGCTATTAGCTGAAAGGGTGCTGCTTTAAGCAAAAATTTATTTTTGCAGCTGTATTCAAGCCTTCTTTGAGTCTGCTTGTTGTTAGGAACTGAGTGATCTCCTCAGCCCATAAGGGTGTAGCATCAATCTGAAAAAGACATGCATCAGGAAGATCATCATTGACTGGTGCAGTTGCTTCTTCAGCATTAGGGAGTCGGGAAAGGTGATCCACCATGAAATGTTGGATTCCTTTCTGAACGACTACGCGGAAATTAAATTTCTCTAATAACAACAGCCATAGAGCTATACGTCCCGTTTTACAGGATTTATTAACAATATGTAACAGGGCTTGATGGTGATGTAGAAGGCAAAGGTCTGGCCTAGTAGATAATGTCTTAGTTGTTGAACAGCATAGACCATCGCCAATGCTTCTCGCTCGGTGGTTGTATAGTTTACTTCAACATGCACCAGTTTCCTGCTCAAGAAACGTATTGGGAAATCCTTGCCATACTCGTTCGGTTGTGCAAGAAGACCTCCAATGGCATACTTACTTGCGTCAGTATGCACACGGAACTCTTTCGTGTAGTCTGGCGAGTGGAGTATGGGTGCCATGGTAATGGTTGTTTTCAACTCCTCAAAGGCTTTAATGCGTACTTCGGTCCATCGAGGATCTACCACAACTAAATAAACGAGGTGTGCCTTGCCGGCATAATCGATTATAAAGATGCAATAATTATTTGTGTGACCGAGGAAGACGTAACCTTCCTTCACTGTTGCAGGTAAGGGCATTTCAACTATTACCTTGATTTTTGAAAGATCGGTAGAAATACCGTTCTCTGAAATTATATGCCCGAGTACTACCCCATGGGTGACCCAGATTTGACACTTATTAGGGTTTAGCAAAATTCCAAATCTACAATAGCGAATGAAGATTTTCTCCAGTGCGTCAAGGTGCATAGCGGCTAAGGAATGTACACCCAGATCGTCGAGATAAATCTCGACAATCCGATGTAACAGGTCTTGGAAGGCCAATTGCATGACCCTCTGAAACGTTGAAGCGGCGTTGCATAAGCCAAAAGGCATGACATTATAAGCATAAACCCCATTCTCTGTGGCAAAGGCCGTTTTATGTTTATCTTCAGGGGCTATTTGAACAAGGAAATAACTACTGAATCCATCCAAGAAGCTGAAAGCTTCGTCATTTTCTCTAAGATTTGGGTCATTAAAGCCAAGGGAAAATGGTCTTTCTTCGTATGCCGTTTTCCTTGGGTACAACCACAATGGGTAATACCCAATCAGTATGTTGGACTTCATAAATGAAGCCAACATCCAACAATTTCTTAATATCTTCATCGATTCTCTCACGATAGACGGGGTTACTTCTGTAAGGTTTAGCCCTAACAGGCTTAGCGTTGTCTTCTAAGAAAATCGTATGGACCACTACTTTAGGCGGAATTTCTTTCATTTTTGTATAGTTCCATGCAAATACATCCCTGTATTTGTGAAGTAAAATTTTCAGATCAGAAAGTTGTTTGAACGAAAGGTGTGCACCAACATGAACTATTCGATCCATCTCCTTGTCATGATCGTTAATGTTTAACGACATCGTTTTAGCTGTCCTTCAAAGGAGTTGGAACTTGGTGTAGGTTCCCGGTGTGGCTGCGGTAACTGGATAACAACGTCATTCAGTGTAAAATCTTTAAATTTTCGTAAAAGATCGAAAGGTGGTTCCACAAAGTTTTCTGGAACTTTGGGAAGCACCTGAGTTGAGTCACTACCGGACGTGGAAGCTTGGTCTGATGGTTTGGTTTCTGTCTCTTTAGACAAGGGCTTAATCGGCTGCTTAAGCTTCTCACGCATCTGTATTTGACGCTCGATTAATTTTGTATCAATAAGTTTATGTTTTTGTAACCGAGGTTTTTGAGGTTTTTGAGTGGGCGGTGTTGTTGCCTCACTTATCATGTCGTCATCGATTGTATCCCAAACTTCATCTGGATACACATCCCATGTGTATACTTTGGGCTTGGGCCTATATGCTTGTGTATTGGGTACTTTGGATGTCAGTTGGACAGACGTTGGGCATCTAGATAAAGGAATACATGTTCATCCGTCATTTCAACATCATCCATGGAAAGAATACCTTCTTCCAAAACATGGGCGGTAGAGACACTAGGTTCTCCTGGGCACCAAGCTATAGGAATCGGGTCAATCATCATAAGTGGGATGATGGGTGTATCAATGTCGGTAGACGATGGGAGAATATCCACATCTTCTGCAAGCGGTTTCGATACAACATCGATTTTGTGACTTGCCCATACAAAAGTCTCAATAGCTTATAAATAAAAAATGGAAATGTTTTCACACCAAGTAGATTGAGTTTTATATTTATTTAATACTAGTGGCACCACTAATGCATGTGTTGTCCAAAAAGGCAGACATCTCGCAGATGTAGAATTAGACTCTAGTCCAATGAGTTTTATGAAAATGAGATTAACATGTATTTTAGTTTTGCCAAATGAGTTTCAAGAGGTACGCAAGTTGGGACCAAATGAGGATGAAGTTGTCTCACTCTGTAAAGAGGCTCAACTCCATGCTAACGAAATTGTAGGTGATGAGGCATTTTCAACTTCTATAGGATTTTGTTGTCGATGCCCCATTCTTTCCAACCATTCTAAAGCTCCTTCGTACCAACCCTTCACCCTTGCTACCATCATCGCCCTATTTAGAAGTCTCTTCAAAATCATATTGTCAACTTCATTGAGATAATGCATACACTTGGATACATTTCGACCTTCAAGATTAACATGCTTGTTGTGTCTCAAAGTATGGGGTATACTTTGACTAACTTCTTACTTGGAAACAATTTTTGAAAGGTTTCAATATTCCTTCTTGTTTCCTTTGACATAACATACTTCCATACTTTTCAATGAAGATCATTTGGTTGTACTAGGATATTAAATCCTTTGCCAATTTCATAAAAGGGCTTTCCTACATTTTACATGGCATGAAAGGCCTTTAGATCTCTTAAGAATTTACTTTTGTCCACACAAAGGTTGATTTGTTGTTTGTCTTGAAACTCTAGACCCCAAGAGGAGACTGCCTCTATCTTCTTCATGTCATATGTGAAATCTGCTATTTGGACTCAAGTAATGAGAGTCATCACCTTGTTTTTATCAACATTGACTTCCATGCCTAAATATATGCAAAGCATCTGGAGGGAGTTAAGGTGTTTTTGCAATTTTACTTATCATTTGCCAACAAGACGTCATTTGTGTAAATTTGTAGTAGATGGCAATATTTAGCAACCTGAACTACTCTTCCATTCTTTCAGATCCAATCTTCTAGCTCATCTATGAAAATCCGAAAGGGTTGAGGATAAGGAGAAGCATTGCTGAAACGCCATCAGTGTTAACAAACATTTCCTTAGTTTAAATGTTATCATTCTTAGCTCCTTTGGTGCTTGTAGTTTGATCCTTCTACCTCACAACTTGTCTTGTGATGGTATCAAATGCCTCTAAATCAACAAAGAGCAAAAAGAACTTTTTTCATATCGAGCTATCAGATGATCAAAATTCAGGTACTTTGGCCTCACACACCCACTTGAGAGGTGGCCCTAACTCCTATGTCTTCAGAATTTACTGAAATCCCAACAATGGACAAGATAAAATGGTAAATATCTTTTGACTGATATGTGAATGTTGTTGCTGCGGAGTGTTCAACACTAATTTCGACATGACTTCGAAAGTGGATCTATATGATATGATATGTACAGAACTGGGGAGGTGAATAACGTCTACAAAATAGATGGTTCCGTGATGGTCAGTACTAGAGTTGGTGAACAGTGGCAAAAATTGTAGATTCTGTAGTGCTGGAATAGGCTAGTATTAGTATGTAGACAGCTATTAATTAAGTTAGGTGGTAAGCAGGCCGAATTTGCAAGGAGGCAAGTGTTAAGATGTAGCCCTTTTCTTTTATGCAGGGGTTTTAATTAGAAGAATGGTACAAAAGGCAAAGTCAAAAGAAACCTAGCATAAACATTTCACAGAGTCATCTGGCACAAAATCCTAAAATGCAACAATTCTGAAAGTCACTTGAAACGTATTCCACAAAACTCCTCAAGTCAACATGAAGAAAACATTGCTCCTTGATTTGTGTCTTGTCAACAAAGGGAAGGGGCCAAAATGAACTATCAAACTAACCAACAGAAATACGATGAGATATAGCAAACAAGACATCAAAAGATCATTCAAATGACATACTAAATAATGTTGCAAATGAGAACTATAGATGGTTTAAGCAAATAAGATGATGTATTTTGCAATCTGATTGTATGTGGACAGCATGAACAACAATGAGTGTCTTATGGGCCCTAGCTAGTTACAATTGCCAAAATCGTTCCCAACTAAACTTTGCATGCGTACACATCAAAACTTTTGGATCATCCAAAGACTTGTTGAAATACCTTATTGCCAAAATTTAATGACTTCCCAGTGCAGGTTCCTGGCATTTCATGATTTATTTTGCTGTAGTTTAAAATGTCCCCCATATAGTTCATGAACGATGGGTTGTTCAGGCATTCTCGAGCCCTTTACTAGGTTTGTATGGTTGTGATATTGTGCTTTATCCTTCTCTTGGGATTTTTGAAACTTACATACACAAGCTCAAAAATCCAGTTAAAGGACAATGGATGGTCTTACTTTGCCACAATAACTGGTACAGAACCCAATCATTCATGTAAGTGTGACTACCTTATCATTTACGATGTTCAGCAATATCTCCACAGCGAAATTCAAATCATATGAACAACGTGACATGAAAGAGCCAGTATCCTTAAGTGAAACGTTCGTCGAGCATAACATTTTTCAAAGAATAGCCAAGACAAAATCACATACAAATAACATACTCTTGGTTGCAAGACCAAATTGGTCTTTATTCCTCTTCAGTCAATAGTGGCTCTGGTATCAATGTATAAATCAGGAAAATTTTAAAACAGCCTTCTTTTCAGGGAAATAAGCTTCTATAGCATCAAACTAGCTCATGGCTCCTCATGACACAACACTGCTGATTTTGGTCATTGGACCTCCAAATAATAAATTACCTGTAACTACCAGGGAAAATAATATGGTACAGATAAAACATGCCCGTCAGAAGCTAATTAGTCTGTCTGTTCCCAAGGTAATGCTCTTGTCTTTCTATACGGGTAAAGAATCTATAGACTGCCAATATACATTGGAGCATTACCAGAATTACACAGTCAAAATTTCAGCACCAGAATTTGTGATTAACAAACTATGCTCAAATTGAGCTGACAGACTTCCATCAGCTGTGACATAGGTCCACTTGTCATCCCACATCACATCATCAATGCTTCCTTGAGTCAGCATAGGCTCTGCAATGCCAGGACCAGAGATAACACCTTCAAGCCTACTTTCTAAAAGTCTCCCCAACACATTGGCTTTACAATAAAGATGAGAATAGGTCATAAGATCAGGAGCAATGCCAAAGCCAAGAAAGAATTGTCAGCTTTTTCAAAGAGAGTCCAAGGTATTTATAGTTGGTGAGACAGATGGAAGATATAGGAGCGTTGTGTCAAAACATATTAAATAGCATAAAAGACTTTAAACTGCCCAAATTCCTAACTGTGTTCTAGATAGCATGACCACAGACACTAATATAACATGCATGATGCATCTTTTTTTGTGCAGTGCAGCTTCAAAGAAATTTCTCTTTTGGCAGATGACGCCCAATTTAAACATGAAATTGTAGCTGCCAGCGAAATCATCTAGACAACTTTGCAGTGCTTATGGTCAGTTCCCCCATCTATGATAGAGCATAAAAAAATACATATCTTTTAATGATTTCACACGGCTGCCTTTTCTGGATAAAAATGAAGGACATTTTGCATCTCAAATCATGAAACACAATATTCAACAGTTCAATAGGCAGCAAATAACCCATCCTCTTGGTGCATCTAGCTAGATATGAAGTCTTCTTTTGCCGTAAAATAGAACAGGCAAAATATTCAGTTAAGCAGTGTTAGTTAGCCTGATGATTTTAACCACTGTTTGTCCAAAGTCATTGTTGCAGGAGTAAATTATTTTTCTTTAATGAGACAACAATAGGCTTCACCATGAAGCATGGGCAGAGGAACTAACCAATTGTAAATGTCTCTCCGACTTGCATATGACCAGGTGCATCATTTCCTGCAAAGCCAGCATATAGCTACGAGTTGGAACAAAAGCTCATTTGTCAGAATTACGTGCCTACTGTTGTAGAAAACTTCCTCAAAGTATGTTGCAACCTTGTTTGTCATAAAAGTGCCAAGCCAACAATAAGGAAATAAAAAATGACAATGTGCCTTAGCAATGATAAATTACAACCCCATCAACAGAAATTATTCCTATCATTTTCGTTCATAGTAAGGTTCCTGTTAACCAAGTTTCTATCATTCCTATCTTTTCCTCAGTAGTTTATTGCTGGGCTGGTACGTATCCAGAAAAGAAAAATGTCAAAAAGATTCAGATTGTCAGAAAATTAGCAACATTTTTTCGTCGCTAAGCTTCTGTAGAAGCCACTGAAACCAGACAACAGATAAAGCGTCGTGCGGTGACGTTAAAGCATCAATATTGCAAAGCAGCATTATTTGAATTTTTAACGATGTTTATTAATGTGTTTCACAGTTGACACTAAAAGAAACAATTCTTACGTCGTTTAGTGACATCAACAAACCCTAAGATCAATGTTATTGTGAAGATAGCAAATGATAAACGCAAAGTATTCCATCACATAGTTCCACAGAACGGAACGAAACCGTTTCTAGGAGCAGTTCCGTCCCATTCCTGAGGAACCTAAGGAATGATTCCGGTTGCCAGTCTTCAAATGAGAATGCTAGAATGGTTCCGGCTGCCAGATGCGAATGCAACAATTTTCAGATCAATGATCAACTCGATCAATGGATTTCAGATGCCAATGAACAAATCCAGATCAGCAGGTTGCCAATGAACAATTTCAGATCAAGATTCAGCAGGTTGCCAGATCATCACGTTTCAGCTTAGGAAAGAGAGCAAACACATGGGGAGAGAGCACTTTGAAAAATTTTAGAAATAATCCCTAGGGAACGGGTATCATCACACAATATTGATTCCAAAACATTTCATGGCTAAAAGGAAAACCTATCTTGATCGTTTATGTATTGCATCATATGATGGGGCTTGAAAACCGAGAAGTCAACTTTTTCATAAGAATGTCATCTTATTGTTTCATAAAAGAAAAGAAATGGACTTACGAAAATGAAATATAGTGGGAGCAGAATGGAATATTTTTCCAACCCCCATGACCAATGAACTTTTGCACCACGCCATACTTGTACTTGTCTGCATGAGCCCTGCAAAAGTTGCAATAGAAAAACTTTGATTGGTAGACAATTAAGGTCAGCATCTACAAAACAAAATTTTCCATCGTAAAATACAATACATATAGACTTTTGCATTTTATATATAAGTATATGTATATCATAGTTGCAACTTGCAGCATAGAACCGCAAATTGTGGTTTGAATCGCGGTTCGAACCGCGATTCGTGGTTTCGCATAGGTTTTTTGAGAATCATTTTTTTTTTTGGGTGGGCAATATGGGTATCAGATTGAAGCTCTTGACAAGAACAATGCATTTATGAAGGTTGCCAATAGTTCCAGGTACAGTATGGTCCATTTCAAGGTAGATAAGCTGAAACAATGTTCTATGCTGGATTCGAACTATATTGTTGTGGTTTGTGTACAAAAACAATTATGTGCCAAACGCCTTGGAAGCAGTTAAGCACCAAACTGGATAATAAGCATGGTTTTAAGGTTAGTGGTTATGAAGTATGTGTGGTATCCCAAAGGTCTTAAGTTCCAATACCACCCCTAACACAAGGAGTAGTTCTAAGGAGCAACTGCTGGGCACAATAAATTAATCCTATTTTTGCGCTTCCTATTTGATCAGATTCTAGAGAACAGTCCTATTATTGCTCTTCCCAATCACCCCTTATCTACTCGATTTGACATCTCCAACACTTTTCGACCTGATCAATTCTCTCCATGGGATAACAAAAAGATTTCCAACTCCTTGCTTCTCATCGGAAGGAGATGGACTCCCATCACGCAATGATCCAATCGATGCACTCGCAACTCCTACAGTTGGATACATCCATTGAAAATATCAAAAAGGAGGTTACATTTGTCAAGAGTGAAGTGTGAATGCCTCTTCGGGAGTCACATTGGGAACCGCGATAGTGGGACTCCTATTTTGCAAGAAGGTTGCAGTGTTACAAGCCTCCAACCAATAGAAATTTGCTAAACGCATTTGCTTCATCATTGATCGTGTGCTTTCCACAATGGTGCAATTCCTTTCTTTCCACTACTCCATTGCCATGCTGCGTATGAGCTTGAGTAAACTGCCTTTATTTCCTTGCAAAGGGCTTCAAATTCCCCTGATATGTATTCGCCTCCTCTATCTAACCTTAGCACTTTGATTCGTGCATCCATTTGGTTCTCCACCAAAGCCTTGAATTTCTTGAAGCAAGCAAATGCATCCAATTTACTTTCAAGAAGTAGATCGACGTCCTTCTGAAGTAATCTTCTATGAAGGTCATAAAATAAGCTCCACTCAATGACATGGTCTTCATTGGGCCACGCAGGTCACTACGACCCAATTCAAGTAACTTCTTAGCCCTAGCTGCTCCACCCTTTTTGAATTTCTCCCTGTGGTGTTTTCCCATCACGCAACCTTCACAAATTGAATGTTGCTCATCCTGTAAAGCTGGTAATCAACTCACCATCTTCAAGTTGTCCATCAAACGCAAGCTACCATAATTCAAATGGCCCATCCTGTGATGCCACAATTTAGATTGAGATGCAATTGATGATGCTAAACCATACTCACCAAGTTTGGCTACATCCAACTTGTAAAAGATCACAATTGTTGTCGCGATACCTTGTCGCAACTACCTTGTAGTCATGATCCATGTCTTTCATCAAGCATCCATCCTTGACAAACTCAACCTTCAAACATTGATTTGCCATACCCCAACTGAAAGTAAGCTTTTCTTTAGCCTTGGCACGTAAAGTACATTAAAGATGTTTTTTACCTTTCCCATTTGGAAACTACACTAGTACATTGCCCACTCCTTGTATTTGGCATTCTTGTCCATTGGCTTGTGTGACCTTTTTTTCCATCATTGATTGATGAAAAGCTTTCAAACAAATCTCTCTTTCCGTTCATGTGCCTAATTGCACCCGAGTCAATGAACCATCTCGCACCGTCATCACTCTACGATGCCAATGTCGATGAGAACACATTGGTCTCATCCTCCTCCGCATCTTCTTTGGCTAAGTTGCCTTGTTGCTTCACTTTCCCTTGCTTGATATCTACTTTCTTCTTATAGCATTCTCTAGCCCAAGGGCCTTGCTTGTGACAATAATAGCATTTGCCCTTTTTCTTCTTTGGCTTTGAAGATGACTCTCCCTGATCCTCGTCATCTTTGCCCTTCTTGGGATTCCCTTTCCCTGGCTTGTCCTTGGCTTGGTAATGCCCGATCTTTGGTGTGGCTTACCACAATTTTACCACATGCCTCTGTTCTTCCTATAGTAAGATCCCATGCATCTTCAAAGGTGGGTAATCTCTCACTCGATGCAATGCCACTCACGAACATTTGTAGCCCTTCAGATACACCACTCATGGCCGTATGGACTAGCTCCCACATCCCCTGATGGGTTCACCCAATGGCAATCAACTGATCCTGCAATTCCTTGATCTTGGTGAAGAAAGATCCCACATCTCACTGTTCCATTCATATGGTATTCAACTTTGTCTTCAAAAACATCACACGAGATGGGTTCGCGGTTTGATACTAGGCTCTCAATGCTACCCAAGTGTCTCTCGTAGTAACTGCATCACGGATATGCATGATCACAGGTCTTCCACCAACAAATTGATCAAGGATAAATGCCCTTTGCACCCTCTTGTCATAGGCTCGCATATCAACAAAAGTTGTATTTGGCCTCAATTCCACCCCTGTCACGATATCCCAGAGCTCCTTCTCCATAGGGATACTCTTCATCTCAATTCCCATATGCTATAGTTGGAACAGCATCCAAATTTGCTAGCCTTGCCCAAAAACTGACTCTTCAAGTTTTTGCATCTCCAAATGACTTAAAATCGCACTCGTGGGATAAAAAGAGTGTTTTGATCACAATGGCGATGTCAGAAACTCAAGATGATGAGCTGCTATTTTTTTCTTACCAGGCCCTCTTGTTGCTTAGGTAGCTAATTGAAAGCCAAGATCGCTTCAAAAAGTAAACTGCTTTCCGCCGCACACTACCAACTACCCGTTCCCTGAAAGGGAAAAACGACTTTTGACGTTCACTGAGCGGCTTCTCCGTGGTAGTCCATGAATTCCCCTGGATCAACTTCAGCACTATTAACTTCTTGTTGACTCTTCTTCTTGGCTTGTAGCTTTCTACAATCCTTAATCATGTGCCCTTTTTTCTTACAATAATAGCATATAATATTGGATTTCGAAGACGAAGCTTTGTCATGAGATTGTTGACTCTTCTGATTTGTTTTCAACTGTGGACTGATAGCAGTTAGATTTTGCTTGACCTTGCTACTCTTCTGTTTATTTTTTCTTAAAAACAGTGCGATAATCCCATCAAAGTTAGAGGAATTTCTCCTGATTTCCTCTCGTGTAACATGGATATGACTCTCTGTAATGTCAACTTTCAGCTCTCAAAAACTGTTCGTAGACGTGATAACAAAGTCATGACTGCATCGGAATCATCCACAAGATAGCCAATAGATGCCATTTGCT